>LR749574.1:2321641-2351010 GCA_902729485.2 Mus minutoides
AATTCTAGACACCCAAGGATTACAGATGTTTGCTGCTACGCTTGTCATTTGTTATGTTGTTACTGGGGATCCAAACTCGGGTCCTCACATTATACAGCAGGCACTTTACTGAGTTAGCCATTTCTCCAGTCCCTGTCCTGACTCTTTCTACAGAGTAGGTGAGGAGCAGGTTAAACAAGCTGGAAGTGGCCCTAAGAAATGAAGCATGGGAGTTATGTCTCAGCCTGGCTGTGACTTCACAGCTCATTCACAACTTTACCATGTTCTCAGTGTAAGCCTTCAATGAAGTTCTTGACTTTACAAATGTTTCTATTATACAGAGAAATATATGAAGGCTTAATATTCAAGAAAATATTAACCACAGTATTCAATATAAAGTCAGAAGCATCAATGGTCAACTGTTAAGAACTAAATAGATAGAAATAAATATTAGGTATCCTAACAGAATGAACCAATTATTATGCTTTTGTAGTATTGAGTAGCAGCTCACAATTTGCTTCATAACATAACAAAATTTTTACAAGCAAATATTTATACATATATGCTTCAACATAAGTACATCATTTTCCTTTGTTTCTTTCTTTGTAAACTAGTAATCGCAAAACATGGTAGATATTTGGACACTTACATACTGCAATGATCAATTCAGGGCAATTAGTATTGCTTAAAAGCAGAAGCACCATGAAATTCTAATAATTCCTCTCTCTGGGTAGCTATTTGTGATTTCTGTGGGAGGGCGCTCCTTGCAGATGCCAGAGGATAACCTCGAGTGCTATGCCTTAGGTGCTGCCCGTCTTGTAAGTCGTGGGAACTGAGCTCAGGGCAAGCACTTCACTGACTAACATATATCTCTAGCCCTGTACAAGTAATTTTGTTTCCCTTTTACAGGGAGAATCCTAAAAACATTTGAGGGTTAGGGTAGGTGTCCACAGTCTCACAAAGACTAAGCCTTCTGTCTTAGGGTTTTATTGCTATGAAGAGGCACCATGACCAGGGAAACTCTTATAAAGGAAAACATTTAATTAGGACTGGCTTATAATTTCAGAGGTTTTTTTTAGTCCATTACTGTCATGGAAGGAAGCATGAAAGTATGCAGGCAGACTTGGTACTGGAGGGTCTGAGAGTTCTACATCTTGATCCACAGGCAGTAGAAGACTGTGCACCACATTTGGGTGTAGCTTGAGCATATAGGAGACCTCAAAGCTAACCCCCACAATGACACACTTCCTCCAACAAGGGCACACCTACTCCAATAAGGCCATACTTCCTACTAATGCCACTGATCATGGATCAAGCATTCAAACACATGAATCTATGGGAGCCATTCCTATTTAAACCAACACACACACACACACACACACACACACACACACACACACACACTCTGTAACTAAATCCCATCCACAGACCCTCATAAAGGCTAAGCACTCAAAAGACACACTAGATACCAAATAAATGTTTTCTCAACTAGGAAACATAAAATATAAAAAAAGATAAATATAAAATATAAAAAATATTAAATATGAAACATGTGATAGATGCACACCTAATTAAAAGGGCATGGATAGAAGAAAATAGAAAAGCTGTAAAAAATCAATTACAACCTTAGGAAATAAACTACCGAAACCTTTTCTCTATTATCTTGATGACAATAATATGAATTCTTTTTTATATCTAATGTGATTCCAGACAGTGCCGCCTTCAGCCCTTCTGCTGGAATTTACAATAGCAGATTCCTAATGCGTCTGCTGGATGAACTCTAGCAAGATCAAGGAAAACAAAAGAATAGGGGTGGTAGTCCTCACTTAAGCTGGAAATCTCAAGAGTAAACAACCACTGTTGATTTCTCTAGTATCAATTAGTTCCCTCAAAACTTATGACATCAAGACAAAGTTTCATTATTAAGGAGAATTATAATGCAACTTTCACAACAAATAGAATAAACATGCCCTAGTTTAAAAATTTAAAAAGCAACAATCCCGTGAAACACGAATCAGTTCCACACTTTGTAGTGCTGATTTCTGTATTGTAGAAAATGCATGTGCAGTATTTGTCAAAACAATACCAACACAGGGCTGTGCCAAACACTTCGATACAAACAAACAAGGGCTTTCTTGGTATTGGCTAGTGGGATTGGTAGCAAATATTTGAAGAACAAAGCAAAAGGAGAAAATATGTTTTCAGACAATCCAGGAGGGGTTCAAGGAAAACAGAAGAGAAGAGGGAGCGCTGTCTTTACGGTATCTGTGCACAGGACTGAAGATGGTGCTGCTCTTGCTTGTTCTTGAGACACACCCAGAAAGAGCCAATAGGGCGATTTAAAAGTCCAATGTGATTAAGCTATAACATAAGCAAGAAAGGAAACCTGGAGACAATGAAGTAAGCATCTTACAGAAGCCTTCCAGTAGAGACAACAGAAGGCACCTGTGACGTTGCCAGAGCAAAAGCAAAGGACCAGGAAAAAATGGACCAATGTGAGCATCCTTCAACAAGCTCAGGACAGAAGAATGGCAGCGAAGAACAGCCCAGCCTTCCTCTGGCTCTGTGAATAGTTGTCACACAGCCCCATCTGGTACTGCTCGGAGTCCAAGCACTTGAGGCTTCTCTAATTAGGACTTGTCTTCCTTTGGCATCAGGAAACAGGTGAAAACAGAGGCTAGGGAATGCTAACCGTTATTGATTTGAACTTTGTTTCTAAAGGTTTGCTCTCTCTGCCTTGCATCTTCCTACTTTAAAAGTCTGAAAAGTTTTATTTTAAAGCCCGCAGAAAGACATCTATTTATCCCCGATGACAATTTTTCTGTATTTCATGGAAAACATCTTACATAGAACAGAGGAGCTATGAGGAGACACTTTTTTTTTTTAAATGACAACCTCAGTTTGTTACATCCATAAACATGAGCCTGACCCTACAAGCTGTTTGTGATAACGGCTGCACACCTGCAGAAGTCTGCAGCAGTGTGAAGACAGGGTCCTGCCCGGAGCAAGGAAAGGGGTCCCCCCCCCCCTCGCAACCACTCTGGCTTCCCCAAGTCCCAACTTTCACAGAGGGATAGGAGGAACACATTTCTTTTGCCAGGGCAATGGTCCAAGTCTGAAGCAGAGGTTCTGTGGGTGCTGCTACACTTGCCCACAGAAGGAGAGGAGAAAGAGAAACTGTGGAGAAATATTTATCTTTTAGAAAAATGCAAAGGGACAAAAGAAACACAACAGAGGATGACGTCCTACTTAAAGCCCCATGTACTGGCTGGTTTTGTGTCAACTTGACACAGGCTGGAGTTATCACAGAAAAAGGAGCCTCTCTTGAGGAAATGCCTCCATGAGATCCAGCTGTAAGGCATTTTCTCAATTAGTGATCAAGGGTGGGAGGGTCCATTGTGGGTGCTGCCATCCCTGGGCTAGAAAGCAAGCTGAGCAAGGCAAGGGAAGCAAGCCAGTAAGTCACATCCCTCCATGGCCTCTGCATCAGCTGCTGCTTCCTGACCTGCTTGAGTTCCAGTCCTGACTTCCTTCAATGATGAACAGCAATGTGGAAGTGTAAGCTGAATAAACCCTTTCCTCCCCAACTTGTTTCTTGGTCATGATGTTTGTGCAGGAACAGAAACTTTGACTAAGACACCCCATGCTAAGGAAGAACATGGCCAGTTAAAAGGTATGAGAAAATAACATGGGAGCTTAAGGGACCACGAACAAAAATGCAAATGGAGATCTTCACAGAAATGCACAGCGACAAAAGAGCTAAGGAGCCACCGACGTGTTAATTATACTTGTTTCTTCAGACACCATTAGAGACAGTAGGGAATATGATTGCAAATCTGTCCCTGAAACCTAGCAGATTGGATCTCATGCCAAAGGACACTCTACAGTGTCCAATGAAAACAGGCTCTGACTTAAAAATAATAATAATAATAATAATAATAAAAATAATAATGCCGCTATTGCTATAGCTGCATTAGGAATAACAAAATTCTCTGCCTGGACAGAAGACAGAGCAAATTTTTTTTTTTTTTTTGAGGAATAGCCAAATCCTAAGACGAAATATTGATTTTCTGAACTAATTCTAGACTTCAACATATTATTTCCCAGTATGCTTTAAAGGCCTGAATATACAATCATGCAATTGCCACAAAGAGAAAAACAGTGGAGATGTCAGCAGATGAAGAGATGCAAGAGCATTCCTTTTCAGGATGAGGGTCTGTCCACAACAGTGTGTGCCAATAGCTCCACAGTTGGTGTGTGTGTGTGTGTGTGTGTGTGTGGCATAAAGAAAGGGCAGGTGTAACTGGACAATATGCAGTCTTCCTCCAGTTCACACCATGCAAAATAAACTCTACTAGTCTGTGATCAGCTAGCCAGGAAAGAACACTTTGTATGGTTTCACACAGCACCAGATCAAGCCACTTATGTAGGAGCGTTACAGATCTAGTGGGGAGATGTGAGTCAGGTTCATCCATTCACCTGCAAATACAAACTATGCACAGGTGAGGTTCAGCAAGGAAGTGGGCAGGAAGCTTACTCTGGTGTGAAGAGAGATGGCAAGATGCCGAGGCCCAGCCTCGGCATCAGGAGAGTCCTGGCGGCTGGAGGGGGTGGGAGCCACGCTGATTCAGTAATGACCTGGAGTCAATAGGGGATGCTAGCTGTTAGTTCAAGTTCTCTCTCTCTCTCTCTCTCTCTCTCTCTCTCCAAGGACTCTCATCATTCTTCCTTCCTCTCCTTTCTATTCTTTTGCCTTCCCCCAGTCAGAGAGCCTGAACCCAGTCTTTTATTTACCAGAGCTCCATCATCAAAGCTTTGATCACAGTTAATAGGTTTTAAATTTATGTAAATTCTTAAATTTACATAAATTCTCTGAGTCCAGGATCAACAGTCCCAAGTCCTGCTTCCTGAAAACAGAAACTAAACACAAATCAAAAGCACATTTCCTTCTAGGTTTCACACAGCCTGCTCTTCACCAGTAGCTGGGCACAGCTCCTGTGGTTTCCTGGTACAGCAGGCAGCAGTCTTTAGTAACTACTTTCATGTAAGAACAGAAAGGTGACAGACTACTAGGGTTAAAACAGTTTCTTAAAAAGCTTTACAATGTATGCGAGTAAAGCAATTCCATAGCCTCATGTGCTCTCTAATACTATTTGTTTCTAGATCATGTATAAGCTTTTCTTCTACATGATAAACTCATCTATAATTTGCTTGTATTTTATAGATTCCTTCTTTTCCTATCCATGTCTTTTCTTCTTGAGACCAGGTTAACTCTCTCTCTTTGAGGCCCCCAAGTTCACCATGGCTAATTAACACAGCAGTCATTGGACTGGACGGTTATATGTATCTCCTCATAATTCCAAGTTCAAAGCCGAGTCTATCAATGAGCAACTTCTACAAAGGACTCTGCAGGCCTTTATGGCCTCTGTGGCTACGATGTCTAGATCCTTTCCCATGACCCTGAAGGCCAAGCAGAGGGCCTGTTCGTTGTCCTCCATAGCCTCACGACCACCTCAATTCCATAGTCCTGAGAACTGCATCTGTTTCATTTACTTTGGAGTGATTAGCTCTGAGTAATGGGGGAAGTGTACTGTCCAGAAAAAGAGATAGAAAGTAAATAGAAAAGACAGTAGATCAGTTTCAGGCCAACAGCAGTCATCAGCACACGTGGGAATCATGGGGATCAATACTCCAGGGACAGGAACTGTGTCACACCTCCCCTTACACAGTCATGCCAGACCTGGCAACATGCAATTCAAAAAAACAGAAATGCTGGAGAGATACCCAGCAGTTAAGAGAACCCAAGGTTCTACGTCTAATCCTACATGTCAACTCCCAAGTGTCTCTAACTCCAATTCTGAGGGATCTGACACCCTCTTCTGGCCTCCATATGTTCACGGTGCACAAACACAACATACAAACAAAATATCCATACACATAAAAATACATAAGTCATTGTTTAAATGTGAAAGTAAGAGTGGGTGTGATGGTAGCACCCACCTTTATTCTCAGCTCTTAGGACAGAGAGGCAGGTGGATTTCTGTGAGTTCAAGTCCAGCCTGGTCTATATAGCCAGTTATAGACTTGCAAAGGCTACACAGTGACACCCTGATTCAGAGATTCAGAGTAGGGGGTGGGGTGGGGGGAGGAAGAGGCAGAGGAGAAGGAGGAAAAGAAGAAGAAAAGAAAAAAAACAAATATTTGAGGGCCTTACAGATCCTTAGAATGATGATGCTATAGTTTGTCTTTAGTTTAACCTTCAGGAGGGAATGTGCTTCTTTAACAATCAAATGTAAGCTGCAGTTGGTATACACACACACACACACACACACACACACACACACACACACTATTTTAGTTCTTTAACCTCATCCTATGGAAGAAAACCTCTGCTTGAAAGGTTCGTAGTCTTTGGTTCTGTCCTGCAAACATCTTTTTCAAGGTCCTAAAAGTTAGGAAGGTCCGTGTTACTGTGAGAGAGCAAGCAAGCAAACGATTCCGAGCAGGCAGACTCCTGCCTCTATTAAAGAAAACAGTCTCAGGTTTAGGCCTCCAAATAGTTTCTAAACGTGTGAGCAAGAAAAACCAAACGTAGGCAACCAAACCACTTTTGTAAATGACCAAGAATAGTACATCGCTGGTGTAAACCCATATCTTACTACCATAGTTGGAGACTCAGATTTTATTTTTTTTACAGCCAAGTTGTTTTTGGGTGCAATCAAAATAGGTACCTTGGATTGGAACTATCCATTCATTGGAACTTGGATGGATCACCAGTAGGTATACAACTAAAGGCCGCCAATTCTCATCCTAAATTTAGTGCTAGCAAACAGTCCAGTAGTTAGAACAGTCTTTCCACACGCCTGACTGAGGGCAGGCCCACTGCTGCGCAGACTCCACACGCCTGACTGAGGGCAGGCCCACTGCTGCGCAGACTCCGTGCACACATCCATTTCCACACGCCTGACTGAGGACAGGCCCACTGCTGCGCAGACTCCGTGCACACATCCATTTCCACACGCCTGACTGAGGGCAGGCCCACTGCTGCGCAGACTCTGTGCACACATCCAGAGCTGTTGTGATTGTCTCCGATTGCTAATGCAAATGGGCCCATTTAAACTAAATGAGTCACCAGCCAAAACAAAGGTTATGAATCTGAAAAGAGAAGTAAGTGGCTGGGAAGGAAGTGGGATTGATGGAGATAGGAGTGAGGTAAGAGGCAGAAGAAGGGAGAGAACAGAACACATCATATACATATCTAAAACTATCTGGAAACAAAGTCAATCATGAAAAACAAGGGGAGAAACAATGGCTTTGGAGCCCTGGCTGCATCTCTCTCTACAGTCTGACCTCATGCTGGTCCCTTTACCTCTCTGTGCCTTGATCCTCATTTCAATGTGGACTTCTGTAAGGGGGGGTGCAGTGTAAAATCATGTGGTAATTTCTAAAAGAGGGGATACAGTGTAGAATCATGTGGTAATTTCTGGAGCGCCTCTGCTATCACTAAAGAGGCAAGTGCGTGCCAGCAGGTTGCGGCTGCGTTTTAGAGAAGGAATCCGCACTTCTAGATGGGGATGTCTTTGTGGTTTGGCAGTGCTTTTTCGAAAACTTGAGGTGGAAAGGGGGTAGCTAGAAAAATTCCACCTGGATATCATAACAATAACATTTGTGCTTGGCCTAATCATTGCATTTTCTTTTACATCCTACGTGCTATTAGCTGTAATGGTAATCACTTGCATTTTTACCTAACATCCTATCGCTCAGTCACAGTTGCTCTTTAGCACCATTCTCCACGCATGCCCAACCTCCAACTTCCTGTAGCCCACTATGAACCGGTGCTATCCTGCACATTTTCTAGGTGTATATAAGCTGCTTTACTTAACATCTGGAACAAAATAAGTAAAAATAAGATTATGCTTATTGAGTTGGAGAATGATACAGAGCCAGAAAGTACAGCTAATAATAAAAATAGTGTCTACCGGTTTATAAATCAGGTAGGCTGGTAACTATGAGAATGAAGTTCAGCAGGAATTAAATCTAATACCACAAAATGATGCCCGAGCCTCTAATTCTTAGAATAATGGCAGTGTTTATTGAAAACATAAGAAAAGGCCTTAGTGAACCATAAGCATAAAGACCACAAAGATATCCCCGTCCAGAAGTGCGGATTCTTTCTCTCCACTCGCCAGCCAACCTTCAGCCTCTTGCTTCTCATTATGCTTTGCCCAGGAAGTACCACTATTAAAAGGTGTGGCCTTGTTGAAGTAGGTGTGTCACTGTGGGTGTAGGCCACAAGACCCCTCATCCTAACTGCCTAGAAGCAGTATTCTGCTAGCAGGCTTCAGATAAACATGTAGAACTCTCAGCTCCTCCTGAACCATGCCTGCCTAGATGCTGCCATGCTCCTGCCTTGATGATGAAGGACTGAACCTCTGAACCTGTAAGCCAGCCCCAATTAAATGTTGTCCTTATAAGAGGTGCCTTCATCATGGTGTCTGTTCACAGCCGTAAAAACCTAACTAAGACACCCACATATGAGTCATGAAGAATGTGGACCATGCATGAAAATGAGAGGAGCACTTGGAACCCTTTTTAGAGTCTTGCTTAAAATAACTCAGCCTGTTAAATCTATGCCTGACAGCATAATCAATAGAACATATTTACCCCTAGAGTAGGAATATTACCAGGAAACAGCCCAATGGCTTCTTTTGTAATTTGTAATTAGTGTTTTTTAAATGTAAACATAGTTTATAAATATTACTTTTCATCTTCACCATTACTAATAACACGTCCAAAAAGCCTAGTGTGGCCTAGTCTGGTGTTTTACTCACAAACTGTCTGACCAAAAATAAATAAATAATTCACAATGTGTGCTTTCGTAGAAAGTAAACACATTCCCAAAGTCCAATTTCTACTTGCCATTTCTTTTCCAAGTGAAAACTTATTAAGTCTTTATCAAATCTGGAGAAATAATTAAACAGAGTACATCCAGCCAAAAGAATCAAATAGTTCTAACATTTTCATTCAAAACACTAGTCGATAATAGTAAGAAGAAATTACACCATTATCACAGGCTCCAGGAAAGTCAGAGAGACATGGTATAATTAACAGAATAAAAATGAGGACAGTTCTCAGGGAGGACAGTTACAGACACTGGACAATTAAAACCTGTGGAGTTTTCTAGCCACAGACTTGAGTTGTGGTGTTGCCAAATGAAACTTTAACAGTTCAAACAAAAACTTTGAATGGTTACTCTCAAAGACTTCTCCTTCCATTTGGGGCTATTAATCATCCTTGGAGCTTTTTAAAAATAACCTAAGAACACAAAGTAACACATAAGGTAAACAGTGGAACTGGATTAAATGCTAACACCTGAGAGCACAGGAGATGTTGCTAAGTCTGAACAGAGCAGCTTGAGTCCAGTTTGTGAGTGACTGCATGATTGCTGCACATGACATCACCCAGTGATCTCGGTGAAGCAGAGTTTTCACCTCCCTTCCTCCTCTAGTGTTCTCCACTCTCCAGTTTCTCCGTAGCAGCTAGTACAGTGCAGCCCCTGGTCATTTCAGTAAGGAAATTTCAACCTGTCCGGCTTTCCTGATTTAGTGTGAGGGAGCCATAAAATGCAAAAGTCAACAGACCTCAAAACAAAATGGCCTTTTCCCTCCATGTGTCTAAAACTATAGCATTCAGCCCCGGGAGAGACCTATTCACATCTGTCACATTCCCCACTATGACTTGAGCATTAAGATCAAACTGCCTGTCCCTTAATAAGAACAGAAGAATAATACGATGAGCTTTTCCAAAGATCACTGCTTGGCTCCAGACTTTGACAATAAGCCAATAGCAACATACAAGCCTCACTAGAGAAAGCAAGAAGGTCTTAACTCTGTCTACTTGACATGTGCAGCTCATCCCTGAAACTCAATGGGGTATTTACGTTAAAGCCTTATCTTTAAAAAAAATAGATTATAACATCTAATTACAATATTTCTCTTTCTTTCCTCCCTCCAATTTCTCCACTAAAGAAAAATAGGTATGGCTGGTTGGTATAAGTAGACATGGCGTGGTGGCACCCACATACAATCCTAGCACTTGAGAAGCTGAGATTGACAGACTGTCAGAGGTAGTGGCCCTCCTCAGCAATGTGATGTATCCCAGGCTAGCCTGAAAACCAACCAACTAGCAAACAACCAAAATAAATGGTGTCAATACACTGTAAGAGAAACTTCTGTCTTTATTCCTTATGGCCCTCATGTGATGCATTTCAATGCCCTCTATGATTTAAATAATAATAAAAAAGACAATAAACAGTGCTACAAAGAGAATATGATGTGAAGTCAGGCATTAAATCCCTGCCTTGAGATTCCTGCCTTAAGTGATTAAGACTGTGTCCTTATGGAAACCATGGAAGGTCAATCTCTAAAATGTGAAAGTTAAAGTACACATGGTGCCTAATAGTGGCTCCACTCCTCCCAGGTTGTAAGTCTGCCTTGTTTCCTGAACATTCTGTAAACAAGTCCATAAAGGATACACATTATCTTTTAAATTCTTCTGGTTCACTGACACACTAGATCAGTCTGTTCCCAATTCCTGGGCACACTCTGCTAAGTGCCACACATGATTTTAATTCTGTGCCATGGCCTTTATCTCCCTCCTACTCTCAGTACTTGGCACACCAATTTCCTCCTGACTAGCAAAGCAGTTGGACTCACAAGGGCAGAGTATGTGCCGCCCATCTCTAGCCCTTTACGTACCTCATTAACTAACATTACAGTTTGCTCTACATCAGCTGGATAATAAAAAGTCTCCTAAATGAGATACGCTATCACTTCCAGCCAGCATTAAATGGAAGATAAGATGATGCTGGAGAAGTCGGAGGAAGCTGGTCACCATAATAAGGAACTGAATTACAGAACATCTGGGAGCGCAGTATTGTATCTCAGCACAGGACCTGACAATGGCCTCAAATATAAAGCCGCCAGAAAGAAGCACTGAGAAAAAAAACACATTTTTATTTTCTTCCGCTGAGGCATGATAATAATGTCAATCAAGCAGAATGGGCAGAGCATTTCCCAGCTTGGGAAGTGGTGCTTATATTGTAAAATGTCTGGTTCAGAGCCTCGAACATCACTTAATGAGCACCTACCATGTTCCGCACATCATGCCGCATGCTAGCCACACGAAGGTAAGTTATGACGAGGTCTTAGGAGGAACATCATGCCACATGCTAGCCACGCGAAGGTAAGTTATGACGAGGTCATAGGAGGTACATCATGCCGCATGCTAGCCACAAGAAGGTAAGTTATGACGAGGTCTTAGGAGGTACTCACGACGTTCGTGGAGAAGAAACACAGACAGATAATCATGGTAGACTACAGTAAAGAGCGCTATGAAGGAGAGAGTCACACAGAGAGAACAGAAAGGACCATGAAGAGAACAGAGAGGACATCCAAGGCAGCAGGGCTGACAGGACAAAGGCATGGGTCACAAAAAGGTTGGAAGCTGTTCGTGAAATGTGGAAAGATGCTACTTGGTAAAGATTTAGGGGATGCATAGGGGTTAGAGGGGGTCAGAAAAAAAGGTTTGGAATGTTTAATTAAGTGCAATAATGAACCTAATGTTGGAAGAGTATCAGAAGTGACAACTGCTCACTTGAACAACAACAACAAAACGTGATTTTTCTTTATCCTTGAGAAAATCCACAAGTTCACCTTAGCTAATGTCACAGGAGCAGTTTCTTTTTATTACTGTGGCTTTTCTCCAAGAAAAAAAATTTAAAATTGTGGCAATTAACTTCTCTTACTCTTATCAGTTTTTGACTATGCACCTGGACTCTTCTAGAGGACTAGTAACACACACACACACACACACACACACACACACACACAGTGAATTTAAATATGTTCTAATTTTAGCAGGCTGCTATGTGCAGCATACTCAGACTACCAGAATGATGCAAATGAGTTTACATCTAGAGACGACCGCTAGCACTGAAAAAGATCAATGAGAAATGCTTACTGATTTTCTTCTCATATATTTCATGCTAAAATCATCTATGAAAGCTATGACTCTGAAACACTTTCTTCATTCAGAGCTATTCGTGAAAAATAACAAGACACCCTGGAGATTAACTTCTTCTTTAAAAAAAAAAGTTAATTTAAAATCCTAAATAATCTTGCATAAGCCCCAATTATCACTTCAGTGTTTGTAGAATTGACCTATATTTGAAGTGGGAAAAAAAAAAAAACCCAACATTTTTGACAAGGCCTCTAAAAGGAGTGAGGAAAGCCAGTATTATTTTTAGTGAGAGTGACTTTAAACCCCCCCCCAGCTAAATTCTCAACACAAACATTGGCTGAATTGATAAGTAGGCCAGAAGTTGTTAGCTAAGTATAAGAGGAAATGGGATTTTTATTCCTTTTGCAGCAAGATGGTTTTGTAAGAGCCTCCTTGGAATATGTCAGTCACACTGTACTTATTTAATAACCATTTCAGAAGACAGAATAAGTAAGGATTACAAAAACCATCATGCCATGTTAAAAATAATCCCCTCTGGCCCATCTTTTCTTTGTGTGAGCAGAATCCACATTCTCATTTGCAACCAGATGATTGTATAAGAAATTGTAACCATGAGTTTTCAAGAGCTGATTCAAAATAGGAAATCAACCGGCCGAGCATTTGACTGGCATTTTATTCAGGGAACAGGTTCTGTAGGAACAACTGCTGGTCATGGTGACCTTCCTCCACATTCACTTCAGTAACTGGGAGGTGCTTTAGGTTCATGATGCTCTTCCTACTCCAGTCTACCACCTAGCCGCAGATAGCCACATCCTTTTGGGGGAAGTCAAGCAGACAGACAGGAAGTTTCTCCAGGTTCAAACTCCAAGCGTCATGGACATGAGTACCAACCGCACTCCTGAACCTTATCACTCTCCCTCTGAAACAATTCTTCATCAGAATGGGAGACTCGAGAAGATTTGGCTCCAGCTAAAGAGCTTCCATAGTGCTGTAAAAGTAATGTGGAGGCTAGTAGGAAAGAGAGGACATTAATGGTTTTACCCAGGCTGGATCCTGAGTATTGACTTGCCAAGGGGCAATAGTAGCAGGACTACTGCAGGTGGAGTGGGGTGTTAGAGGTGGGGTGGAGTGACTTCTTACTGAGCCATGCTCTACAGGAGGGAATTCATGGTACTGAATAAATCTTGTTAAGAACCCATGGCTTGGGAGGTCACTGGCTATGGGAGGAACTTAATCGTTTTGCCAAATGGTCCTGTTGCCAAAGTTCCTTCTAAATCTTTATGTCTAGACGCATACATTGTGCTGCTCTCAATGTTGGTGAGAGAGGCCTTTTCCAGTGGGCAGCAGTTAATGCAGAGACCCTTAACCAAACAACGCACTGAGGATAGGCAACGGTGAGGGTTCAGCAGTAGACAGGACATTAATATTGACCTCTTTTCCCAGGAAGGTTCAGGGAACATGACCAAAAAAAGGAGCAGAAAGGAAGAACCGGAGGATGGGAAGAAGAACTGAGGTTGCTGCACTAGATAGTAGATGCAAGTCAGATAGTAGTACTCTACACGTAGATTCACAAAGACATAGAAAACGAGCGAGCAAGCACATGATTAATAATCACCTTCCCTTGTCATCCAAAGCACAAAGTTAAAACTACAAGACAGTATTCTTACCTACCAAATTATCAAAAACATGTTTAAAATATTATATTCATGTTGTCAAGAAGAGCTCAAAATTATACTTTTACATGTCACTGTGGGTATTACTTTTATAGATAAGAATGTGGCAACACATATTTGCCAGAACTTTTTTTTTAAATACACACAGACATACACACCGTAGCAGTGGGGTGGATTCGGGGCGGGGGGTGTGATCAAAGAAAGATTTCTAATAAAGCACCAGGAAAAACAGTGAAGATGGAAAACTATGAAATGAAAGAATAGATTTGTTGATATAAACTTTACTGTAACAATGTATCCTTCCTTGGGGAAATATTTGGAAATACTGAAAAAGCACATTTAATGTTTTATAGGCTGAAAAATATAGAAAAAAAGTCTTAATTTTATGAAAAGAAAATAAAGATGTTTCCAGAGAGGAACTAACAAAATTTATCCAAGACACTGTTGACTTCACTTTCCCCTAAGATTCCTTGGCTTCAGGCAGGAAGATTCTCCACATTAATTCTATTTCATCCTCATTCCAATGTCTTTAGACTTTGATCCATAAGAAATTATGTAAAATACCCAGTGAAATACCTTAACTTCCACCATATGCAAACATCTACAGCAATAAGAACAAAATATGAAGAGAGCTCCTGTAGGGTTAGTGTCCCAAACTCAAAACCCAGCAGAGCTATGATCATAGCAGGGGCCATCATTACCATCTATCTTATGCTCAGCCTGCTTTCTTATAGAACCCAGGTCTACCAGCCCAAGGGTAGAACGACCCACTATGGGTTGGGCCAGCCCCAGTTAATCACTACTGAAGAGAATACCTTATAGGCCTGCCTACAACCTGATCTTATGAAGATATTTTCTTAATTGAGTTTTACTCCTCTCAGATGACTTTAGCCAGTGACAATTAGACATAAAATTACCTAGAACACTCTATGTGGTGGTTTAAATACGCTTGGCCCATGGAAGTGGTGCTATTAGGAGGTATGGCCTTGTTGAAGAAGGTGTGACCTTGCTGGAGGAAGTGAGTTACTGTGGGGTGAGCTTTCAGGTTCCTATAATGAGGCTCTGCCCAGTGCAAAAGAGAGCTTCCCCCCTAGCTGCCTACAGATGACTCTCCTGGCTGTCTTCAAATCAAAAAGTAGAACTCTTGGCTCCTCCAGCACCAGGTCTGCCTGCATGATGCCATACTTCCTACCATGATGAAATGAACTGAACCTCTGAAACTGTAAGCTAGCCCCACATAAATGTTTGCCTCTATATGAGTTGCCTTGGTCATGGTGTCTCTTCACCACCATAAAATCCAAACTAAGACACCATCCAATCACTAACTTTAAGTTTTCAGGTCACTCCTATGTTCAATGGTCTATGGTCTAAGAGAGTGAATATGTCCATTTTAGAGACAGAAACGCCTTAAAACAGGATGCTTACACTTCTTCCCATCCCTTACAGGTCACATGAACACAGGCCTGGTTAGGAACAGAATACAATGGACATATACTACAGCAGTTCCATTTCCCTCTCTTCATAAAAGCACAAGGAAGGGTCTAACAGTTCAAACTGTAAACTGCAAGGTCTCTTCTAAGAATGGGCCACCCTGATGTCTGTAGCTCTTAACCTGCTGTCATGAGCCACCAACAGTCCACCCACTATAGTTCAGGTTCTCCTGTCCCAAGGGTGGTTTTCATGGAGGCTTCTGGTCAGGATTCTGGTGCTGTTTGTCTCCTCATTTGAGGGTTTGTCCTGTGAATTTAGCTCTCTGAAGGATTAAAGATGACTTATTGATTGTTCTTCTTTTTTTTTTTTCAACCAATTCTTTTTGTAACTACAGTGAATGTCTATGGGAGGGGAAAGTCTTAACTTCCCAAATATGAGGGCTTTCATTTCACAGCTTTTAGGAGACTGATTATGTTGGTTTTATTTATTTATTTGTGTGTCTGTGTGTGCATGTTTTAAATGGTTAGAGTTATTGAATGGGTTTTTAATTTTGTGCTTATAAAAGTGTCAACATGGTCCTGGAGGTACATTAAGTTAACAGAAAAACTCAGTTATGTAAAGCTCTATGGCTCCTGATAAGAAAAAAAATGATATAAAAGTGTTAAAAGCATGAAGTATAACGAGGTACAAGAAAACACACCCAAAATCCTCTGCTTCTGCTTAAGAACAGAAGCTTTGGAAGAAAGCGAAGCAAACCTACCAAAGGGTGTGTAGATGTGAACACTGCTCCTCTGGCTTATATTGTTTATTTAAAGCCTTTCTTTGCAGGGCGGTGGTTGTGCATGCCTTTAATCCCAGCACCCAGGAGGCAGAGGCAGGCGGATTTCTGAGTTCAAGGCCAGCCTGGTCTACAAAGTGAGTTCCAGGACAGGACAGCCAGGGCTATTCAGAGAAACCCTATCTCGAAAAACCAAAAAAAGAAAAAAAAAGTCTTTCTTCATCCACATTTCTTCCTTCTATAAAATAATGTTTTATAAAAAGTACCTCTGGGGGTTATTTTTAAGAAATGGCTTCAAGTACTCTACCCTAACATGCACGGTATAAATAGCCTTGTGGATGCTATGTTTGCCATTGTTAGCTCCATTGCTATTAGGCTATAACTCTTTAGCTTGCCATTGCCAGTGTTGAAAATATCTCAATCACGGTGTCTACCACACTATGTAGATACATGATAGCTGAATACAGTATACTTAGAGCATTTTGCTGACCATCCTGCACTGTTGAGATAAATTTCATAATGAAAATATCCCATGTCGTTGTTTACCTCCCTTAAAAACCTAATCTCCATCAAGTTAGACATAAAATATTACCTTGTACATTAAAAGTATGAACCAACAAAGAAACAAAATAAATACTTTTGAGTACAAATGTTTAGATGTCAAAAATTGTAATACAAAAACAGAAAACAAAACAAAGAAAAAACAAACAACTAATAAGTTATTAGCCAATGGGGTCCAATAATCCTCCTACCCCAAAATTGCACAGGCAATTACCATTGCTTTGGGTCACTCTCCAGAGCTTGATGACAAGGCCCTATTGCTATAGATACTGCAAACTTGAGTCATAGGACATTAAGAAACAAGTTGATATAGACCTCAAATCTTCTTTCCTACTAGCTAGCATTCATCGAGTTTAACGTTGCCATGTACACACCAACTAGATAAAAAAGGGGATCAATGGTCTTACCCAGCTATGAACCCTGCAAGCTACAATAACACTGACTGAGAACATGAGGCCACTGGTATAATAATACATTTTATGGCAGTAATCATCTCCTTTCTGATTTGATTTGAGGCCTGTTCCACAAGATGAAACTCAATCCTCGTACAGTTAACTGGGCCAAAAACCTGTGGCTGTTTAGCTAGGTCATAGGCCCTAAGGGAGAACATAATCTCTTATTGCTATTTAATCTATTCTTTTGCAATGGATGGTATACTGGCTGCTTTTGTGTGTCAACTTAACACAAGCTAGAGTTATTACAGAAAAAGGAGCTTCAGGTGAGGAAATACCTCCATGAGATTCAGCTCTGAGGCATTTTCTCAGTTAGTTATCAAGGGTTGGAGGGCCCATTGTGGTGGTGCCATTCCTAGGCTGGTAGTCCTGGGTTCTTTAAGAGAGCAGGCTGAGCAAGCCAGGGGAAGCAAGCCAGTAAGTAGCATCCCTCCATGGCCTCTACATCATCTCCTGCTTCCTGACCTGCTTGAGTGCCAGTCCTGACTTCCTTTGCTGATGAACAGCAATGTGGAAGAGTAAGCTGAATAAACCCTTTCCTCCCCTGCTTCCTTCTTGGCCATGATGTCTGTGCCGGAATACAAACCCTGACTAAGACAGATGGTGAACAATTCATAACCCTTTAACAGCTCAGCTTTGAAGGAGTATGGAATTGTAGTATGACCAACCTTGACTGGGACATCCATGATCCAGCCTTCTCCCTCAGGCTCAGGGACCATTAAGGAAGAGGTGCAGGAAGGCTATAGGGCAGAAGCAGTGAATGTCCACAGTAAAAGAACATTTGTTAGACATGATAGGGCTGCTGCAAATGTGAACCCATGATCTCACAGTGCCTGGGACTGTATGCATGAGGCCTGGACAAGATCAAGCCAGCCCAAGTTCCAACATGGATGGGGAAGGGCTCAAAAAGTCCTACCCCTAGCTCGGGATCTATTAGCAGTCAATGGATTCTGAAGAACAGAGAGTCCATTTTCTTCAGTGATGTGGCCTGGGAGACCATCTATTGTCTAGTACGTACTCCTACACCCATGCACTATACTACATGGTACAAACAGAGCCAAAGACATGGGGCTTGTTAAATTTAATGACGGAGTTGATATTGGGAGGAAAAAGTAGTGGAGCTGATAGATAGGTAAGTAACTTGATTAAAGGAATGGGAGGACACTTTTGATCAAAACATATAATAGGCATGTACAAAAGTCACAACGAAAACTTATTTTTAAAAATCCTATACATGGGTTAAGCAAATGTTGTTCTTCCAGAGGATGCAGGTTAAGTTTCCAACAACCACATGGCAACTCGGAAACGTCTCTAAGTATAGGTACTGGGGATCTGATGCACTTTTCTGTCCTTTGTAGGTACTAATGCATGGGATGCACAGACATACAGAAAGACAAAACATCCATACACAAAATAAAAATAAAGGTTAAAAAATGGACAGAAGCTGGCTCTGGGGACCCCTGTGGTTGAATCAGGGAAAGCCTGGAAGAAGCTGAGGAGAGTAACCCCATAGGAAGACCTGCAGTCTCAACTAACCTGGACCCCTGAGATCTCTCAGACACTGAACCACCAACCAGGCAGCATACACCAGCTGATATGAGGCTGCCAACACACAGACAGCAGAGGACTGCCGGGTCTGGCCTCAGTCACAGAAGATGCACCTAACCCTCAAGAGACTTGAGGCCCCAGGGAGTAGGGCAGTCTGGTGGGGTAGGGAGTTGCAGGTGGGGGGGGGGCGTCCTCTTGGAGATGGGAGTGGAGGGAGGAGGTATGGGATGAGGAACAGTCAGAGGGTAGACCAGGAAGAGGGATAAAGACTGGACTGTAAAAATAGATTAAAGAATAATAATAATAAATTTAAAACCCTGGCAAAGCATGATACCTCACTAGGTCAGTAAAAACAGCAATCCTAAGAAGGACCTAGAGGGGAAAATGTTTTCACATTGAATGAATTCCCAACCATTGAGTTGGACCCAACTCTAGACAGACAGCTGCTGTGGGTTACCCCAAAGTAAGTGTCACTATGGCACCATTGGGGTTCCCTTGCCAACCATTTTGGGAATTTGTAGGCTTCAAAGCTAATTAGAATTTGTAATTGCTTTCCTTCCTTGGCAGCTTACATAGCACCTCAAGATACCACAAGAGCCGGTCCTCTGGGAGGAAGCTACCAGGTCAGTTCCAGCTAACTTCCTTCAAGTCCTGTGTCTCAAGTATGTGGTGTCTTCAGTTCAGGAATTGTTTTAGTTATGGTCTCTACTGTTGAAGTGAAACATCATGACCAAAAAGCAAGTTGGGGAGGAAAAAGTTCATTTGGCTTATACTTCCTCCATATTGCTGTTCATTATCAAAGGAAGTCGGGATAAGAACTCAAACTGGGCAGGATCCTGGAGGCAAGAGCTCATGCAAAGGTCATGAAAGAGTGTTGCTTACTGGCTTGCTTCCCCTGACTTGCTCAGCTTGCTTTCTTATGGAACACAGGACTACTAGCGGAGGGATGGCATCACCCACAATGGCCAGGGCCTACCTACCCTATTGATTACTACTTGAGAAAATGCCTTACAGGTGGATCTCATGAAGGCATTTCCTCAACTGAGGTTTGTTCCTCTCTGTTGACTCTAGCCTGTGTCAAGCTGACATAAAACCAGCCAGTGCAGGGAAGGGCCTTACCTTCAAGCTCTGGGAGGCAATAAAGGATAACAGGAAGAGCCTATATGGTTTGGGGAGTCTACTGGACATTCCTGGTCTGTGGTTCATGAAAAGAGGATTATCAACCTGTGGAGCATAACTATACAAAACACAAACACACACATACACACACACACACACACACACACACACACACACACGAGGAGTTGGAGCAGAAAGAAGGGGTGGAAATAATATAAATACTGTATTTATTTATGAAATTCTCAAAAATATTAAAAATTAAAAATGTGAATGCATCTTATGGGCAGAAAGGAGGAATGAAGTGAATCCAGTCATAAACTAGCTGATTTTTGTCAACAGAATTGGTTCAAGCCTTTTCTGTTATTGTAAAGGAAATCATGTTACTGCATCCTGGTTAAGTTCCTGATTAGAGGCTTTACTATAACAGCAAATAATGAGGGAAACATAAGTAAACTTCACAGACATGTTTCTAACTAAAAGGAAAATGGGCATCCAAATGTCACAATTTGGTAACAGACCAAGGTCTCACCACTCCATCCATCTCTCCTCCCTCCAACTAAGATGTACAGGTTAAAAAATGTACATGATAGCCTTTGAAAACTGCAGGGACACAGGAAGACCCTAAACCTGAATGGGTGTCATGCATCTTGAACCCCATCAAGGTGAAAACGTCCTCAGCCTGAATCCCAGAGTTGCTGTTCTCATGGCTGTCCATCTGTGTGCTTAAGTACTGGCCTACAAATACAAAGTTAGCCAAGTAGAAATGATAGACTCTAGTAGAAAATGAGTCAGTCTATCAGCATCTAATTATAGCTCAGTTAAGTCAGATTTATTGACACAGATATCAAGAACATAAAGAGATTGGGACAACCACAGCTGGAGAAGCAAGGTACTGTATATAAATCACCCTCTCCTGAGGAGCACCCCAAAACAAGCCTACAAATTCTGCAGCCAATCGCCACAGTTACAGAAATTCATACAGTAGCTTCACATATCATTGTTTTGTCTCAATTCTACCCAAGTTCAATGGCTTTGAAAGGTGTAATACTGACTGGTATTTAATATGTTTGGATTAAAAAATGGATATTAAGTTGTAATGAAGAGTCTTCAACCACTTTTATGCCAACAGTTACTGTTTTCTATAATCCCCCATGAGCTACACACTGCTATGACCATGTAGTCTTCTTCCTCTTTCTCAAATAACCCTTGAAAACGAAAGGAGCATTTTCAGCTCTGAGGTAGTACAAAAATAGGCCACCAGTTATATAAGTTTTGTTTTAAGTCAAAATAATTACACCATATAAGAAATAGTACAGAGAAACACATAGCTATATACAATATGATTCAGCCATTCTTTTAAAACAAATCTCAGCTCGACAAGCTTTGTTCTGATCTACTGAAGTAGTTACTAAAATAGGAACACTATACACCCAACAAAGGTAAAGGCCACTGCTCATAAGATAAGGAGCTCTGCTCTCCTACACACGGTCAAAGCTTGTTAACCACCAATGAGCCATCATATTTACCCTAATAACATTTAAATACCTAGCTTTAGATGTTCAAGTCTCTAAAAGAGGAATTTGTAAAGCCTAGAAAATTATAAATAGTTACAAAGTGAAAAGCTGAAAATAGCTGGAATAAATCCACCAATCCATCAAAAAAATGATATATTATTAAAATGACTTTGTCTTCCAGGATCTCTGAGCTAACAATAAGAAACTGAACCAAACTTTTGGAAGGATAATGGCGCACAAATCACTTGCTGTAATGGATGTTTCTACCTCACAATGCAACCAAGTCCATTGTGCTGGAGATAATAGAACTCTCTCACAAAAGTTGCTGCACTGTTGCCAAGCAACAAGAAATAAAGTGTCAAGATTAGTACTTTGTTTTATATATCTTTATCATCAATGAACCTTGTTTCTATTCTGCCATTCTCCATGCAAATGGTCAACAGGCTAAGACATATATTTAGCAATCTACAATAGTCACTAACCACAAAAAAAAATATCGATAGCAGGCATTCAGCAAGTCTATATTTTACATTTATTAATGTTATAGTAATTTTATTATTGAGATTATTTCACCAAGCAGATAAACACAATATGTCTTCATTAAATACATCTCCATTAGAATCCGAATTTTTTTAAAACCAAACCAACCAATCATGAAAATTCAAGGAAATGAACAGTCTCTAAACACTTCGGTACCCTAAAACAAACAGCTCATTTAGTGGAGCTATGTTAGGCTATTAGCAGGCTTTCTGTCAAAACGTTCTACACCTGGCCACATTTGAAGCACAGGAGTTATATTTATAGATAATTCCTTTAGAGAGGATGAGCAAAGGAAAATAAAAGTGAAGAAGCATAAATAACTGAAAACTTAGGAAGAAAACAAGTGCAAGTGGATACAAGTTAATGGGTCTAAAAGCAAAGCAACCCACAGGCATGATCTCCATCCCTCTCACATCTCTGCTACAAGAAGCAGGGCGGTCAAGAGCATTCTGTCTTCAGAGAGAAGGCTCTCCAGTCACACAGCCCTTCCTTGTTAGAGCAAACGGCACTCTTAGCACTGTCCTCTCTGGCTTCCACACAACTGCTCAAAAAAGGGGTGCAGGGGTGGATTCAAGAGGATCAGATTACACTATTTAATTTCTCCTCTTTTTTTTTCCATTCCTGTTTTGTGAAACAGGGTCTTACTGTGTTGTCCAGGCTAGCCCTGGACTCACTGTGTGGTCCAGGCTAGCCACAAACATGCAATCCTCCCACCACCTCCCCGAGTGCTGGGATCATAGGTCTGTACCACCATGTCTGGCAGTATAAACTGTTTCTTTCATGGTCTTGTTCTTCTCATGGGCTAAGAGAAACAAGAGAGCTCTGTCGGGTTAATACTGAAGTGTATTCACACATAGAATGTCAAACTTGACATTCTGGCCAAGTTCTTATAAATACCGTGTCTCCACATGCCAATCAGGGATGTTTGTGTGAATGACTTCTGCACAGGTGTGAGCAATTGTTGCCTGTGTGTAATATGAACATTTGAAACTGGAGCTTTCTAGAATAATTCCTCAATATGGTTAAAAGCATGTGTCCCGCGGGGACAGAAGCGTTAATTCTTGTTGTCACTCTGTTTACACCATGTTTGTCCTTCATGGTCCATTAGAGACAGCCTGAATCCCACTGCAGTTGCAACTTTGTGTCAAACCCTTAATAAACTCAAGATTTAAAATAAAAGACATTTGGATAGAGAGACGACTCCGCAGTCAGGAACACAGGCTGTTCTTCCCGAGGACATGGGTTCAGAGCCCAGCACCCACATATCAGCTGATAGCCTTCTGTAACTCCAGTTCCAAGAGCTCAGACGTCCTCTTTGGCTTGTGAGGGTGCCAAGTACACCAATGGTGTGAAGCTAGATCTATGTGAAGGCAAAACACCCGTATGCATTAAATAAAACACAAAAATTAACCAAATAAAAAGCAATTTGAGAGGAGAGGAGCCATGTCTGCCCCTGAGGTGCTTTCATTTTCTCTAAAGCAGCAGGAGCAAGGTCAGTCTCCAATGTTGACACTCTAATTGTTCTGCTTCAAGAAGATGATGGCAAATCCACAGGATCCACTGAAGTAATTAAGCCACCTGGCTAAAAGCCACTGTGTTCCCACATTCTGTCATAGAGGGAAACAATAACCACTCTGATCACTTCTGCTAAGATAATTCATGAGGCTGTATTAACGCAAAGGTCTCTAAACAGAGCAAGGAGTCACAAAACCTAGAATGTTCCAGACTCACAATCACATTCCCTCCTCATCTGAGCCCCACTGTCAGACTTCCACATTATTCTGTTGTCTGTTAATATAACAAAGTAACCTGTCTATGGAAAATGCAGGGACAAAGTGTGAAGCAGAGACTGAAGGAAAGGCCATCCAGAGACTGCCCCACCTGGGGAATCCATCCCACGTACAGACACCAAACCCAGACGCTATTGTGGATGCCAAGAAGTGCTTGCTGACAGGAGCCTGATATAGCTGTCTCCTGAGAGGCTCTGCCAGAGCCTGACAAATACAGATATGGATGCTCAAAGCCAACCACTGGACCAAGCACAGGGTTCCGAATCGAGGAGTTAGGGAAAGGACTGAAGGAGCTGAAGGGGTTTGCAGCCCCATAAGAGGAACAACAATATGAACCAACCAGTACCCGCAGAGTTCCCAAGGGGTACTAAACCACCAACCAAAGAGAAGTCCATGGCTCCAGCCGCATATGTAGCAGAGAATGGCCATATCTGGCATCAATGGGAGGGGAGGAGCTTGGTCCTATGAAAGCTCAACGGATGCCCCAGTGTAGGGGAAATGCCAGGCCAGGGAGACAGGGGTAGGTCAGTGGGTGGGAGGGGGCACACTGTCATAGAAGCTGGAGGAGGGAGCATTGGAGAGGGGTTTGCAGAGGAGAAACCGGAAAGGGAGACATTTGAAATGTAAATAAATAAAATAACCAATTAAAAATAAGTAACTGAGACAGTGCACATAATAGACAAAAACGAGGTGTTCAGTATGTAGGTTTAGAGACGAGAAGTCAAGACTAGGTAACTCATCAGTACTCTGGTGAGGGTTCCCTTGACTACCGTACAACATGCAGAGAAAGCAAGATGGTGGTCTTGAGTAAACCACACCCTAAACTAACTCACTCCAGAAGACTAGTGTTAATCGTTCTATTTTTTGGATTTTTTTGATTGGATATTTTATTTATTTGCATTTCAAATGTTATCCCCTTTCCCTATTTTTCCCCAGAAGCCCCCATCCCATCCACCCTCTTCCTGCTTCTATGAGAGTGTGCCCCTCTCATCCGCTCCCTGCCCTCACATTCCCCTACATGAGGGCCTTCACAGGACCAAGGGCCTCCCCTCCCATTGATGCCCAACAAGGAATATGATCCTAGGTGGGTCAAATCGCACCCAAACCCTAAGAAAGCCCCATGGGAACAATAGTTCATGGGAGCTATTATAAAATGTCCTAAAAATAGAAATTAAATTTTACCTAGCTCTCAAGAAAGCCACTCCTGTAAGACTGTAGCCTACCACCCTGCCCAGAAGAGAAGACAATTGGAGCATACTTATGATCAAAGCACATAATATGCATTTATGACATTCTCAATAAAAATTGTTTTTCAAAACCCTATAAATGGGTTAGAGAGATGCCTTAGCAGTTAAGAATGCTGCTCTCCTAGGGGCCCTGGGTTCAATTCCCCAACACCTACATGGTGGCTCACAAACATCTCTAAGTCCAGCTCCTGTGTATCCAATGCATTTATCTGGCTTTTGTAGGCACAGAATGCATGTGATACACAAATGGAAAATAGCCATACACATAAAATAAAAATAAAGGTTAAAAATATTGAAGATTCTGGATGGGCACATGCCTTTAATTCCTGAACTTGGGAGAAGAAGCAGGTGGATCAATGTAAGTTCAAAGCCAGCCTAGTCTACAAAGCTAGTTCCAGGACAGAGAAACCCCATCTTGAAAAACCAAAACCAAAACCACCAAACCAAACCAACCAAACAAACAAACAAAACTAAGACAAAAACTTCATCATGGTGCAGCTTTTCGCTGAACACCTCATTTATGAACTGCTTCTTTCCTTGACATTTCCTAGTCCTTTTTTTATCGATGTTTAACAACATCATTACATGCTCTCTGTTTCACTATTTGGTCTGTATGACCTGTCTGGGCCATCAGAATAAAAGTTCCCTGAGGGTAGAGAGCTCTCTCTACTTCATGTTCACAGATGAATTTGCAGCACCCAGAGACGTGCGGGGCATGCTGGAATGTCAGAGCATGGGTAAATTTGCCTTAAATATCACTGAGACATATCATCTGGCACTTGTCTCAAGACAGGTGAGGGAGAGATGGAGATGAGGATGGAGCAGGAAGGATGATGGACACCCAACTGCATAGAGTGTTGGGCTGAGGAGGGTTCATTCATTGCTGTCTCTGCTCACAGTTATACATGTTCACAGTCCTCCTTGAAAATATACATCTTAAACATAATATTGCAACATCATTTGCATCTCAGTCTTCGCCTTTCTGTACTCTCTACCCAGACACAACATGTGTCAGCTTGGAGGATGGCAGATGTCCCCTAATCTTTTCCCCCTCCTAAAGAGATGGGGTTTGCCTGTCCCTGGCATAGAACATGAAGTCACAGTTTTCAAAGCTTCACTCTTACAGATATGACAAAAAGAATCCTTAGGATATCATTTTGGAAAACACGTTTCTAAACCTCCTTATGACACAGAATTTTCAAAAGAGGAGACTGAAAACGTATAATTATCCTCATGGTGGTTGCCTCTGGGAAGAAGGCAGGCTCTTATCTTCAATAGACAACTCCTAGGTCTTCAATCTTTATAAGCCAAGCAGGTGGTGTGTACATATTTATATGTGGCTATTATCTTGTGATGCAAAACAATTCTTTTGATAGGCAATTATATCAATATATGTAAATAGAGTATGAAACAGAAATGAGTTTAGCTCGTGAAAACGAATATATTTATTGTAACTAAAAGTGAAAAGTAACTAAGATAGTTGAAAAGGCGTTGTGTAAATCTTTGTTTTATAACACCAACTTAAACACAGGCTGACGGCCCTGATGCACACACACACACAGCACAGGCTGATGGCGTGCATACACGCGCGCACACACACACACACACACACACACACACACACACACACACACAAATTTAAAAAACTAATAAAACAGGTTATTTCGGTCACAGGCGGCACTGGCAGCCTTCGGTGGCTGAGTCAGATGACCTTTTCTGACAAGCACATACAGTGTGCTCCAGGATGCGTTATCAGCCGTCTCCTGAGTAAAGCACTCTCTGCCCTCCTGTAGGTGTTCTATATTAAGCATGAAAAAAGAAAAAGAAGGAAAAATAAACAGAGAAAAGCACAGGGTTGAGCGTGCTATGCACACAGACAGCTGGGACAGGGTGTCACAGGGAGTTGGAAGGCTGACAAGAGTCTTCCTGAGATGGACCCAAACAGACCCCAATGAGCCAGCCCAGGGGACCAGACAGCCATGACGGCTCCCCCTGTTCACGTGCTGCGCAACATCCAGAAGTCACTCTGGGCTGGTTTTATTCATCAGCTTGTGAAATTCATCAGGGACGACTTCACCCACTCAGAGAGAGAGAGAGAGAGAGAGAGAGAGAGAGAGATCCAAAATAACAGTCTGGGGCTAAAACAAGAAACATCTCTCTGGCTTGTGTGCCAACATGTGTGCCCACTTCTACTGTCTCTCTTAAATAATCACCCAGTTCCTTCACAGGGCCAGACAGACTCAACCAGAATAGGGCAGGCTGCAAGCTTCATGGGGAAGCACCCAGATGGTTGCTGCTTTTCAGAAAGATACATGTGATGGCATTCACATGTCGCCATTTACTTCTTTGCTTTTATGTGTCATAAGAGAAAACATATCTCTAAATGTAAGACTGTTATCTACACAAGGTAAAAATAATAATTAATATCAAAGGTGATTTGATTTTTCTCCTTTACATAAACATGCTGGCTTATTTCTTGGTGTAAAACATTTCTCATAAATAAACCGTTATATAATTGTATAATATTGGTGCATGACTTACAGAATTCAAACACTTGGTAGATGAAGGCAGAAAGATCAAATGTCCAAATACTATTTGTGCTATAAACAGAGGTAAGACAATTATCTTTGTCTCTGCTATCTGAAATACAGGATCTACCACGATACTTCGCACTGTGTAAGATATTATTTGCAGTACTAGAGTGACCTCCAATGACCAGATGTGGGGAAAACTGAAAACAAAACAAAACAAAAAAACACTCAATAGAATGAGCAGAATCCAAGAGAAAAAAACTGAGTAAATTCAGAGGGCTCCTGCTCACAGGATGACGCAAAGTCACCTTCAAGGTAGATGGCATCGGTGGCAAAGAAAGCTTTCAGCACACTGAACAACAACCATGACAAACCTGCTTGATTTTGGTTCAGTATCACCCAAGAGTTTGAAACTTTATCCATTTATGATGGCTTGAAGTATATTACGTAACATGGTAGAAAAGAGCAAATGCCATCATTCCATTTGCAGATCCACGCAGTGATGTAGTTAAAAACCGCAATGCGCCAAAAGAGTGTGCAGTGTCTGGCACGTAATAGGTTCTTAGTTATCATCATGGTCAACATTTCACATCCAGAATAATAGGAAAGTGGAATGATCTTCCCAGTTTCGTTTAAAGGGCACGCCTCTGATGAATTCCCAAGCATCCTTTCCATTCAGACTACCACAAAACAGTTACATGGGATAGAGGAGAGAGATGCTAGCAATCTGAAGGGCAAGAAAGATAACGGGATCAAGAGAACACAGAAGAGAACTAGGAAGCTCAGCTCTGGGGTCCTCACTCTACTCAGAGGAATGCAGGCAGCGGGAAGTTACAATAAAACTTCGCATCTGAAAAGTGAAGATTTCAAACTAAAAAAAAAGAAATCAATTCCACAGTATTTTTTACTTTTGAGAACACTGTTTTAATTTAAGCTAAGTCTGTGGACCCTTTACAGAGAGCATACAGATGAGGTAGGCTTAACACTCCTATTGCCTCAGGCTGTTCTGCTTAAGTTCCTCAGACAGAATGGTGTACCAATTGAATCTTGATTCCTTATTTTGAAAGAATTATTTGCTTGCCTGTTTGTTTACATGGGTGTTTTGCCTGCATATACACACACCAGAAGAGGGAATCAGATCTCATGATACTAAAGTTACAGACAGACTTCAGTTATAGAGAGTTGTGAGTTCTCATGCAGGGAATCGAACTTAGGACCTCTGGAAGAGCTGCTAGTGCTCTTAGACACTGAGCCATCTCTTCCACGCCACATCCTAACTCACTTTTAATCCAGCTTTGTTTAAAAAAGCTTCTCATGATGAGCATGATGTAGGCAAACACAGGAGTTGCCAGCCACAGGAACTAGTGAGCCTCTGAATGGTGTCCAGCACAGCCTAAAACCTGAACTTACACTGCCTTTAGTTTTAACAAAAGCCACATGGAGCTAATGGCCAGCCTATGATGCAGTGACATTAGTTGAGAATGACTCCCCTAGAGTACCACCAGCACCAACAGGATCCTAACTAATATGGTTCTGGGTCATCCAGGACAGGAAGCTGTGACAGAGAGGATATTTCTATTTTAAAACAGGGAGCCTATCTCAGGCTCAGTTCAGTAACTTTCTCCCTTGCTAACTATAATATCTCCTGGACAGCAAGAAGTTTGTTTTCATTCCTATAAGAAAAGTGCTGCTGAAAGGAGCAGGATTATAGTAGGAGACAAAATTTAAACTCTACCCATGATAATGCCAGCTTCTCCAGTGCCTGCAGGCTAGAAGAGGATATTGGATGTCCTGAATCAGGAGTTACAGACCATTTTGGATAATCATGTGGGTCCTGAGAATCAAACTCTGGCATCTCAAAGAACAGTCTGTGCTCTTAACTCCAGCACCTGAAGAGGGAATCTAAGGAAAGTCTGTTAAGCATCATTAATGACGATAGAGGGCCTATCATGGACAAATAGTCCTGAGTTGTATAATAAAGCAGGCTGAGTGTAGTGGCTATTCCTGGTTGTCAACTTGACTATATTTGGAATGAGCTACAATCCAGATTTGGAAGGCTCACCAGTGACCCTAACCTGGAGGCTTGGATATAGAAGTCTCTGATTCTGGACCTTGGTATGGAGGTCTTGATAGCATACCGGCTATGGATTCCAGAAGATTAAGACAGAGAGTTCTCCGAGCTCAA
>LR749574.1:2351110-2473271 GCA_902729485.2 Mus minutoides
TCCTTGGACTTCCATTCACAGCTACTACTGAACCATTGTTGGGAATTGGACTGCAGACTGTAAGTCATCAATAAATTCCTTTACTCCTTAAGTTCTGTGACTCTAGAGAACCCTAACTAATACACTGAGCAAACCATACGGAGCAAGCCAGTAAGCACCACTCCTCCATGCCCTCTGCTTCAGTTCCTGCCTCCCAGTTCCTGTCTTGAGTTCCTGTCCTGACTTCCCTGGATGATGGACGACAAAATATAAGATAAAATAAACACCCTTTCCTCCCCAAGTTGCTTTTGGTCACGGTGTTTTATCAGATCACCAGAAACCCTAACTAAGGCAGTCTTTCTTCAGCAATCTACAGACGACAGTCTTGTCGTTAAGATGATTCAATAAGTAAGGAACAAGATACATAGGTGTGTAGCCCATATGATCTATTTTTCAAATGCACACAATACAGAACCATTGCAAAATAAAACTGGATGGAAAATGTCACATCCCACATCACTGAAAACAAATTGTGCTTCACTTTCAACAAGCTGGGAGAAAGTGCTCCTGAAGTGTCTCCAGGAAGTAACATCTTAGTCAACTATAGGCAAACCAAATGTCACACAAAAGATGTCACACAACATGACCATCGGATGAAAAGGCTAGAATATGATCACATTTTCATACCCCAAAGTGGGTCCTACAAAGTCCTCCCAAAGGAAGATGATGCCAAGTTCCAAGTAACATTTGGTCCTAAAGTAATCCTCAAAGCCAAGCTGAGAATCAGTTTGAAGCCTCCTTCGCATATGTATAACCCACGAGGTAGGAGGTTTGTATAAGCACCTATCTCTATTCTATTTATTATATGTAAGTACACTGTAGCTGTCCTCAGACGCTCCAGAAGAGGGCACTAGATCTCTTTACGGATGGTTGTGAGCCACCATGTGGATGCTGGGATTTGAACTTATCACCTTCGGAAGAGCAGTCGGGTGCTCTTACCCACTGAGCCATCTCACCAGCCCCTCTATTCTAAATCTAAAAGGCTCTGGTACTGACCAAGCCTCTTTCAAATGCTAAGATGTCCAAAGGTGTCTGTCAGTCAATGCCCGGATTCAACCATGCTGAGTAAGCACATTGCAGTAGTTATTTGTACAACCATCCTATTGTAGAATTCCCAGCATCTGTCTCAGGCAGCCGATCAATTTCAAGTGGTGTGATTTCCTACTTTTCCAGAATACCATATACTGTACAGCCATGTACCTATTGCTGTATACTACCTATGAAACCGCAGCAGTCCTACAACATCATATGACTAAGTGATAGTGTACCTACCTTAGTTGGCATAAGTCATTTTATGATATTTGTACAACAGTAACATCATTTCTCATTGTATTCTCAGATGATTTCTTGCCATTCAGTGGTACATGACTGCCTATTAACTCATCTTAGGATTTTTCATCTTATTTTGTTCAAAGACCATATTACTTTTATAAGCCAAAAAGATCTCCGAAGACAGAGCAGCATTCTAGTCAGTGCATAGTATGACCAGAAAGCTGTTGACTACTATAGCTCTAAATTATATATTAAAGATAATCTCTCCATATGTGAAATAAAACATGCCCTTATTAGCCCTCCTGAAAACTAATGCAGAAGAATTGGCCCCACAGATTGCGAAGCCTCGTTTCTTACCTCCACCACTGTGGTTCCTGCAGCTTTGCACATTGGCAGATTGAAGTTTCTTGCACTTTTCCTGTACCAGACAAGGAGGACAGAAGAGGAAGAAGGATCAGGGGAAAGACGCATCGTTTTTGACTTGAAAATGCAGACTTTTAGTCTTCCAAGAACCTGACTCTACGAGTGCATGATGTGCACCTATCTTTAAACTTAAAAGATCTCATGGCCATTTCATTCAGTCTATATGATTTTTTATAGTGGGTGGAAGGAAAGACTAATTTTTTTCATGCTCAGTCAATAGCTTTTACACAGAAAAATGAAGTGGGTGTTCATAAATATCTGAAATTAAACTCCTCTAGTCTTTTAACCAAGATTAGACTTTGCTCCCATAGTGAAACAGTTCACTGAGAAACTACACAAACACATAGGGATGTCCACTACAGGGATGTAGCTTGTTAGTAAAACACTTACTTGGTGTGCACCAGGCACTGGGCTCTAACCCCCACCACCAATAAGGAAAAGAGAAAGGGAGAACGTGCTTCACAGAAGGTCTGGTCTTTCCTCCAAAAGAGGAGCCTCTGTTAGCTGACATAATAGGAGCCACTCACTAGTACTGAGTGAGCCCTTCTAGCAAGTCCTCAAGTCCTCAGGAGAGCAAGTTTGGGGTGTCTAGATCAGCTATCACTCACAGTGACTGTGAATGGGATTTGCATCCTAAGAGCCCTTGAGCACTGTGCTACACTGTGCTGAGAGCTTTCTCTTCACACCAAAGCTCAGTAGCCTTCAGTCAGCACCTACACACGGGCAGCTTAGAGCCGCCCAAGTTAAGTCTTCAGAAACCACAGCCAGGCATGAGAACACAGGGTAAAATTCTACAAATGTCTTAAGTTATTAACTGTCATTTGGTATATGACTTCACTCATTTTTTTTTATAAGGCATCAGAACTCTACAAGCATCACACTAAAGGTCAAAGAAAGCAGGCAAGATGTCAGATGTCTGCCTAGAATTTCCAAAAGTAACACCCAGAATACAAGAAATCAGAGCATCAATATCTCATTGAGTCCTTCAGAAATAAGAAATAAATGAATAAATAAATAACAATGAAAGTGCCACTGACGATCTGACTGTGCTTGATAACAAACTACATCTGTTAAAAATTTAAAAGATTAAAAAATTTTTAAATTTTAAAAAAGCACAACCCTTCATTTAAAGCAACAAATAGCAAAAGTGAGAGAGACCATATAGCTCACCTCTTACATACAGAGCCAAAGTGGCCCAACTTTCTAATCTACAACTATCTAATTTACAAGTCTAAGACATTAAATACTCATAATTACTTAGAATTCAGTACGCAAAGGTTAATCAAACAACAGGAAAATCATGTAGGCCCGTGGCTATCCAGAGAAGAAAAACAAGCATTTGTAAAGATAATTAGCTTTTCAGACAGAACCTTTAGAAGGTTCTCCTAGGAGACATCAACTGCACAAGAAGAAAAAATTCACCTAAACTATTATTTATTATTGACGATCTCCCCAAAACATCAGAGCAATCTTGACATTTTAAGATCCTATTTAAAAATAACAATATGAAAATGAAAGATAAGTGCTGGCTGCTTTCATGTTTGCTAAGAAAATAACTCTTGGCAACTAAAACACAGATGGGAAAAAATGGTTGTATGTAGCTGTGTACAAGAGTACATCAACACATTTCTTCTTAAGCGGTGTCTCATGTATTCCAGGCTAGCCTCAAACCCATTATACAATGAAGATGACTTTGAACTTCTGATCTGCCTACTTCCACTACCACCCCCTAATGCTGGGAATGTAATAGTATACCCGGTGTGGGGAATCAAACCTAAGGCTTGGGGCGTGCTAGGAAAGCACTCTACCCACTCAGCTACATCCCAGCCCTGGATCCAGTTATTTAGCAAGCCAGTAAGTTTAGCATATCAGCAGGACCATCAGCAGGCACTTGATGTTCTTCTGGATACATGCACATACACATGACTAAGCCATTTTAAAATGGTCAGACAGCCTCTCACAAGGAGCAGGGTGGACTGCCTACAGTAGTATGTTTTGTTGTGTCCTATTCTGTTTTGTTTAACTAGTACAGTACCTGAAAATCACATTGCCTGCCCGGTCTGCTTTCCACGCTTTCACCAGAGCAAAATCTCCCGTGATGGCTTCCTCCAAAATGAAGTGCTGACCATTAAACTCCCTCACCTGCAGGAGACAAGTAAGCGTTGTCAGGTATTTGTGCAGGATGCAGATGCCTGGGCTCCTAAGAGGCACACTCAAGGAACGGACGGACGCCTAGCGACAGCCGCTTTTTCAGGGAGAGGAATCTCAAGAGACTTCTTCAGAAGCATAAGGCTTCCTCAAAATAGTGCAGGGAGGCTTCAGGAAGAGAACGTGCTCACGGGTCCCACAATAAGTACAAGTCTGGTACATTTGAGAAACTCAAGCCTCCACAAGTAGTAGTGTGTTAATATCCACTTGACTGTGTGCCCTGGTTACCTTTGAGACAATGGAATATAGTCCCTCTTTCCTTCTACCCCCCTCCGAATTAAAACGAGTACCTTACACGAAATGGCTTACCTATGGTTTCTCTTTAACCGTGATCTAGAATTAGTGTTGAGAGAATCAATGATCACAGAAAAGTAACCTAGTTAAAAAAAAAAAAAAATGGCCCTGGCATGCCTCCCTACTGTGTGCACAATGCAAACTGGCATGCCTCCCTACTGTGTGCACAATGCAAGCCTCTGTGCCTCCGTGTATGAACATCTCAATTTACGTCCTTGGATAGATTCTCTTCACATAAAATCTCTGAGTGAGTTTGGCATCTGCTCATAGGAAATTCTTGATTTCCACGCTACTATATATGCTGGTTTTAACAAATTGCACATCTCTAGTCGTTAGTGATATAACACAATGCTATTGACTTGGGTTTTTTTTTTTCCTTTGTTTTGTTTTTTTAACATTTACTGCCTTTTGGGAGAGAATATAAAAACCAAACTCTCCTTTCCCATTATGTCCTTCCTGTCTTTTCCCTTGGAGATTTGCCTCTGGGAATTAAAGAGAGAATTGAAACAGCGCTCGAGAGGGCTGGATCTGTCTTGCATAAATGCAGCCCTGTGAAGACAGAACTCCAATCACATTCCTCCTGTGCCCTCTAGTGGAAAACAGACTGGATGCGTTTTCTAGAAAAGTCCAACACAGCGTTGGGGTATAATTCCTTTCTGCTTTGCTTTGTTTGGGGGAAGGGAGATGATGACATTTGAACTTGGGGTCTCATATACTCCATCACTGAAGTTCCAGCCTTACTTTTAGAGCCTCAAACAGACTATTTGGTAAAGGAAAGTTTGTCTAAAGATATCTCAGTTTCTAGCTAGAAAATATGAGCTATGAAAAGCACCAATGAAGACTTCACTACTATGTTACATGACATTAACTGTACATGGACACACACAATATTTTAAAGGGTTGTGTTCTTCAGAAGTCATCTCTGTGAACATCAATGATGGGGCAAGTGATTATAATCCAAGCCCTTGGGACACAGAGGCAAGAGGACTGCTGGGAGATTGAGAGAAACCTGGGCCTACGGAGTTTCAATACCTCCAGAATAAAGCTTTCACACAAAGAAGAAAAAACCATCCACCAGTGATGAAGGTTGAGACAGAAGACACAAGTATTTTCTAAACACGATACCCAGAGTTACCTGTTCTACCCTTCAAAGACAGAAGCTACTAGCTTTATCAAGCTTAAACGCTGTGCTCACTTAAAGCCGTGTGTTTGGCCTCCAGGTCATCCTTAGGTGCACTCCAGGTAGATTTTTCCAGTGACCTCTGTGTCTGCACACCACTGCTCAGTTCTAGTCATCCTTCTTCCTTTAACCCAACTGCTCCCTCTTTTTATTTCTCAAATCACTAGGCTCGCTGATTTCCTTTGAACCTCCCTTCCCATCTTCCACTGCAGCCCTTCTTCCTCTACGTGGCCATTAACTGGGAAAGAGGGGCTCTCCATCCACACAGGGGACCAGGACACTGTCTAGCCCCGAGGGTCTGAATGCCTACATGCACACCCTGCCTTCTGTTCTGTAAATTTTCTGACCAGAGTCACCAAGCACTTCCTCTCGATTCTCCTGAACTTAAGTATACCTCTTCCCCAACAGACTGAGGCCTTTTGTTACCCCATGCCTTGCCATCTCAATAAACAGCAATCATTTCCTGTCCTCTGTGTCACATGTTGTGGCTCTACCATCAACATCTGACCTAATTCTAATCACTTCGCATAAACTCAACCTCACCACCTTATCCTAGCCCCTGTCCATTCCCCACCAGGATCAGTGCACAGCCTCCCAACTTGGGCCTCCATAAAACTCACTGCTCAATAGTGAGAGCTATCTTTACAAGATGTAACTCAAAACACATCACACTCATACGCATTTCACTAGCTTCTGACCATAGCGAATGAACTCTAAGCTATGTGAGCAGACGATAGGCAGAATAGAGACCGAGGTTAGAGACTGATGGAGGCAGGGATGGAGAGGAAAGAGAGAGACAAACAGATACACACAGAAAGAGGTCAGAGAGGCAGAGATAAAGGTACTAAATTCATGCACCAGGCTCTAGACACATATAAAAAGTTAGAAAAGATTCTAGCCTTCCACAGTCTCTTGGGGTATGTTAAGGTTACATTTTCTAACAAGCTATCAGAATATCAACTCAATTTTAGAGGGCACTTTTTTCATATGCTCCTAAGCTCCATTTTCATTAGGTTCCTGGGATTGAAAAAGCGAGACTAAATATTAAAAAAAAATTACTTGAATTAAAGATTGAATCAATATGAGTCAGTCCCAGAAAAGGAGCAAAACTCCAGATGGAAGACACGGCTAGGGACAAATGTCAGACAGTAAAGGACATGATCATTGACCTCCTGATCCCTCAGAACAGCAACAGACCCAGCAGCTACATTCTCAGCACTGGTGGGCATCCCTTCATTGAGCAGTTCATCTCCCTGGAGGCAGAGGCCAGCATTGCCACACCAGCCTCTAGAGACTCTCTACCGTGAGCCCCCAAGGCAAAGAGAATCGACACTTTTTAAATTCAGAATAATGGATTGGTCTATGTACTTTAAAAAAAATTGCTTTAAATCTAACTATGTCAAATACCGTATCTAGAGGTCTACTCTTGTCTAAGATGACTAACGTTGCTCACTCTAAAGTACCCCATCCTACCCCTCAGGCCAGTCAATGAAACGCTGAGCTTATGTCTAAGTTACAAAATATGACAAGGATCATCCTTAGAATTTCCTATTCCATTATAATTATAACTGTGGCCTGGTTTTCAAGCTTTCAGATAGACTTTCAGATTTCTTCTGCTACTTTATTTTCTTTCAGTCATGGTAGGAAATCTGATCACAAGAGCTTAATGCAATATACAGTAAACAACTTCTGGGGTTTTTTTTCCTTTTTATTGATTATTTTATTTATTTATATTATAAATGTTGTCCCCCTTCCCTCTTTCCCCTCCATAAACCCTCTCCCCCATACTCCATGCCCCCGCCTCTATGAGTGTGCTTTGCTCTCTTGCCCACTCCCATCTCACCACCCTAGCATCCCCTATGCTGGGGCATGGAGCCTCCACAGGACCAAGGGCCTCCTCTCCCATTGATGCCAGATAAGGCCATCCTCTGCTACATATGCAGCTGGGTCCATTAGGTTTTTTCTTTTAATAGAAACATAATAATCAATAGTAAATGTTCTCACTTTTGTTAAAGACTTTTGGAAAGTTAACTAACCCAAATTAATATATTATATATAAACTATAGCTTCCTTCAGAAATTCAGTTAACTAAACTTAATTATAGTATGATGCATAAATAATTCTCTTATTCTAGTGTATTCTAGTTTCTCTCTGTGGTTTATTTTAAGTATGAGGAGACACCCAGGTTTAACTGTAAGTCTCACCTTTTTGAAAATGAGTGACTGTTTATCTCACTAAGATAGCTATCAAATGCATCCATACAGAATCTCTTGGGAAATTTGCTTCATAGTGTCACGTGGGTGGGGAGTTTCTTACCTCTCGGGGCTTGCTGGCAATGGCAACACTGCCATCTTTGTTATATTTGATGGGTGATCCTCCTTCTTGTACCAGGGTCCCATAGCCTGTGCTGGTGTAGAAGGCAGGGACTCCAGCCCCACCAGCACGGATCCTCTCAGCAAGGGTGCCCTAGGAAGGAGCAACCAACATCCGTGAGAAACCCACAACGCGCACTGCGGACAGGGGGCACAAACACTGTTAGTTGGGGTTCCCACTTTCTAGATGCTCACCACCCTGCAAAGTGGGTAGCAATGTACGTATTCGTGAATCCCCCAAACTGAGGCATCAATTAAAAGACAATAACCATTCTATTCTCAATCCACGTTCAAATACAACTATTCACTTGTCCAGTTGCGCTTTCAGTCTCCAGACTCTACCCTCACGCTGGTCTCTTAACATCTAACAAATGCCTCTTTGATTACCTTGAAATCAAACTTTAAACTTAATTATATAAATTTAGCTCTGCAGGTTTTAAATGCTAAATTTTCTTTTACTATGTATTACATATAAGTGTAAACTAAATATTTTTTTTAATTAGTAGTTATAGGTATGCCAAACAGAGGGGAAATATTTGCTATCTATCTATCTATCTATCTATCTATCTATCTATCTATCTATCTATCTGTCTATCTATCATCTATCTATCTATTTTTACTTATTCACTTCACATCTCACTCACTGCCTCTTCCACTCGCCTTGTCTCACAGTCCTTCCCCCTCCTCCCTTCCTACTCTGAATGGGTAGGAGCCCCCCTGGGTATCCCTCCACCTTGGCATATAAAGTCTCTGCAAGGCTAGGACCATCCTCCCCCTCTGAGGCTAGACAAGGCAGCCCAGCTTTCCTGTATATACCCCACGTACAGGTAACAGCTTTTGGAATAGCCCACCTCCCCCGTTCCAGTTGTTCAGGACCCACATGAAGACTAAGCTGCACATCTGCTACATATGAGTGGGAAGGCCTAGGTCCAGCCTGGGTATGTGCTTTGGTTGGTGGTTCAGACTCTGAGAGAGAGCTCCAAGGGTCCAGGTTAGATGACTCTGTTGGTCTTCCTATGGAATTCCTATTCCTTCTAGGGCCCACAATCCTTCCTCCTATTCTTCCATAAGAGTCCCCTAGCTCCATTCACTGTTTGGCTGTGGGTGTCTGCATCTGTCTGAGTCAGCTGCTGAGTGGAGCCTCTCAGAGGACAGCCATGATAGACTCCTGTCTGCAAGCATAACAGAGTATCATAAATAGTGTCAGGGATTGGCGCTCGCCTATGGAATGAGTCTCAAGTTGCTCTGGTTATCCATTGGCCATTCCCTCAGTCTCTACTCTATCCCCTAACCCTGCATTTCTTGTAGACAGGATAAATTTGGGGTCGAAAGTTTTGTGGGTGAGTTGGTGTCCTTAGCATTCCATTGGGGTTCCAGCCTGGCTACGGCAGGTAGCCTCCTCAAGTTCCATATCCCCAATGCTGTGAGGCACAGCTAAGCCACCCCCAATGATTCTTGGGCACCTCCCTTATCCCAGGTCTCTGTCTCATCCTGGAGATACCCCCTACCTTCCCATCCTGTCAGTTGCAGATTTCCATTCATTCTCATGCCATCTAGTCATCCCTCCTATTGCTCCCCACACCCAAACCCTAACACCCCCACTGTCATCCACATCCCCTTTCCCACCCAGTTCCCTCCATCCATCCACCTCTTAAGACAACTTTATTCCCCTTTTAAGTGAGATTCAAACATTGTGACTTCCTTCTTGTTTAGCTTCTTTGGGTCTGTGGAGTGTAGCATGAGTATTCTGTATTTTATAGCTAATATCCACTTTTAAGTGAGTACATACCATGCATCCTTTTGAGACTGGCTTATTGTCTTACTTAGGGTCTAACTACTGTGAACAGACACCATGACCAAGGCAACTCTTATAAGGACAACATTTAATTGGGTCTGGCTCACAGGTTGAGAGGTTCAATCCATCAACAAGGCAAGGGCATGACAGAGTCCAGGCAGGAATGGTGTAGGCAGAGCTGAGAGTTCTACATCTTCATCTGATGGCTGCTAAGAGAAGACTATTGACTTCTAGGTAGCTAGGTTGTGGGTCTTAAAACCCACACCCACAGTGACACACCTACTCCAACAAGGCCACACCTCCAAATAGTGACACTCCCTGGGCCAACCATATTCAACTCACAACAGTTACCTCACTCAAGATAATATTCTCAAGATCCATCCATTTGCCTGGAAAATACATGACATCTTTGCTTTTAATGGCTGAATGGTATTCCATTGTGTAAATGTAACACATTTTCTTTACCCATTATTCAGTTGAGGGACATCTAAATTGTTTCCAGTTTCTGGCTATTATGAATAAAGCTGCTATGAACACAGTTGAGCAAGAGTCTTTGTGGGATAGTGAAGCGTCTTTTGGGTATATGCCCAGGAGTGGTACAGCTGGGTCTTGAGATAGAACTATTCCCAGTTTTCTGAGAAACTGCCAAATTTATTTCCAAAGTGGGTGTACATGTTTGCACTCCCACCAGAAATGGAGAAGTGTCTCCTTTGCTCCATATTCTTGCCATCATGTGCTATATCTTGAGTTTTTGATCTTCACCATTCTGATGGGTGTAAGATGGAATTTTAGAGTTGTTTTGAGTTACATTTCCCTGATGACTAAAGACTGTTTAGCTCTGCACCCCATTTTTTTATTCAGGTTATTTGTGTTGTTGGTGTCTAACTTCTCTAGTTCTCCATATATTTTGGATATATTTTGGATATCTGTCAGATATTACCTAGGGTTTAAGGAAGTAATAAGGAGGTAATAAGGAAGTAAGTTTCAGCAAAAAGCTAACTTTAGGCTGTAATAGAGAAGTAAGATAAAGCAGGAATTTTGGTCTTAGGGTGGAACTAAGCTTCAGGCAAGATTTTGGGCTTGGGCGAGGAAGTGGACTCAAGTCTCTATGACAAGCCCTTTTTAACTACTGTCATGTTGCTTTGTAGTTCCTTATTGTACTGCTTGCCCAAAATACTTGCATGTAATTAAATTGGTTTAAAAGTGGGTTGAAAAATAAAAATTTGCCTTCAGTCTCAGAATGGACTGGGGTCACGCTACAATGTTGTCTAACTGTCTTTTTTCTTTTTAATCCTCGCTCCTGCGCTGGAGAACCTGTTGACTGACTGAGCGGGCTTGGTCAGATGGCGAAGATCAGTTGGTGAAGATCCTTTTCCAATCTGTAGGCTGCTATTTTATACTATTAAGAGTGTTCTTTGCCTTACAGAAGCTTTACAGTTTCATGAGCTTTCATTTATCAATTGTTGATCTGACAGCCTGAGTCATCTGTGTTCTGTTCAGAAAACTCTCCCATACCAATGTGTTCAAGGCTATTTCTCACTTTCTCTTCTGTGAGCTTTAGTGTGCCCTGTTTTATGTTAAGGTGCTTGATCCACTTGGACTTGGGTTTTGTGCAGGGTGATAAATATGGATCTATTGTCATTCTTCTGTATGTAGACATCCAGTTAGACCAGGGCCATTTGGTGAAGATGCTTTCTTTTCTCCACTGTATGGTTTTGGCATCTTTATCAAAAAACAAGTGTCCATAGGTGTGTGGGTATGGCAGAATCTTCCCCTAATAAAATTTTAATATTACAATACAATATAATTTCATGGAACCAATCACTGGGAGAGCAGGCAGGATGTCCAGGTTAGAGAGTGGAAAAAGAGAAGCAGGAGAAAGATACTTCTTTTGGGGCAGGAGAGAGCATGAGATACAATGTAGGTAGTGAAAGGTCCCCAATTTAGGTGGTGGATCCACCAGGATTTGCCACCAGAGGATTTATATTTTAGAATAGCTTACAAAATTTAGGGTGCTAGTTTCTGTGCTCAGTGACTGTGTTACCTTGTGATTCAAAACTAAAATTGTGTGGTGTTTCCCTTCATGAGGCGACTCCATCAAGTTCCAGAGAAAGGTATGGTAGCAAGGCACCCCATCTAGCCATGGAAATTTAGAATTTGGAAGCATGGGACACTCGATTTAGGAGCTCTGAGTCAGAGAGTCTGCCAGACTGAGAACAGGTCGGCCTGTCCTCTGGTGCCTTGCCAGCAGCAGTGTGAATTGCTTATTTAATATTTCACGTTACATGTGGGTTTATTTCTGGATATTTGATTCAATTCCATTGATCAGTGTGTCTGTTTCTGTACCAATACTGTGTAGTTTTTGTCACTATTGCTCTGTACAACATCTTGAGTTCAGGGATGGTGATAATATTTATAATTGTGACATCTAGCAGGCTAAGGCAGGAAGATGGCCATGAGTTTAATGCCAGCCTGGATTCCATACCAATGTACTAGACCACCCAGTACGAGATCCTGTATCTAACAAAAAGTTCAAATTTATTTTAAAATTTATTTTACATCATAAATGTTTTATTTATAATGTTATCTAAGCAAGGAAAATTCAAAGTCAAGCCAAAACTGGCATATGGATAAACTGGCTGTTAAAAGCTGGGAGCGGAACAGTAAGATTTACACTAGGTAAATGTGTTTGCCACCTATGGTGCTAAGAATGAGAAAGGTCCCCATAGGCTCCCACAGACCCCCAGGGACTCAAGTGTTTGAATGCTTGGCCCACTGGGAGTAGCACAATTAGGAGGGGTGGCCTTGTTGGAGGAAATATGTCACTTGGAGGTGAACTATGCTCAAGCTACACCCAATGTGACATACAGTCTCCTTCTGCTGCCAAGGGATCAAAATGTAGACCTCTCAGCTCCTGCAGTATCATGTCAGGCCATCACTGTCATCCTTCCCGACATGATGATAATAGACTAAACCTCTGACACTGTAAGCTATCACTAAATAAATGTTTTCTTTATAAGAGCTGCCATGGTTACAGCGTTTCTTCATATCAATGAAACCCTAAGAGAGACTCACATATTTGAACAGCTCCATTGGTGGAACTGTTTGAGAAGGATTATGGGGTTTGGCCTTGTTGGAAGAGGTGTGTCACTGGGAATGGGCTTTACAGTCTCAAGAGAGTATGTCATTCCCAGTTATCACTCTCTCTGACTCCTACTAGAGGATAAGAATATAAGCTCTTGGCTACTGCTCTAGTGCCATGCCTGCCTGCTGCCCTGCTCCCCACGATGATGGTCATGGACTCTGACGCTCTGCAACCAAGCATCCTAAGTTAAAGATTTTCTTCTGTGAGTTGTCTTGGTTGTTTTGTCATGGCAATAGGAAAGTAAGTAAGACAATACACAAGACTAACAACCTGAATACAATCTGCAGAACCCACAGTGGAAGGAGAGAAGCGACTCATGCAAGTGCCCTCTGACTACCACCCGTGCACCATGGCATGAACATGCCTGCGAGCGCGCGCGCGCGCACACACACACACACACACACACACACACACACACACACACACAAATAATAATGATAATAATAAAGTGCCCTCTGACTACCACCAGTGCACCATGGCATGAACATGCCTGCACACGCACACACACACACACAAATAATGATAATAATAATAAATGTATGTATACATTTTTAAATTTCATAAAAACCTAGGAGTTTTTAAAGTTTTGTTTCACAATAGAAACAGGTATAAGTGAAGTTTCTTTGTTTCTAATGATGGGAAACTCTCCCTCTCCCAGAGACAGATGATTTCAAACTGATTCCCTAGCTCTCTCCCACCCCCAGCTGACTTTCATGTTTTCTGTAGGACACTAAGTCTGGCTTAAAATATGTCCTGACTCTCTCTCATACTGAAACCACTTCTGGGGTGCTACTACCCCATGCTTACTGGACAGCCAATTAGCTAATCTGAAGTCAGAACTGATAAGGTTATCAACAGCACTGTTTACACAGCCTGAGAGCTCTAAACTCCCTGGGGCTTTTAAATGCTTAATAAGGGAACTAATAGGATCTCAGCTACTGAGCCATCTGAGTATGCAGGTAACTCTGAAGCAAAAGGGACGTGGGGAGTCATATTCCTCAGCTAACTGCCCTCTGTCCCACCAAATAGAAGCACGACTCTATTCTGCCTTGTATTTTAAGCCAATACCATCCATAAAGATTAAATCATTAAAACAGTCATAATAACACCTCCAAATTTTAAATTATTTTTTTCCATTTGCCCTTCTCAAATGAGCTTCCTCATCTCTCTGCCCACTGCTCCAGAGCCTGAAAGGAGAGTACGTCTGAAGACAAAACTGCAGTGGGTGTGACCCTGCTTCCCCAAAGGAAAGGCAGTCCCTACGGCTTCATCAGTGTTCCTCCCACCCCAGAGAGAGAGGCATGGCACACAACTTGGTTGAGGAAAGAAACATTACCTTCTTTTAGTTTAAACACTTTAATAAGGATTAAGGAAGTTTCCGACCCTGACATTCATAAGCTCTGACTTTTAGGACAATTTCAGATATTTTCATCAAGTCTTTTTGTTTGTTTCTGACTCGATGGACATTGGAAAATTGTACCCAGCAGCTTGAATATTTTCTACTTAGAAATACCTAATCTTCCACAGATCCGTAAACATCAATCCTCCAGGATCCAACAGAAGTGACCTAAACACAAAATCTCTTGGTTTTGGACCAAATACCATCTCTCTGTCTTAAACAACAACAAAAAAATTAAGAAAGAAAAAAAAAGGAAGTTTTCTGTGAAACAACAGCAGAGAGAGAGAGAGAGACTTCCTTACCTGAGGCGTCAGCTCCACTTCTAATTCACCAGATAGAAACTGTCGCTCAAATTCTGCATTTTCCCCCACATATGAGGAGATCATGCGTTTTATCTGCTTGGATCGAAGTAAAAGGCCCAGGCCGAAGTTGTCAACCCTAAAAGGAAAGGAAGAGAACTGATAACCATGAGACCATCTGACAGAACACTGTTAACATCTGGGTTTTGGGGGCTTTTCTTTTTTCTTTTTTCTTTTTCTTTTTTCTTTTTTTTTTTTTTTAAAGATGTGAAAATTTAATACTTTGGAGGAAAATAAATCTAAAAAAATTCTATTCACATTGTCCTTCTAACCCTCACCACTGCAAGACCTCACAAGGCTACTCGCTGTCCTTATTTTACAGGCGGGGGGAGTACAGCTTAAAAGGCTGACAGAGATCCCAGCACCTTGGAAGCAGAGGCGGGTGGAGCTCTGGGTTTGAGGCCAGCCTGGTCTACATAGTGAGTTCCAGATCAGCCAGCGCTATGCAGTAAAATCCTATCTCAAATCCTCCTCCTCAAGATCTCAGAGAGTAAAGGGCAGAGAGAATACTGTCCAGCCCACACCCATCCTATCGCTCCAGACCACACATGTTTATTCTTTCTCCTACTGCAAAGTGGTCTTGAGATAGAACCTAAGTAAAGATGCCTTGAAAGCATCCCAAAGCAGTGGGCAGAGGCTCTGTGTTCAACTGGAAGGTGCAGGTCCTGTATTAAGATAAAGATGAGCACACTCATTGAAATATGACCCAAATTATACAAAAGTCTAAGAACATTTGTCCTATATCATAGACATTTTACCTAACAATAGTTACAATCTTGAATGTTCTCAATCCTCTCAAATGAAAAGACTGCAGGTAGCAAAATGAATCCTATGCCTCTTACAATTCATATATTTTGTTTAGATATGGAGCTTAGATATGGAGCAAGTACTATATCTCCAGATGAATACATTTCTTCTTTATTTCTATGTATTTCCAAAGAAAAAATGCAGGTACATTTTTATTAGATATTCTCATTATTTACATTTATCCCCTTCCCTCATTTCCCCTTTAAAAAACCCCCTATCCCACCCTCCTCCCCTGCTTACTAACCCACGCACTCCTGCTTCCCTATCCTGGCAGTCCCCTATACCGGGGCATCAAGCCTTCACAAGACCAAGGGCCTCTCCTCTCAATGGCATCCTACAATGCCATCCTCTGCTCCATATGTGGCTGGATCCATGGGTCCCTCCATGTGTACTCTTAGTCCCAGGGAGCTTTGGGAGTACTGGTTGGTTCATATGGTTGTTCCTCCTATGGAGCTGCAAACCCCTTCAGCTCCTTGGGTCCTTTATCTAGCTGCTCCATTGGAGACCCTGTGCTCAGTCCAATAGATGGCTGTGAGCATTCACCTCTGTATTTGTCAGGCACTGGCAGAGCCTCTCAGGAGACAGCCATATCAGGCTCCTGTCAGCAGGCTCTTGTTGGCATTCACAATAGTGTCTGGGTTTGGTAACTGTATATGGTATACCTACATTTTAAAGCACAATTCCTGTTATAAGATAGATGAATTATTGAATGGAAGCTTCCCTCCTACTCAAAGGTTTTGGAAGTTCACTAGGCAATGAGAGAGAAAGAACAAACTTTGTAGGTTGGTATGTCTGTCTGGGGCAGTTTCACTATGTAATCTGAATCAGCCTGGAACATAAGACCCTTCTACATTAGCCTTCCAAGTGCTGGCTATATAAAACTATTTTTAAGGATCAAATATTTTTGGCAGTGAAAATCATACTAAAACAACAAGATAGGATTATATAACAAAGATATGACTGTATAATTGAGACAACAAAGGAATGATTGCATAAACAGGAAAAACCATGTCAGTTGGCAAGGGCATGAAACACAAGGATTTTCTCGTGTGCTAAGATGAATGTATACCAACCACTTTAGTGAGTGGTGTTGGGATACTGTTAGCATTGAAATAAATAATAATCTGACACAATAATAATAATAATAATAATAATAATAACCCTGAAAACAATAATCCAGAAATTACTGAATCATTAGTTCCTCTTGTGTCTTTATCAAACCAGAATTCATGCTTAATGCTCACTAAATAATATCATAATATATCCTTCAACGCAGTGCCCATTACAGGCAGAATGAGAGCTTCCTAACTGCCCATCCACAGAGTAGATAAGTTATAGTGTATCCAGACAAGGCAGTCAGATACAGCAATGAGACCGCACGATGGAACAGCACTCGCCACCATGGACAGACTCAGACAGAACACGGAGTGAAAGAAGCTATTCACAAACGTGTGCGTGATGGGGCAGGGGGATGACTTCCCAGTGACTGAAGTGACTGCAGGCATTGAGAAGGGAGCTTTCTGGGGACTGCTCCTGTCCTGTGTCTTTGTAAAGATGTTGGCTACATGGCCGCTCAGATTGTAAAGTCCCGTTGGTACATCTATGTAGGGTCAGCTTTCTATCACTCTATATTAGGAATTTGTGGTTGTTTTTTTTTTTTTAAGGATAAAACTACCATGAGAGTTCCAAGGTGGGGACCCTCTAAAGAGAAGTGGGTAGGGAACAATGGGTGGAGGGATTTGTAAGGGCAGGACTGGGAGAAGAAGAGGAAGGGGGGGCTCCGACTGGGATGTAATATGAATAAAAAAATGTTATGTGAAAAACTGCAATGAGATTGACTGTGAAATCCTCTTAGAAACAGGGGCCTGTATTTCCTCCTCTTGAGGGCCCTCTCACATGCAGCCTGTGTAGTCTGCACAACTCATTCATCTAGCAAGCCCAGGCTGAGTGCTTATTCCACCCTAGAGAAGGGATGTCAGCCTGTGTGGCTACAACCCAGAGAAGGCTTATGCCTGCCCTGTGTAGATCTGAGAGTTCAGAGGAAGTACACAGGAAGCCTGTAATCACACCAGAGGAGAGGGATGTGTTAAGTGATGTCTTTAGAATATATGATGGGAACGCAGAAGATCAAGGACGACAGCTGGAGAAAGAGGGTGGAGAAAGTCTAGCTAGGGGAAAAGGTTGTACAGAGGTGAAAATAGACAGAATCCAAAGGAAAACAGAGTTTGAGAACAAGGTCAGAGATGGAGATCCTGAGGCAGGAGGCATCTTGCTCAGGACTCAGCTGGAACAGCATGGGGACTAGAGGCAGGAGACAGAGGAAGGCCTGATTGTGATATGCCTGGAGGGACTTCACCCTGAAGGACAGAAGACGGCAGGCGATTAGATGGCAATTCTGCTGGAAGGTGACAGGCTATACCATGGATTCTGAAAAACCCCATCAAAGGCAGGGAGATTAGTGAAAAGGTCAAAGGACAGTGAGCAACTGAGCTAAGGTGGAAGCCGCAGGAATGGAGAAGAGGGGGGCGGTCAATCAGGAGACATGGGGAAGATGGTTCATCCAGCTGAGCTGCCTGGCACAGACACTGACCCCCTGCAGAACTGTGGCTTTAACCACGGGACCTAACAGAAGAGTGAACTGGGGTTATTAATCTAATAGCCCCTAGCAACATCCCACATGTTTAACATGCAGAGGTGTTAAGTAAGCAGCCTGTGCCACAAACTACTAGCATTTCTTTCAACGACCACTTGCCTGTGCTCTATTGACAGGCTCACCAGGGCCCATTCCAGCTCACAGGGCTCCTTCCTCATCTGTAGGCTTGCTCTTCCCCTCCCCGACAGCATCCTGCACATCATATCCCTCGAGGTCTATAGTTAACGAGGAACTGTTCATCATTCAGAAATCTGTGCTTCCTACCCAACAGAGGCATAAAAATAACTATATAATTTACATTCTCTCTCCCCCTCTCTCTCTTTCCAAAAGAAAATTAAAGGCTAAGCAGCATTTCCTTTGCCTGCCTGGTACAGTTTCCGTTAACGGGTTCCAGTGAAGTCCGGCGTGGAGATCACACACAAGATCAACTTCACCTCACCCAGGACAAAGAGGGGAAGTTGACAGGTCTGTGGCTTCTCATCTATCCAATCTTCCCCTAAGTACAGAAGACAGTAAGCAAACCCCTACCCCATAGTTTCCTACTTTGAAAACTTCTTTAAAGGGGGAAACAGCCTTATGGGTTAATAATATACTTGTCCACTAGAGGGCTCCAGATGCCAGAGACACTGTCTTCTTAGTGAGAAGTTTTCTGTTCTTTCTTTGCTCCGGTTATCTTTCTCCTTCCTTTTCCTCCTTCTCTTTTTTCCACACCCTTCCTCAAGCGTTTGTCTCTAACCTGCTCCTAAGACCCAGGCCCTGCTTGACGTTAGCAATTCCCCTCCAAACTTAGCTTCTTTCAGCAGCCTGGTGCGCGGCAGAGCTCAGAGCAGCTCCCTCCTGGAGATGGGCAGAAAGAAATCTAGAGGAGTGATCTTTAACTCTCTACCCACCAAATCTATCTCCAAATCTATCTCTGTTTAGGTATCAAACCGTTTCTCGCTCCTCGTTCTACCTGGTACCATCTTTTAGGGCAACCTCATCTGCTTCTGCTTCATCTGCATCTTCTGCTTCTGCCCCTACAATCTACTTTGAATATGGCAGCCAAATAACACTTTATAAAGCATACAAGTAGAACAGGCCACCACTTTGCTCGAAGCCCGGCAAAGGTAGCCTTCATTCGGAATAAAGTAAAGCACTCTAGAGCAGCAGGCAAAGCCTGCCAATTGTATGCCTTCTCTGTCTCTGACGTCATTCCTGCTGGGCTAGTCTTCGGTCACTTCTCTGCCTCTCTCTTGTCCTTTTGGCTCCCCAGGCCCTGCCAGAAATGCTTCCCCAAGGGCCTCTGCCTGTCTCTAAAACTATTCTCTGCACGGGCTCCACTCTCACATCCTTCGAGTGTGGGCTCAGAGGCGACCTTAGGTCACCCTGATTACGCCACTGACTGCTGATAGCGGCCTCTCTGTTTGGTTCCCAATCCTCTTGCTTACGCTGCTTCTTTTTTTACCCCATGTTACACAACTTTCCAATTTATCAGGAAAATTTGCCCATTTTTATGTTGACTACCTATTATCTGTCTTTCCCAAATTGAACAGAAGGTCTGTGACAGGTCATACCCTGCGGGTGCTTGGGGTGGGGGTGGAGAAGAGGAAGAGAAGGAGGAAGAGGAGGAGGAGGAAGAGGAGGAAGAAAGGGGTGGTAGTGGTGGTGGTGTGTTTTGGTTTTGTTTTGTTTTCTCTTTCACTTCCGCATCCCAAGCACCTGTCAGGTACACTGCAAATAAAGGTGACTGCAGAAATACTTGGAGAGCACTTGTCAAAAGAATGTATCGCTGCGTTCCATATGCCTCTTCCAGCCAGAGCTTCTCGAGCAGAAATGAACTATTCTGTGACTAAGCAGCCTGCCAAGGGGCCGGGAAAGCAGAAAGCAGGCATTTGGCTTAGAATTCCAGGCAGCCGATGGTCCCCCCATCGCAGGAAAGACAAGGCAGGAAATTAAACTATCACGACCACAGTCAGGAGCAGAAAGGGAAACCCTCAGGGATCCTTGCTTACTCTCAGCTAGCTTTCATCCCTACAGGATCCCCTGCCTAGGAAATGGTACCGCCCGGATGGGCTGTGCCCTCATCCAGTCCGAACAGCCCCTCAGTGAATGATGGGTGACATCAAAGCTGACCAGCTTAATCACTCTGTATTCCCTACATGTCCCTCTGGGTCCACTGCTAGCGTTCAGTCTGTTCAATACCCAGCGTGGCCAGCATCCACCATGAACCAGGGAGCTCTCGGGCCACTGCCTGCTGCATGGGGTGAGCACTATCAGGGAGATTAGGGGCCAGAGAACAGTGATAGCAGGATCAGTAGTACTTGGGCTCTCTTCCCCACCTATGCATAAAACCACTAAATGCTGGCTCTCATAAGGCCTCCAGGCACAGACCCTTCTGTTATTGTCTACAGGGTTATTTAAGGGTCATGCTGCTTTCATGCCACTATAATCTGTCCTTTTAAAGGAGTCCCTTTGGTAAACTCCTCAGCTACCAGGGATAATATCCAGAGCTATGAACAATAAAGTCACAAACAGAAAACAACCCATTTGGCTTCTGTAATTTTAAATGTATGAAGCTCCCTCTAAGCCTACAGAGTCCATTCCAAAAATCCAAACACAGTAGGTCATTCATTACTTAGAGGTTTTCTGACCACTCTTTCATACCTCTGTATATTTTTGCAACACATTACACATTTTAACTTGGCTCTATTTAAAGATGACCTTCTGTATTTGTTGATCTTGGCACTGGGGCTGACTATGTATTTGGCCTTTGCTTTGTTTTAGACTAGTCTCCTGGCGTAGCAACCAGGCAATGCCTAAGATTCTCAACAACTGGACCAGATAAAGAGCTAGTGCTTAGGCCTTGAAAAGTCTATATTAGATCGCTTACAAACAGAGTGTGTCTTTCTGCGGTGTCTCTAATGCATGACCTCAGCAAACACATTGTCTGATATAATAGTATCATCACGGATGATAAAAATAAAATAATAAGTAAGCTACATCCCTAACATCTAATGGTTCGTGATACACAGACCAACGATGTGAAGCCCAGGGCAAATGGGGACACGCCATTTCTAATAGCGAAAGAAGCATGGAAGAGCCTCTGTGTTCTTTGATACTGAGGGTGATGCTAGTGGACTCTTGTTCCTCGATATTGAAGGTGATGCTGATGGAGTTCCAACAGCTTATACTGCTAACCTTCAGAAGCCAACATTTCTCTAGAATACCTAAAGAAAGCAAACTCTGGGTTTTGTAGGATTGGACATTTTAGTGGTTAAAAGAACACTAAAGCCAAAAATTTGTGGAGATGTGTTAATGTGACACTGCACAAAAGACATCCATCTTCTGAAAATATTTAATTTCTGAATCTGAAATTTAACTTCTTGAAGCCATGCGTGGTACCACAAAACCCAGCACTCCAGAGGCAGAGGCAGACATATCTCTCTAAGTTCAAGGGCAACCTGGTCTACAGAGCCAGTTCTAGGACAGCCATGTCTACACAAAGAACCCTTGTCTCAAGGACTAAAAAATAAATAAATAAATAAATAAACAAACAAACAACAAAACAATCTCTTGAATATCTACTTTCTAAAATTTCACTTACTGGAAATAATTATCTTGAAAACTTAAGTATTAGGGAAATTTTACTTCCTTTGCTTTCATTTAGGAACACCTTTTCATCTCAATCATATAATCTATAATTACCCTGACAGCATCAGAAGTATAACAATAAAATAAAAACGTTATGTGTGGCTGTAAGGTTTGATCCCATGATGCAAATAAAGTCTTTCACGAGCTAAGCACATAAACACAAACACACATCACAGGACATCACTGGCCCTTCCCAAACAAAATAACAGTGCCCTAAAGAGTGCTCACAGTCAAGACAACATGGCCAATATCTGCTCAATGAGGTCACCAGAGCAGCCACTGTAGAAATAAAACAGGACATACGGCAAAGCAGAGTCCACTTGCATTTAACTCCGGGTTTAAAGAACCTGGCACACAACTAGAATTTTTATTTTGAGTGAGGGGCTCCTCACTACACCCTCAAAATTCTAATCCTGATTCACATGATACATAAGAAATCAAAAGCATACATACTTACATAGTAACTAAGTGAATTAACCAGTGAACCTCCCACAAGTAAGCAGGGAATCTTCTATATCCCACTCTTTTATATGTATAACCCAAAATAATATTGTCAGGAAAAAAAAGTAGCATGGGCACCATAACATGCCACTTTTGCCACTGGCTTTGAGTTAAATGGTTGACAGATAGTTTACTGCGAAACTTTTGGTTCACACTGGCTTATAATCTAAAGGTCATCAAAAATCAATGAATTCTCAGCCTTTTCAACCTTTTAGTCAACATATCAAAATATTCAGAAGTGTAAACATAAAGCAGTGTTTATCTCACCAGGGCCAACAATTACTCTCTTGGTAGCCATTTCCTTTGAACTGAAACACTACAAGACTGTTAAGACTCTTGGAAAATTAAAAAACAAACAAAAAAACAACTAACAAATCTCAGAGAGTCCCTGAAACTTACCAGATTCACAAGTCCTATTCTACCCCAAGGTTATGTAAGTACTAAGAACTGTGGAGAAGACTCTACAGCCGGTCAGGCTCCCTGTAAGTCAGGAAGATAGCTCTAGGGTAGCAGTTTTCATGGGTACCCATGACAGAGTGAGCTTTCCGTGACACAGATGCCTTTGAATGGTCTATGCTCTGATAAGTACCCCCTGCCCTTATTCCTGTAAATAACTCCAATAAACTCATGGATTCTCCAAGCTAGATGCCAGTGGTATCATTAATTGTCTCGGTCTACCTTCTGATCTCTATCCAACTTGGGGAGACATTTGTTTACATTTCCTCATGAAAAGTGTCACACAACACAAGATAAGTGCCTTGAACATTGAAAGAGACTTCTGCAGATCCTTCTACAATATGAGCTCTTTTCCAAATGAGCTCTTACCATCACCGGCTTCCAAGAATATCTGCACTGTTTATTCTCAAAGCCTTTATACTAATAAGCCAAACTGCCAATTCAGTTACATTTTTAAACATCTTAAGATAATTAAAATCTTTCATCCATTTGTTGGAAGGGTGTAGATAGCTAACTGTTTTGCCTACAAATAGCTTTTTCTGACATCACCAAATGTACCAACATGTGCATGCCTTTTTAAAACAATGGCTTATTATGACCATTTGATTTACAGTCCTACTGCTAAGTTGACAGCATGCCCTTCACATCCAATCAAGACCAACAACATTCTTCATGATCAATGTATGCCTTCATATAGCCTCTGGAGTAAAGATATAACCAAAAGAAAGAACTTGGAGCAGATTTCAAATTGATGATCTCCTTGTTTTATACATATTAGCCTCTAATACAAAGAACATAAGGAAAAACTTCAAAAAAATTTTTTTTATTCTGACTTACAATATATTTTACATTATCTAAAAAAATAAAAGTTTATCAGATAAAGACATAAACTATCAATTTACATATTTATAGAAGGTAAAGCAAAGCCCCTTCACTTAAGATTATGAGATGTGGCATCAAAACTACAGGAATGAGTGTGACTTTGCTGGGCCAGATGGCACTGGCCTGCAGCTCCTCCTTCGCAGTCTATGTCAGGAAACTCATCACTTGAAGATCTCCCTGGGCTACACAGAAAGCCCAGGGCTAGCCTGGGCAATTTAGTGAGCCCTTATATCAAAATCAAAAGTGAAAAAAGGAGATTGGAGATATAGCCCAGAGGTGAATCACTTGCATAGCATGCCCAAGAACCTAAGTTCAATCACAGTGCTCAGGTTAGAAAACAAAAATAAAAACAAGTAACTTCATTCTTTCCCTTACTACCCACTTTTCTGCTTTGTGAGAAGGGATCTCGCTGCTTGGCACAGAGATCATGCTGGTACTGATCTCTTTATTACCTTCCCCCTGTCTCCTTAGGGATGGGAGTCCAATCATGTGCTACTATATCCAGCTACCTTTTGGTCACTGAATATATTACTCTTAAAAGTGGAGGCAAATGTAACTTCATTGATAGATTTTTAATATTTTTATAGTTTTATATATGAGTACATTATTAACATTATTTCCAACTCCCACAATCCATCCTTTTTCCCTTCCCCTCTGTCAACTCTCTCTTGGATTCATGTCCTCTTCTTCTGTAACTGTTGCAGATAGATGATAGACAGACAGACAGATAGATGATACATAGATGATAGATAGATAGATAGATAGATAGATAGATAGATAGATAGATACAGATGATAGATAGATAGATAGATAGATAGATAGATAGATAGATAGATAGATAGACAGACACAGATCCTATTGAGTTTATTTGGTGTTTCTTGGGTATACATGTGTTTAGGGCTGACCACTTGATACTGAATAATATATTAGGGGTCGCATCCCTGATTGCTGATAAACTGTTCAGCGCTATCTTAAAGCTGGCCTTTCTTTCTAGCTAGTCATTTCAGAAGTCCACTCACCCTGCATTGTTGCTGACGGCAGTTAGATCTTTCACTCCAGTCTTCAGTAAAGCTCCTATGAGATTCTCTGGAATACCACACAGCCCAAAACCTACAAAGAACAAAAGGAAAACAGTGTGTGCCATGTAATGTTCTTTCAAGATGTGTGCACCATTCTTAATAAAAGAAAAAAACAACTATAAATCATGCTGTTAGATGTGATACTGCAAAGACACAGCTATACTTCATCAATGCAATAAACAGCCATCAGTCATGTGACTGGATCTCAGTGTTTCAAAACATTATATATCACCAGAAACCATTGTAAAGGCTTTGACTGTAAAGGTCGGTTTTACTTCCTCAGAGGAAGGGATGGGATAAGAGATATAACCCAGCTTTGCATACACATGTCTTGGGCTAAGCCCAGAGCTTTTCTATCTATCCCTAGGCCTAGGCCTGGAAGGTTTTAGCCTCTGCACAATCTAATCTTCTGCAAGTCCAGTCCATGAAGGCTACAGTTTTCCATCCTCCACCTGCTAACCTAGATGTAGCAGACTTACTGCAGAATAAACTCACTCTATCTAGATCTTTCTGAGCTCTGGCTGGCTGTTTCAACTCAGCTGTTCTGGCTTAAACTCCTCTCCAAGCAGACTCCTTCCATGGGTGTTTTGTTCCCTATTCTAAGGAGGCTTCTCTAGACTTCTGAATTGCTGTTTGGAAAAACTGCCTCCGAACTCCGTGAACTGACCTTCACTGACTATGCTGATTGCAAGGCTGAAAGGAACTCAAGGAAACTTCACAAACTCAACTCAACTCAACTGCATTCAACTCAACTGCACTAAATTCAAGTGAACTGCACCAAACTCAACTGAACTCCATTCCACCTCTCTCCCTGCACTACTCTTTTTTTTTTTAAATGTTTTCTTTATTTACATTTCAAATGCTATCCTGAAAGTTCCCTATACCCCCCCACCCTGCTCCCCTACCCACCCACTCCCACTTCTTGGCCCTGGTGTTTCCTCTGTACTGGGGCATATAAAGTTTGCAAGACCAAGGGGCCTCTCTTCCCAATGATATGCAGCTAGAGACACGAGCTCTGAAGGTACCAGTTAGTTCATATTGTTGTTCAACCTATAGGGTTACAGACCCCTTCAGCTCCTTGGGTACTTTCTCTAGCTTCTCCATTGGGGGCCCTGTGTTCCATTATATAGATGACTGTGGTCATCCACTTCTGTATTTTCCAGGCATTGGCATAGCCTCACACAAGACAGCTATATCAGGGTCCCTTCAGCAAAACCTTGCTGGCATATGCAATAGTGTCTGGGTTTGGTGGCTGATTATGGGATGGATCCCCGGGTGGGGTAGTCTCTGTATGGTCCATCCTTTTGTCTTAGCTCCAAATTTTGTCCCTGTAATTCCTTCCATGGGTGTTTTGTTCCCTATTCTAAGGAGGAATGAAGTATCCACACTTTGGTCTTCCTTTTTCTTGATTTTCTTGTGTCTTGCAAATTGTGTATCTTGGGTATTCTAAGTTTCTGGGCTAATATCCACTTATCAGAGAGTGCATATCTAGTGACTTCTTTTGTTATTGAGTTATCTCACTAAGGATGATATCCTCCAGTTACATCCATTTGCCCAAGAATTTCAGAAATTCATTGTTTTTAATAGCAGAGTAGTATTCCATTGTGTAAATGCACCACATTTTCTGTATCCATTCCTCTGTTGAGGGACATCTGGGTATACCTTCTGGCTATAATAAATAAGGCTGCTATGAACATAGTGGAGCATGTGTCCTTATTACCAGTTGGAACATCTTCTGAGTATATGCCCAGGAGAGGTATTGCTGGATCTTCCAGTAGTATTATGTTCACATAAAACCAGAGATACTGAAATTTATAGAGGAGAAAGTGGGGGAAAGCCTTGAAGATATGGGCACTGGAGAAAAATGTCTAAACAGAACTACAATGGCTAGTGCTGTAAAATCAAGAATTGGCAAATGGGACCTCATGAAATTGCAAAGCTTCTGTAAGGTAAAAGACACTGTCAATAAGACAAAAACGCCACCAACAGATTGGGAAAGGATTTTTACCAATCCTAAATCTGATAGGGGACTAATATCCAATATATACAAAGAGCTCAAGAAGCTGGACTCCAGAAATTCAAATAACCCCATTAAAAAATGGGGTACAGAGTTAAACAAAGAATTCTCAAGTGAGGAATACCAAAGGGCTAAGAAGCACCTGAAAAAAAATGTTCAACATCCTTAATCATCAGGGAAATGCAAATAAAAACAACCTTGAGGTTTCACCTTGCTCCAGTAGAATGGCTAAGATCAAAAATTCAGGTGACAGCAGATGCTGGCGAGGATGTGGAGAAAGAGGAACACTCCTCCATTGCTGGTGGGATTGCAAGCTTGTTCAACCACTCTGGAAGTCAGTATGGCAGTTCCTCAGAAAATTGCACTGCTCTTAAGTAGCCTTTCTTTCCTGTCTGTTCTCCTGAGTCTGACTCATTCTGTTAAATCTTTCTCTGATCCATCACTTTGTCTGCTCCTCAATTAGATGTCAGTTTTAGGAGTCTGTATTACAGCCAGATCACACAGACCTAGGTCTCTGGATATGATCCCTTGCTAGAGTAGCCATGTTAATGGATTAAAATTCCTTTACATTTGACTAAAGTAAGGCCAAAAGTAATCAGTTCATATACAGCATGTGTACTATTTCCCTCTTCATAATTCAAACCATATCCAGTTGTTGATTTAAACATTCATTTTTTTACATCTGTGTTAGCATATTGTACAGACCTTGGGTACTAAGCCAATAAATTTCATTCCATCGTGGTTCAAACCTCCAACATGGACACCTGAAGTTCAGCTTTTCAATTATAATCAGAAGGAGGAAGGAAAAGTACTGTAGTAGAGTGCTAACCTTTCAGGAAGAGACTGGGATAGATAGGGTCATGGTGTGTCATAAATAAGACAGCAAGTATGTCAGAGCTAAATGTTAAATAATTGGCATTTGGAATCTATACCGCTTTATCACATGGTTTTCTTAAAACCTACAGATATTACCATCAAGAGGAAAACAGTCTCATTACTTACCACCAACCAGCAAGGTTGCACCATTAGGAATATCTTTTACAGCTTCCACGGGATCTGTGTAAAATTTGGTGTGGTGACGAGTACTGACAGAGAAGTAGCAGACACACCCCTGAAACGTTGAAAATATTTCCAGTGAACATTCATTTGCAGCTTGACTTTGCACGTTTTACATTTTAATTGACAAAACTGTATGTCCACAGTATATAACATCACATTCACATACATGTAGTCATTACAGAATGAATAACCTCACACATTCTTTTGTGGTAAGAACATTTCACAACGATTCAGAGTTTTCAAGTATAGTCAATGCTATGGATCATCACCACGACATATAATAGAACTATCCCCTGAGCTTATTTTCTCCTATCTAAGTGAAACATTGTGTCCTTTGACCAACATCTTCCCAATTCCTTCAACTTCTAACCTCTGTAATACCATTTTACTCTGTTCCTCTAACAGGCTTCTCTCTGTTTCTCTGGCACGATTCTATCTATAAAGAGTTGGGCCTTAAATGGTCTATCTTTGACAGGATAGACATGCTCTATTCACGGATTTTCACCAGCATCCCTTGGACCACATCTTTTATTACAAAGGAAAAATCCAACTTTGTCACTTGTGACTAGCCCCCCAAAAGACAAGTAGGTGCAGGGCATGGTGGTGCACACCCTTAATTCCAGCACTTGGGAAGCAGAGGCAAAGGTATCCTGGTCTACCAAGTGAGTTCCAGGACAGCCAGGGTTCCACAGAGAAACCCTGTCTCAAAAAAAAAACAACAAAAAAAAAAGAACAAAGGTAGCTAACTCTGATCGCATCCTGGGATGCAAATTCACAATGTCAGTGACATCAGTCACAATTTCTGACAGTAACCTAGCTTCCCACTCAGTAGACAAATACTGAGACCCTACCTGTGCCAAGTTCCACACCGTTTATCTAATCTATATTATAGTATGACTACTGCTCTCTGAGGAGATTGTGGTACAGGGTGGTCAGTTGCAGGTGATAGGAAAACTCTAAAGAGACAAGTGACAAACAGCACCCCAGAAGACACTTGTCCTTACACTGCTATTATGGAAGCTGGAGAAAAGGTAGCAGACCACCACTAAATGGAGGGTTTAGTTGGCCACACCCAGTGAACTATTTGGGCCCATTGTGGTTTGTAGATGTTTTTTGTTACCTCAAAGCCCATGTCAGAACTGGGTTCCCTTTGAACAGTGTTGAGAGGCAGTAGGACTTCCATGAGGTGTGGGAGCCTGCACAAAGGTATTGATGTTGCAGGGTCCATACTTGCAGGAGTGTACAAGTGACTTCTCTTACTGCACTGAATTGCTGCCTGTCAAGCTGAGGCCTTTCCAAAGCGAGGCTGCCCCTCCTGCACACACCTGCTTGTCCCTTGGCTCCTCTGCCATGTTATTAAGCAACACACACAATGCTTTCACCAGAGGCAATCACCTGAATTGTGGACTTTTAGTCTCCAATTAACCATGAGCTAAATCAACTTCTTTCCTTAGTATCCAGGCTGAGATGTTTATTATAGCAAGTGAGATGGGCCTCAAATGAGTCACTGGGTGAGCATTCATAAAACCAATAAGTTATTGCCCTGCATACTCCATCCACAATATGGACAAGAGAAAAGAAGGAAATGGGTTCTGTGGTAACTAATGACTCATCTTAACAATACTTTACTTTATTCCCACTATATTTAACCTGAAGGAGTGGAGAGAGGAACGGCTATGCCCTGACAGACAAGCCCAGCTAGAACGCCCCACCCACTGGGCTGCCCAACAGTATTTCAGACAGCTACAACCTGAGAACATCAAAGTCTATCTTTTTTTTTCCTTCTACAAAACATTTTAAGTATCTTTCAATTAGCACAAAAGACCGTTTATGGGATCTACACTGAAACAAAGTCAAATGAGCAATAATGGTTGAGGTGTCACGCATGACCATGTGACTTTCATTCCTTTAAGTTTCTATTTTGGTCAAGGTCGGGTCAGAAGTTTGCACACAGCTCCAAAGCCGGGGACACAAGTACAGAGAAATACAAGGACTTTGAAAGGGCTTAACCACAAAGGACGTTCTCTTTCTGTTCTGAACTAATAAGGATTTTTTTTTTCTGTTTTAAACACACAGATACACAAGAGAGAAAGAGAGAGAGAGAGAGAGAGAGAGAGAGAGTCTCAGAAGTAAAACATATGATAGACTGATAGACGTGGTGGTCCATGCCTGTAATTCTAGCCCCAGAGGGATGGCGGCATAGGCAGAATGATCCAAACTGTAAGAATGAGCAGAGCGACTAGTCCTGAGTTTTGGCTTCCTGTCACACAGTCCTTCCATGTCTTCTGAAAAGGCTCTATGGTTCTACTTTGTACACACAGCAAATCTTTACGAGAACCTTGTTCTATAATATTTAACTCTACGGTCATTATCTCTGTCTGGGGAAGATGAGCCCAGGCCTCACCAGCATAAGGAAGGAAACGAAAGAATTCATCTACACTCAGAGAGTCTGAAAGGTGAGGTCACCTTGGACTGCTTCTCTGTGTAATGCCACAGAATATGCTAGAAGAAGATTGGTTCCCCTGTGTGCCCTGAGAGCCTTTGAAGATTCAGAAGCACACAGCCACACAACTTAGAAAGAATCTCATCCCATTGTAGCAGCTGATAATTGGTATTGTCATAGTACTAATTAGCAGTCAGCAGTAATTACTCAGGACTTGTACCCTCTCTGAACTTCTTAAGAAAAAAGAGAGACTGGAAGAAAAGAAAGAAGGAAAGAAGGAGGGAGGGAGGGAGGGAAGGAGGGAGGGAGGGAGGGAGGGAGAGGAGATTTTTCAGAAATATTCCAGAAAAGGTGGAAGTTGTACTACAGATGTAGTTCAGTAGCAGAGAGCTTACGTAGCAGGCAAAAGGCCCTGGGTTCAACAGATGTGAGAGATTGTTACAAAAGTAGCCATACAACCAAAAATCAAAATCAGGATGGTACACTGGACAGCTCAGTGGTTCAAAGCACTCACTATCACAGAGTAGTGATCCCAGCACCCACATCTGGTGGCCCACAAAACTGTCTGTAACTGCAGTTCCAAGAGACTCAAAGTCTGAAACTGCAGTTCCAAGGGCCTTAATGTCTGTAACTATGGTTACAGTGATACAGCGACATCTAACCTTAACAGGCACATGCATGCATGCATGTGGTGCATACAAACTTATCAGGTCCTGCATGAAAAGACATTGTAAAGAAGCAAAATCTGAAAGAAAGAAAAAAAAAAACTAGCTGGGGTGTTTTCTTGAATATTCCAGGGGGTGAAAGTAACCTCCTGTCAAATTCTAGTTCAGTCAGGACTGAAGCAATGTGTCAAAATTATGTAACTACTGAGTATGTCTCTGAAGAGAGGTGCTAATTTGGTCAAAGTCAGGTGAGGAAGCCCTTTTGCAGAAGGGCTAAAGATGACAACTGTCAATTTCCTCCCAAAGACACAGAGTAAAACTGCCGGACTACAGGAAACACCTGGAGGATGTCATCCTCCTTTGAGAAATGATACCATTTATCCACTCCCTTCGAAGACAGCAACTAGGGTTATATTTGTTGAAGATTTTCAAAACAGCTTTATGAATCCTTTCCCTTCCTTCAAAGCCCATTCCTTTCATTCTTTCTTCCCCTTGACAATATCATACTATGTGGGTCTGGCAAGTCTCAACGTCCTGGGCTTAAGCAACCATCCCAAATAGTTGGGACTGCAAACGCACACCACTATCCAGCAACATGTTCACCTGAATTACACTCCCGTTTGCCAGTCTGCATATTCAGAGATTACTTGGCAGACCAGAAATTGAGTGCACACAGTGGGGCAAGGAGGAAACTCAAGGCCCCTGGCAAATTGTACCACAAAGGATCAAAACCCTCCTTACGATCACCAAAGCAGGCCCTTAAAGAGAGCTTTTTCCTTTTCTATCTTACACACACACACACACACACACACCAGGTCCTCTACTCACACTGTGTCCCTGAGAGTCAAGAAAAATCAGTGTCACTGGCACTAATTCCTAAGATTTGGCAACTAGGAGAAAGTGTATTGCTGATAACATCTACCTTTCTTCCTTTGATAGGCAAGTTCAAAGAGGCTCTTTAAACTACACCTGATTAACCTCTTCCAATATATTTTTTAAATGAAGTGGCGTTATCTAAAACCAAATGTGTTGGTGGGGGATTTCCCTAGTATGAACAGAACCCTAGGTTTGAGCCCCAGCAGGATACCTACAGTCCCAGCACCGGAAGCAAGAGGATCAGAAATTGAAGGCTAGCCTTGGCTATATATCATGTTCAAAGCTAGCCTGGGCTTCATGAGATCCTACCTGGAAAAAAAGTTCGTGTGCCAGCGGCTACCAAATAAATAAAGACATAAATAACTTTCATGTTTGCAAAGACTACCTAAGAAAATGTGGGGCAATACCATGTACAGCTCGGATAGCTATTTATTCTGGGGCATTTTAGTTGTGAGCCTAGCCTTTAACAGCTGAACCATTTCTCTAGACCATTCTGGGGTATTTTAACCAAGCTTTTAGTCACAAAGTATTTTACTGGTCCACTCTCCTATCTTCATCAGAACCCCATTTTATTATTGGTGGCAATTTCTCATAGTAAAATTGAGTGAGAAAACAGTGATTAAGAATTTTGATGAAAGAAACAAAATGCCTGGGGTGCAAAATGTCTTTCGGTGTAAGGTTTCTTCTGTTAACATTTCCATTTTAATCTTCAGTTTCTCACTGCTAACCACAGAAGTCTTACTCCATGGTGGAACCTAAACTTCATCCCCTGACTTCCTTTCTAACCATTCACTAACACTATTATTTCCTTTACCTATATCTCTCTTCCATGTCATCCAACACTTGAGAACTTAGTAAAATATATGTGTGTGTGTATGTATAGTGTATGTGTGTGTGTGTGTGTGTGTGTGTGTGTGTGTATATATATATATATAGTATGTGTATATATATTATATATTATACATACATATACTATACATAGTATATATACACATATACTATATTATATATGCTATATGATATAGCATATACTATATACTTTATATTATATAGTACATTATATATGTGTTATATTATATATCATATACACATAGTATAATATACTATATATTATATATATATACATATACCATATATTATATATACATATTCTATATATAATATATATACACACACTATACACACACATATTTTACTCAGTTCTCAAGTGTTGGATGACATGGAAGAGAGATGTAGGTAAAGGAAATAATAGTGTTTTATATATATATATATATATATATATATATATATATATATATATATACACACATACACACACACATATGTATTTGTATATGCGTGTGTGTGTGTGTGTGTTGTGTGTGTGTTTGTATCTTGGTAGGGAAGGGATGTGCCATAGTGAACCTCTGGAGGTTAGCGGACAGAACAACAAGAATTATTCAGTTCTCTTTCTACCATGTAAGTCCTAGAGATCGAACTTGAGTTATAAGTCTTTGTGCGGCAGCTTTATCCATCTCACTGGCCCCAAACACTTTGTTTTTCTTTTGTTTGTAAATATAAGTATTACCTCAATAATAGAGTGATAGAGAACTATACACCCAAGTGGTGTCTAAATGTCACCTCACAACTGTTAAAGAAATCATGACACAGAAAGGTTGATATAGCCTACATTAGTATGGAAGTTTGGTAAACAAAATCGGGAAGAGATGTCATGGAAAGAGGAAAGAAAACCAGTTAGGAGGAAAAGGCAGCACTATTCAGGTGAATAGCACACAAGCTTGCCAGGAGGAAGCATCTCTGCCAAGAGGAATCAGCCAATGTTCAACATGGATCAATCCGCTTAGGACCTAGCCAACTAGAAACCTTAGGGTGGCATAGCACCAGATTGAAAAGCTTCCAGGTCATTCCAGGTCATGCTACAGCTTCAGACAAGGAACTTGTTCACCGTGAATGGGAGGGAGGGAAGGAAGGAGAGAGGGAGGGAGGGAAAGAGGTAAGAAGAGAGGGAAATAAGGAAGGAGAGAGGGAGAGAGGGAGGGAGAAGGACAGAGGAAGGGAAAGAAGGAAGGGCAGCGGGAAGTAGGAATGAGGAAGGGAAGGAAGATTTTTTTTAAAGCATGGTAAATAAGTACACACCTTTAATTTCAGAATTCTGTAGGCTGAAGCAAAAGAATCATGGGTGCCAGGCCTTCCTGGCCCCCATAGTAAGACCCTGTCTCCCAAAACAAAAGCATAAAAGCATTGTTAATATCTAATATCAGTTTACCTATTGGCTATATTTAGCCGGAAAGTATTCAAGGTTACTGAATGTATCCGTCAGGTTCTCTCAGGTGCCTACTAAAATGAGTATTCTTTGCAGAGCAGTCTGCAGTGTTGAGGAAGGCAAAGGGCTGAGACGTACTATGGTCCCAGTTAAATGAGCACACAGGTATTACAACTCAGCAGAGGCGGATGACTTAAACATTAAGCAAGCAGTAAGGCCAAGCAATCCATGAACTGGAAGAATACTCCAGAGAGCAGGAGCTGTACCTTCTTTTCTCATACCTGAGAAGCCTAACTTTGAACTGGGCCATGAACTTTTAATAAGAAACAGCAAAACCCATAATTACAGCTCATCCACCTGGAGGTTTGCTGGCTTGAGAAATGGCTTAATGATTATATTGAAAGTGGGGTAGACTAGAGGTGAATAATTTAAACTTAGACAAACTTGCACTGTCAAAAGAAAGTTTTTGACCTTGGCCCAAGGACATTCCTGTGTCCTGGTTTTTTCATCTGCTCCATCACTTGCAGCAGATTGGCTGGTGGTCAAGTGCTCTTTTAATAATGTATTTATACATCCAAATCTGCATGCAATTACCCAAATGCCTCCTGTGAGGAATTTAACAACACAATGATTCAGCTCTGAACCATTCCCTAGCACACAAGGGAATCTTGTGATGAGTTCTTTAGATTCTCAACACTCAGAGATTGAAGGCAAGGAAATGAGCAACAGGGGAAGGAGTTCAAGAGCACACAGGGCAAGTACTGTGCCCTGCACAATGCACTCTTCTTAAGTTCAGGACTGCAATTTGAAACCTCTCCAAAGAAAACTTTGCAGGTTCAAGGAAGAGACTCCTGAGCAAACTGAACCCACCAAGGTGAACCCACCCTCCTCAGGCACTCAGTTCCTGGGTCCCACATTGAAATCCAACCCGAAGGTGTGCCTAGAGGCTAGACCCTCTACAATGTATAAGCAAAAACATTACCACCCGCTGGTCCGCTAGGAGGGTGACTCAGGATACCATTCCGTGGGCCAAGGTGTTTTGTTTGTTTGTTTTGTTTGTTTTTAAGGTCTTTGAACATTGCAAGTCTCTAACCCGGAGGGGGACGGAGAGGGATTCAAAATAAAGGACCGAGGCGTTTGCAAACTGCAGCGGAGCGCCGCCAGCCCTCCATCCGCTTCCAACCGCTTGGCAGGCTTAAAACGCCCCGTGACAAGCGCTCCAGTCCGGGTTCCCCTTTCTACCGCCATATAGGGAAGGGGAGGCTGGGGAGCGGCAGCCCGCCTCCGCCTCGCACAGCATCCGCCCACTTGGCGGTGAACTTGAGCCAGCAGCGGTTAACCCGGTCCGGGGTTCTGGGCCTCAGCCGACGCCAGCAGCTCCCTCAGGTGGGGCGCAAGCCTCAGCGCGCCGCCCTTCTCTGCTCCGCTCCGCTCCGCTCCTCCAACCCGCCCTTAGCTAGGGCGGCGGCCCCGGGGACCCCCTTCCCCAGGACGTCGGCAGGGAGCCTGGAGCCTGTAGGAGTGGCGGGAGGTGGGGACGCGAGTCCCGGGACGCCGACAGTCTCTAAGGCGTTGCTGCGTGGCTTTGGTGCACAGAGCCTCGACCGCTTCTCCACCGCTGCAAGCATAGCTTGCCTTCATCTCGCCCCATCGGGGAAGCGGATGGAGAAGCAAAGACAGACAGACAGACACACAGACACACAGACAGGCGGCGGCGGGGCTAGCCTGAAGCCCGAGCGTTTCCAAGCTCCCACCCCCACCCCCAAGGCACGGCGCTGCAGATGCCAAATCCCCGACCAGAGGCGGTGGAGATGGGCAGGGCAAAGAAGGCGCGCGCCGCTCGCGGCTCGTCCGCGCTTTTCCCGCGCGTGGCCTTCCTCTTGCCCCCATGCACCTTCAATTTACCTTATGCAGGGCGCCTCGCGAGCTGCGGGCGGAGGCGCCGAGCCGAAGCCCAGAGGACAGGAGCTTGAGAGCGGCCATCTTCGGCCCCGGGTGCGGGAGGAGGTGGAGAGGTGGCGCGCGCGGGAGTGCGTGCGAGTGCTGGTTGCCCGGGGCCGCGGCGGCGTCACGGGCTAAGGAGAGAGAAGACAAGGCGAGCCGTGGGGCGGGCTGGAGGCTCGACCGCGCGTCAGTGACGTCCTCGGGACCTCAGAGCGGTGCCGCCCCTTGCTGCCTGCTGGCTTGTCAAGAAGCGAGACAGGGAGGGGCCCACGGCTAGGAATGGAAAGGCTGCACAGCTAGGACGAACCCCGCGGGTTGTGCCGGGGCGGAGGTGCTGGGCTCCGGCTCGTCTGCGGGCACACCCGTAGTGGCGGGCTCTGCACTCAGGCTGGAGAGGTCGCTAGTGCCTGCCTTCCCCTCGCGCAAGGCTTAGCATCAACCGTGGTTTCGGGTTCCCAGGGACCTGGAGGGTCTCTTACTGAATGTGTTACTTTTCCAAGTCGCCCTTTGGAATGAGTACAGGTTCAAATGGTCACTGATAAAGATCTCCTCCCAGATCTAGACAGCTCACCTTTCCAACATTTCTCAACCACCCCCACCCCCAACTCTCTTCAAGTCTGGTTTTGCCCTTAGTTTCCTCTGAAACCCAGCAGCGTGCTGACTGACCCTCATGAGACATGACCTGCTTAACCGACAGAGGGAAAGATTAGAACTGGGCCCTTGTTCCCCATCATCCCAGTCTGTGTTCCAGAATTTTCCTGGCACCGGAGTCCCAACAATTCCAGAGATTACAGAGCAGGTATAAGCACAGAAGTGTCTGTCTCCTCTCCTCCTCGTCCTTGGCCATGTTGTATAATTCCCCTCACCTTGTAATGAATGTTCTTCCTGTTGTAGTTTTGTATGAGAAAAACCAGGCAAGGGATACAATGAACACAAAAATATTCAGCACTAAATTTAGCTAAAATTCGGTGGTGGGTTAACTTTATCGTTTTGGAGGTTTTCGTTTTGGAGTTTGTTTTTTGCTGTTTTGTTTTGTTTGAGAAAGGATCTCTAGATCTCTTAGGTCCCACTGAAACTCTATATATGGCTCAAGCTGACCTACAACTTTTCTCTATTGCAGCAGCCTATCCCAGAGTATGTGCAATCGTGCCTGGCTCAAGCCTTATCTTTTGACTGGCACCCGACGGGCCTGAACCATTCCTTCAGGACGTTCTATGCTCACAGCAGAGTTAAAAAGACCACTTGGAAGCCCAGGAAATCCTTTTATTGGATTGAGAGACCATCGAGTCCTGGAAGAACGTTTTAAATTTGTGGTGGTTCAAAACCCATGACAACAGTAAGTGACTCTTTAACTTCCTTTAAAAGTACACCAAGACACTGAAGGATGAACAGTCCCGTTTAATTAAAATCTGTCTACTTGCCTGGTGAGAAGGTAAAGCCATTTACCTCCAAGCTTGGTGACCTCAGTTTGATCCCTGGGACCCACATGGTGACAGGGAAGAACCAGCTCCAGCCAAGTCCTCCTCCGACCTCACATGCACTGCGGCAAGTGCATGCACATGTATGTGCGCCAAAACAAATGAATAAGGAATGTAAAAATCTGCCCAGAAAAGCAACTATCTCAGTATTCCCTTAATTCAAAAATGTCTCCTGTAAAGATTATGGCTTTAACATGGAAATAAAATATTAAGTTAAACTATCATCTGATTACATAGGAGAAGCGAACTCAGTAATCCTGGATATTTTGGGGACGCGTTTTAATAAGCTGTGAAGAGTTCGAATGTTTAAACTGAAGTCCCACGACTAGCCCTAACGCAGGACGTGGCGGCTGTTGTACTGCAGTTTTGAGTAGAAACAAAAGCTGGCACTACAGTTGCTCTTTTTTCCTTCCAGGGCCACGTGAAGAGGAAAAAAAAAAAAAAAAAAAAAAGAAGCACTGGCCACTTATGGAGCAGTCATCTGACTCACTCTTCTTGGCTAGTCACATGTATTTCTCCTAAATGAGGATGGTGGATATTTTAAATTTATTATTCTGCAGTATTAAGGCTGTTAGGAGGAAAAAAAAAAAAAAAAAAAAAAAAAAAAAAAGCAAAACCAGAACCAGCCTCCTTACTACACAGTCAGAAGGGAGAGGGGGGCTGCATTTTTTGATGAGCCCAGGGCTTCATTTTACACCAGCTCAACAAATGTGTCAGACATCAATTCAACTTGGAAAGCGTGTTTATTCTATACCAACCTTTTTTCCTGATTCTACAAAAGCCATTTTAATTTTTAACTTGCATATAAAAATTCTGATTCTTTTATATTTCTTATTTGTAGGGCCATTTCCCTCTCCAATTTGTGTAGGTGTGGAGATTGGGGACTGAATCTAAGGCCTTCTGTGTGAGCACTCCCAATGAACTATATCCCCTCTTCTATTTTTAAATTGTCCAGCTGAGCCTTAAATACACTCTGTAGTCCAGGCTGGGCTGGAACTTCTAATCCTTCTGCCTCAGCCTCCCAAGTAGCTAGGACTATAGGCCTGCAACTGCGGGAACCACCTTTATCAATGCTCTGAAAAGCAGTTTCTAACCAACATTCCACATTCATGAGACTTTTCCTTGTAAAATCTTATACCACTTAACTTTCACACTCTTAAAAAAAACTGACTAAATGAAATTCAAAGACTTAAAAAAAAATTCCACTCAGGTAATAAGGAAAGTGTTGTGTTCTGAGGTTGTAGGTTGAGGTGTCCTTCACCAGGTAAATGTGGCCTGTTAGATCACAGTCGCAATGTTTCTGCTTGAGAGATTTCATTTTCATTCTCCTGAAATATAGTGCCATAGCTCTTGCCTTTACTGAAAGATAAGACACCCTTTCTTTGTGGTTAGCAGCATGTTCCTCCAGGATGAAAATCCAGGGCATCTGAAGACTTGTTTTCAAATGTTGTCTAACCGGCTTAACTAGAAGTAGGAGTTTTATCTACATGGTGTGAGGCAGTTACAAAAATGCATAAGCGCCTCATTCTATACAGTGGTCCTTTGAGCAGTAAGTGTTGGAAATCTTTCAAACACTTGTCCTCCAATAAGAAAACAAACAAAACTTACCTCAAGTTTCCTACCAATTTGCAAAGCTAAAGTATTATTTTACTATGTAAATCATTGTGCTTTGATTTGCTTATTTTATTAACTTAATATTTTCAAGTTCCTTTGAAGCGAAAATGTTTACTCAGTTTTGTTTAAGTAATACATCAAAATGAATCAGATTTTTTCCTGTTATATTTTTCATAGGAGAAAATAAAAATATATGAGTTACACAGTCAGAAAGAATGAAAATGAGAGTCATGTTAAGGTGCTAAGAAAACTTCAGGAGAAAAACACAGCCGTCTAGTGTGCTCAGCTTCATCCTAGGACACCTGCTTTGGATTCTCCGCCTCTCCAATGTCAGGGAGAGACTGCCATAATTGACTTTGATTCCCCCAGGAACTGTAAGCCCAAAAATGAGTTCTTTCTTCCATAAATTGCTTTTGATCATTGTGTTTTCTCACAGCAACATTTAAGCAACTAATACAGAAGTTGGTACCAGAGTAGGCTGAAGCTGTGAAGCACGTGACAGTGTTGCTTTGAGGAGGAGGGTGGAAGACTGTGGAGACCTGGGCTAGAACGGCATCTGGATACTTTTGGCAGAGCTTAAAAGGTAATCCTAAGGGATGCCTAAAAGATATCCATACTGAGAGCAATGAGGACTATGGAGGCCCAGCTCAAGGGGTTTCAGAGAGGAACACTATCAGCTATTGGGCTCCAAGCCCTTGTGATATTTGGGCAAAGAATCTAATGGCCCTAGGCTTTGATCCTAAGAACTTGCCTAAGGGGAAAATTTTAAAGTACCAGAATAATTTCTTTGGTGAATAAAATGTCAAGACCACGTAACATTAGGTCTGTGGCATGGTTTTTATTGATAATGCTTCAGATCTATGATGGGAAAGAGACAGAAATAAAGACAAAATGGACATTTTGGTGAGATAAGGAGCATTGGGAATCTTACTGCCCGCACTGAAAGGGAGGCTATACCTCCTTGCTCAGGAGTCAAGCACCATTACGGGGAGAGACCTGCTCTGCACTGGAACGTGGTTAACACTCCGCCCAGCTAAGCCTCTAGATTCTGAAAGGAAAAAGACTAAGAGGTTTTTCTGTTCCTAGAAGGCAACAGCAAACAAAAGCAGCTGCTAATGTGGTTTGATGGATCCAACCCCTGTTGATAGCCAAACTTAGCAGGTGTCTCAATATGATGTTATCTTAGATGCATGAAGGAGGCCAAGCCTGGATCATGGACTCTTCTTCCTGGGTCTCAGGGAGTTGCTGGGGCCAAGAAATGTGTGGGAGAGGGGTCACTACATGAAGGCTTTGAGAAGGGAGGAGGATCTGAGAAAGCATTGCAGGAGGCTGTGAAAGTAAAGCAAGAGCAGTAAGAGCCCACATTTTAGTGATTCAGCAGTCACGGCTTACCTGCTGTGACAAGTTATGTTTTAATTACTGTGCCTAGAGAGATCCATGAAACAAACAAGCAAACAAACAAAAAAACATCTCCCTTCCCCAAGGACAGATATTTCAAAAATGCTGGAGGCTGTTATTTAAGGAAGATAATAAGCCACATGTTTTCGCACTCAAACTGTTTTCACAGTTGTTTGACCCAACTGCACCGGATGTCTTGATCACTGGTAGGCAGAGGTAAGTAAACAGGAAATATGTCAAGATATATTCTTGTCCTTGATTGGACCTTGGTTGGCCTTCTGGGGTTGCCTTTTAAAGCCTCTCCAAGATGTGATTCATCGCCATTTTCTGGGAACCTGGGGATGAACCAGGTCAGAGTCCATCCTCCTGGCCAGCATTTAATTAACAATTGATTCATATTTGGCTCAAAGATTGTGGAAGTGGTCTTATTCCCAACTGGTGAGATTAACACTGCCAAAGAGAACTGCATACAGGGGCAGAACCAGCCCAGGTGAGATATGTATGTTGCAGGCAGCAAAGGTGGAGGAGTAGAGGTATCTAATCCCCTTGACATCAGATGTGAAACTACAGATTTGGTCTTTGCCCTGTTGAGTTCTAATATTACTTTGGCATAGCATTCCCATTTAGAAGGTTTGTGGGTATTATATTCTGGGGTATTATACATTGAACATATGTAATTTGTGTTTTGATCTTACAGTGGTTACAATTAAGAGAGTTCCTTGAGCCTCAGAAAAGACTTTGGGCTTTTGAGTTTTTTACAATTTTGAGGCTGTGAGAAACAATGAGGAGTTTGGAAATCAGATTAAAGAAATTTTGCATTAGGATATGGTTATTAGCTTATGGAAGCTGGGGAGTGCAATGTAGTTTTTAAATGAGAAATGTTTCCATTAGCCTGGGAATTAGAGCACACGGGTCCTCAGTAGGTAGCTTTGTTTCAGAGAGGTTTAGAAGTTATGGTCTTGTTGAAGAACGTGTGTACTGGTAACAAAAGTTGGGAATATATCCTGTCTACTTCCAGTATGCTGGCTTTTTGCTTCATGCTTCTGGTTAAAATGTGATAACTCAGTTTCCTGTCCCTGTTGCCATCCCTGCTACTGGTCATGAATCCTCACTGTGATGGAATCTTACACCCCTGGTACCACATGCAAAGGTAAACACTTCCTTCTATAAATTGCCTTGGCACTCAACTATCTAGTGCATTCAACTTCATCATAGAACACCTCTTTGGTGCCCTATGTGGAGCCCTAGCTATCCTGAAACTTGCTCTGTAGACCAGGCTGGCCTCACTCTGCCTTGAGATCCACCTGCTTCTGCTTCCTAAGTTATGGGATTACAGGTGTGCATCACCACTGCCTGGTGTGCCTTTGGAATTTTGTAGGATGAACTCACACGGTTTCAGAACCAAGTGTCAGCAGCAAACCAACAAAACCGCATGTGAGTGCTGTGCCTTATATTTGGTCATAAAGATAGAAATTGACCACATGCCATTCTGGATGCTAGAGAGCCTAAGATCTAAGTGACAGCTGATTCTGGGCTTCGCATTCCCATGTAGCAAACTGCAGCCTAACTTAAGAATACATTCTCATAACAAATAGCTGAATGGCAGCCAGTCTCAGCAGCTGTAGGTCAGCCAACCATAGGCTCACAAGGCTATTTCCCTATGATGCAAATAGCTCGTGACACCATGCTCACAAAAGGCAAAGCTGAGCTGTGATTAATAAAGGGACTTTTTTTTTTCTTTGTCCTTCTACAATTATTGTCTGCTCACACTAGGGTGTAGAGTTCTCTGATCCTCTGAACCTCTAGGGACTCACCAATGAATCTTGTTCAAATAAACTGCTGGGTTTAATTTAATTTTTTTTCTTATAACAAGTTTCTTATATAGGCTTATTTATTCTCTTTATATCCTTATAGCAGAAAGTTATGTCATATCTTTTATACAGGCAATAATTCCATTTCATAGGAACTCCACCCTAATGTCATAATCACTTTCAAAAAGCTCCACACCCACATATTATTGCATTTGTGATTAGGATTCAACTTATAAGGTGACCAAGGGTAGGGAGTGCATATTTAGACCATGGCTAGTATTTCATCTTTGCTCACACACTGGGAAACATCAGGCAGGATTCAAACTCTGTACTTTGTATTCATCTTTCTTACCCTTAGACCCCTCTTCCTGAGATATCTTTGAATTTCACACTAGTTCTCCAGTTTGACGAAACCTGCATTATTTCTGGGTTTCCATTTCAGTTTTGTTCATATAGATGATTGTGAATTCCCCCCCCCCATCATTGAGCACTGCTCCTCTATTACATTTAAGCATTCTTATACCTTTCATTTCGGGTGCATACCCAGTGTTTTTACAACCTTTCTTAAGTATTTTGAGAAGTCTTTGAAGGTACAAGGATGGACACCAGAGTCAGATGAAATCTGAGAACAAGATGGTCATTTAATGTCTCAAAGAAGCCAAGGATGGACTGACTGTTGACCTTTATCTTAGATGAAGATACTTCTTGGAAAATATTAACCATAGTGGCTGGAGAGATGGTTCAGCAGTTGGGAGAATTTGCTACTCTTGCAGAGCACCTTTGTTTTGGTTCCCATCACCCACATGGCAGCTTATATTTGGCTATAACTCCATTTCTTGTACCCTCTTCTGGCTTCCACAGGCACCTGACATGCACAAACTAGTCTTGCACACATGCAAATAAAACATTCATACACATAAAGTAAAGAATTCTTTTTTAAAACAGAAAAATATAACTGTAAAATGACCAGACCCTAGCCCACTCTAGCAATCTCATAAAAACAGAATCCTGCTTCTGATTCTGCGGTAGACAGACATCTGTGTCTGTCAGTGCCGTCAAGCCACTTCACAGTTTCTGAGGAAAAGCTTCCATTGAAACTTTGCTTCAGTCTCCCTACTCTCTGCTTCAGATTAATTTCACTGCATCAAAAGTTTCTGTCAGCATCACAAGGTAAAGTCTTCATATCCAGCTGTAGTCAGAATCTTAAAAGCATGTAGCTTTAAAAGGCTATCTAATTTTAAGGACTCAACACAGATACTGGTTGACATTTTAAATTGAACTGTTTATATTTCAACTGTCATATCAACAGTCCTCTGGAAGAACAACCAGTTCTCTTAATCAATTAGCCATTTCTCTAGCCACCATCCCACTTCACTTGCTTTTGCTCTAGTATTTTATCACAGTAATAGCAAAGTAACTAATACACGGCCGCATGTCACTGCGCATCACAGCGGAGTAGTTGTCCAACAAGTGTATATAAAATATGGGAGAGTCAGGTTGGGTCCTGATGGTCCACATCTGCTCTGCCATGACATGGCTGCTTGGGAGAGGCAGAACAAGGGAAGTTTGACTGCACACTGCCACTGGGGCTCGTGCAGGACTGTAGGGAAGCGCCAAGGCACAGCTCCAGGGGTGGGAAAGCACAGTCTTAGGTGTGGGAAAGCGGAAGCCGGTTCAGGGTCCCCAGGCCTGTGACAAGGCTGGGGCCATGGGTTCTCAAGCTCTTGGACTTCCGGGAGGCAAGCTTGGCGGCGGTTGTGGCTTGGAGCACAGAGAGGCCTTCTATGGGAGCCTTCTCCATGGCTCCCTACAGTAGATCTCAATGAAAAGGGAAGGTCCATGGTTCCAAACAGTTTATCAGCATGGTGGAAAGTGGATGCACAAAATCATACTCCACTTCTCAGGGTGGGACTGTGATTAAATGCTGTTTGCAGGGAGGAGTGTCTGGGAAGGGAAGCTTATTGGCTATGCCCTCCAGGCCACTAGGGACCTCATTAGCATGGAGAACTCTGTTTTGAGCCTACTTGACTGTGGTCTCTGTTCTTTACCTATTTATTGCCTTGTTCTGAAATGTTAGGGATGCCTCATCTACCTGTAGAATGGTTTGGGTGTTGCCCTACATGACAGATAGCCAGAAATCTCAGGGGTGGGGAGGTGGGGGAGGTGGGAGGTGGGAGGGGTTGGGGGGAAGTGCAGCTGCGTGACAGAGGCTGGTGCCAGCAGCAGGTGAAGCTCCTACTGCCCCTTCAGGGTCTCCGAGGCTTCAAGCCTTACCAGGCTTCCTCTCACGATCCACAACTTGCAGGGTCATATGTTCAAGGCACAGCTGGGCTGCATGACAACACTGACTCAACACATACACACACACACACACACACACACACAGTCTTAAAACCATGAAAGTGCACTATATATATTTTCGGAGGCTCATTTCAATATGGCTACTTTCACTTGACATTTATATATAGCAACAGAAGGCACTGAAACTAGAAGCTATTGACTATTGAAAGGAATATATTAATACTTCTTGCCTCAAGTATGTGAGATCCCTTAATTAAAGCACCTAATGAGAATCTAGGGCAAGCTGTAGTGGGACCACAATTTTCTTGATACTATGTAGCTAAACACAAAGATAATAATAATAAACTACTATATATAAACCAATAGTTACAATAATCACCAGAAGAGATTTGTTATTCTTATTTATAACAGAGAGACATCCTTCTATTAAAATAATATGATATATTTAAGCTACGAATTATCATCTTATTATGTTGGGGTTCTAGGCTAATTTTTTGAAAGGATCACTCTTACTACATACCTCCTTGAACACAATGGCTTTGATGAAATAAATCAGCCTTTCTGTTTCTTGCCTATGCCAAAGAGGTTACCACATGGAACCTTTGCTAATGACTTTTTCCTTTGTCAGCTGAGTGAGCAAGATCCTGCTCATCTTTCAGGATCACTATCAGACATCATTCCTCCATGAACTTGACTACACTGAAGTCCACTTCCTAGAGAACCACGTTTCCTTTACCCCATGCTCTTAGAGCCTTTTGTCACCTAGACTATGATCTTTTCAGGAATATCATTGTTGGTTTTTATAGGCATTGTGTCATGGGGTTAGTGCTGAGTACAGAGAAGAGGATTGTGGTGATTTGAATATGGGTGGCCCAGGGAGTGAGTGACATTATTAGGAAGTGTAGTCTTGTTGGAGTTGGTGTGCTCTTGTTAGAGAAAGTGTGTTACTGTGGGAATGGGCTTTGAGATCCTCCTCCTAGCTGCCTGGAAGTCAGTCTTCTCCTGCTTGCTATCAAAACTAGATGTAGAACTCTCAGCTCCTCCAGCACCATGCCTGCCTGGACACTGTCATGTTTCCCACCATGATGAAGATGGACTGAACCTCAGAGCCAGTAAGCCAGACCCAATTAAATGTTGTTCTTTATAAAAGCTGCCTTGGTCATGGTGTTCCTTTACAGAAATCGAAACCCTAATTAATGCAATGCTCAACACATGTCACTTGTGTTGATTTGAGTTGCCCTCTTCTTTATCCTGGCACAAGGCATGAGGTGTAATCTGTGCCTGTCTGCTCACCTCTTTAGATGGAGCATCTCTTCCCTAATCATGATGAGAAAGTAATAATTGTTCCTATATTCATTCTTTTTCTTCTGCTGATCATCAAGCTCTTGGCCTTTCTTCTCTAGAATGGTTCATGTCTGGATCCTTACAGTAACCAGTACCTCTAACTGCCCTTTTCCCATGGATAACATGCTATAAAAGAACATAAATTCGATAACTATTCGATGTATTATTTTATTACATCTTTATTTTCCTACCAAGTGTACTGTGTTTTTTTTTCATTATTATTTCCTACTCCCTTTTGAAAAAAGTCATAAGTTAACTCTTTTTTGACAAGGAAGTAAGTAAAACTAAAACATGAATGTTGGCAACCACTTCCCACTGGTCATGTTCCAAGACAACAATTGATGCCTGCAACAATACATTTCAAAAACTGCTGTCAATATATTGTAATATCCTTTATTTACATATCATGCTTCAGTATAATACAGGACAGAGTCTCTTATAAATACCTAACCTTTGGGAAAATGATTCATTACATTATAGTACATCACCCTGAGACCCTAACTTAACACATGAAAAAGTAAAACTATTAAATTGTGTGTAGAAATGTTGAGAATAGGCATAACAGGCAGATTCCAAATTCTATTGTTATAATTATGACAATCAGGTGTTGTATATTGTCACAACAGATCAGAAAAGGGACATCTACAAAGGAGGGAAAAGGTAAGCACATGACCCTGCAAGACCAAGAACTTTCTCAAATGCATAAATATAACTTTTAGATCATTAGATATATAACTTTGGTATAAGAGCTCTAAATATACAGTAGATATGTCTGTGTATGAAGACCTGAGTCCACTCCCAGGGCCCACATGATGAAGGGAGAGAATCAGCTTCAGCAAGCTTCCATTTGACTGCCACACATTAAAACACACATACACATTTTCAAAAGCAGTCATAAAAAAGATACTTGCATTCTCATGTCTATTATAGCATTATATACAGTAGTCCAGGTACACTAACAACCTAAATATTCATCTATATGGATATGGTTGGATAAGTAAGTCGTGGTATGCATATGCAGTTAGATACTTTTCACCTTAAAAAGACATGTGACACCGTGAGTCACATAGGGCAGTTATAGAAGGGTTAGAAACAAGAATAATCTCTGTGCCACACAAAGTAAAACATGAGAACAGTGAAAGGAGCTCAGCAAAGAAACTTCAAAAAAAGTGAGAACTCCCCAAAACAGGTTAGCAGTATGCTGGGGCAGGACTGCTCTCTTGCTTTCTCCAACAAACGAGATGGCTGCTTTTTTCTCATAGGCTGGAATCCAACCCCACAGGCTTTTCTGATTGGTTAGTATAGTTGTTTTTATATGTTTGGCCCAGAGAGAGGCACAATTAGGAGGTGTATCCTTGGTGGAGTACCTGTGTAACTTTGGGCCTGGGATTTAATATCCTAGACCTAGATGCCTGGAAGCCAGTATTCTGCTAGCATCCTTCAGATGAAGATGTAGAACTCTCAGCTCCTCTTGCACTATGCCTGCCTGGATGCTGCTATGTTCCCACCTTGGTGATAATAGATTGAATCTCTGAACTTGTAAGCCAGCCCCAATTACATTTTGTCCTTATAAGAGTTGCATTGGTCATGGTATCTTTCACAGCAGTAAAACCCTAACTAAGACAGTTTTTAAAATAATTGGTACAAAGGAAATGAAGGAATTGAGGAGAAGGTCAGCAGCTCCAGGTCAGAGGTTCCAGGAATAGGAATGGGGATTTATGGAAATAAAAGTTTTACAAGGTATGAGAAATTAAAGATGGAGATTTATAAATATTGGCCCTTGGTGGGTTAGCTACCATTGATAAGAAGAAAATATTCTCAAAAAATAACAAATACTGTGTGATTCTATTTATATTATATTCTAAAATGGTCAAATTCTGAGAAACATGGCAAATACTGATTTCCAGGAATATGATGGGAAGGAAATTAGAAACTGTAACAGGCTCACAGGCTTTAATAGGCCTCTAGACCTTAACACAACTGACTCCATGAAGAAAGTACCAGTCAACCTATAAAACTCAGCATGTAGACAATATCACCTGCCAAAATGAAAACAAAGGTCACATCCATCAAAGTCCATCAGAGTCCATTTTTTTTCTGGGGAAGTCTCTAAATATACAAACCTTGCCTTTTAGCTTCTGTAGTTCCACTTCTGGCTAACCGTTCTTGTTAACTATGACAACCCAGAACATAGTTTTTGTGTTTAAAAGCTTACCCTGAGAAAGGATAGCTTACACTGGGATCCTGAACACCCAGTACAGTGGCTGACAGGTTAATAAAAACGTTCTATTGGCATAAACCCTTTTCTGAGCAGTCTTCTCTGGTGTATATCCCACAACAGAATTGCTATTCAAAGGGTATGTATTTTAATTAAACAAGAATAAGTACTTGAAATATGGTTGGTTTTGGATAACACCTCCTGTTTCCCATGTAACACAGAGAGTTAAGCACTACAAATGCCCCTTTTAGGACTTAAAATACCACATGAAAATATGAAGATATTGGGGCTCTATTGAAGGCCATTAAAAGAAACTACTTCCTGGTTAATGTAATGGATTCTATTTCTGGCCCTAGCTGGAGATATGACATTCTCTTCTGCTCCAAGAATTAGATCATTACATACTGTGTCTTCTATGAGAGTTAATTCAGCTAGGCTTGTAGACTGTATGGCCAGAAGCCTGGAGAAATAATCACCCCTTAATGAGATAATGCACTTAGCCTTCCCAGAAGCTCCTCTTTGGATGCAGCTGCTTAAAGCTCTGTTTGGATGGATAAATAAATCGTGACCTGCATATGCACCTGAACCCCTATTAAGCCTGCCTGGTGTACTTAGCTCTGGAAATAACAACAAAAAATAACTTTCATATTTTCCTTTCAGATACTGGCCCAAAAACCTAAACATGATTTCCATTACATTCAGGACTTTCTCATCCTTTCTCCAAAGCCTCTCTCCCCCTCTATCATGCAGCTGCTGGCTGACTCCCATTGCTGAACAGGATGGTTTATTTTTAACCCTAACTCAGAAGGTACAGCTTGCTTTGTTTAATTTCCCTCATCCCATTAGCTGCTAAGATTTACAGTTTGCCTCTTACATTGATTTTCTTTTAAACTCTAATAAAATGATTCTTCCATTCTGGTTTTAAATTCTTTTATCCATAATAATAAGAACCCCAAAGGGAACTCTGACTTCCTTATTAAGAAGGTAGATAATATGAGCGAGTTCTGGCCACAGGAATATATTACTTGGTATCAACTTGGACTTGTTTTATTCTTAGCCTGTGAACCCAGTGATAATTTCAAGACATTAGCTATGTTTCATATAGAGCATTAATATTTCCTATCAGTGCATTAGTGGTTGGTAGAATAATCTTTCTTATGTTTTGGACCTTAAATATCCCTCAAAGGCCATGTTTTGGAGATTTGGTCTGTAGCCTACCTCATTGCCAGGAATATTACCTGAACCTAGGTCTGGCTCCTTGCTGCTGGCCAGCTAACATTTGGAAAAGAAAAGTAATAAGAAAGAAACAAGTAGGAGCTGGAGAGATGGTTCAGTGGTTAAGTAGCCGTTCTTCCAGAGGTCCTGAGTTCAATTCTCAGCAATCACTTAGTAGCTCACAACCATCCTTAATGGAATCCAATTCCCTCTTCTGATGTGTCTGAAGATAGCTACAGTATACTCATATAAATAAAATAAATCTAGGGAGGAAGAGGAAGAGGAGGAGAAGGAGGAGGAGAAAGAAAGAGAGAGACAAAGAAAGAGAGAGAGAAAGAGAGAGAGAGAGAAATAGAGAAAGAAGGAAAGAAAGAAAGAAAGAAAGAAAGAAAGAAAGAAAGAAAGAAAGAAAGAAAGAAAGAAAGAAAAGAAAGTTAGTTTTATCCCAGAGATGGAAAGTGGGAATGGAGTTATCATTCCCTTTTCCTCCCTACTCCCATCTCAACAAATCTTGAGGAACTTAGATAAATGATAGGTGTTAGTTAAGATGGAGAAAAGAGGTCCAGAGGCCTGTATATTGTAGGGGTATTCGTCCAGAATATATGTAACCCTTTTTATTTTTCTTCTCTGATCATGTAGTGGTTTGAATATGATGAGTCACTCAAAAAAAAAAAAAGGATCATGTATTAACAGGTTTGTCCTCAGTTCATGATGCTATTTTGAGAAGGCCTGGAAACATTAGGAGATGGGGCATAACGGGGAAAAGTAGGTCATATTCTTAGAATCTAAATCATATCTTTGCTCTCTCCATGTCTTTCGCTCTGATTCTTGTCTTCCATGTGAGCAGGCTCCACAACCAGATGAAGAGCTACTGGTTGTCAACGGCTCATGAGGGAGAGAGAGAGAGAAAGAGAGAGAGAGAGTCAAGTTTCTCCAGAGAATAGCTCCGTCATAAATAATCCAATCTCAAGTGGTAATCCCTGAACACAAGTATATATGAGCAACATTAAACAGATTCACTAGGTTGAATGTGCATGTATTCACACATATGTGTGTATATGTGCATACATGCATGTGTATTGCAACAATAATATTAAAGAGGTAGATAATATGAGCGAGTCCTGGCCACAGGAATATATTACTTGGTTATCAACTTGGACTTGCTTTATTCTTAACCTCTGAACCCAGTGATAATTTCAAGACATTAGCTATGCTTCATATTGAGCATTGATATTTCCTATCAGTGCATTGGTGGTTGGTAGGATAATCTTTCTTATGTTTTGGTCCTTAGAAGGGAATCACTATGATTTTAAATGCATGTCCAGACCCTTATCTCTATACCATCAGCTTCTTTTCCCAGGATATCGTGTCAACTACCTCCAGGTTTTCAGTCCATCCCTGGGACTCTTGCTCTCAGTACCTTTGTTTCCTGGACTTTTCCATTTCACTACAAACTTGACTAGTAACTTGTGGTTCATCTTCTTGAGGTCAATCTTTCTTGCTGTCTCTCGCCCCTCTGGATCCTACTCTCAGGCAAGGAAGGAGATGGAGGAGAAGAAGTGGCAAGAGTGATAAAGATGCATATCATGTGTGAAGATGCTGATTTTGTGTGAAATTCACTTTTTAAAACAGATTACCTAACAACAGTCCAGAGTATTAAAAGCACCAATCAGAGTAACATTAATATTAATTTTTTGATAATTTATAAATATAGGCCATTCTATTACCACAGAATTTATATTAGACAGTGCTGATCTATCTAGCAGGAATAGAAAGGCTGGTTATCCTTTAGACCAGGGATTCTCATTCTGTGGGTTGCGATTCCCTGGGGGTTTGAACAGCCCTTTCATGGGAGTTTCCTAAGACAATCAGAAATACATTTTTTTCACATACAGTTCATTGAGGTAGCAAAATTAGTTATGAAGTACCAATGAAAATAATTTTATAGTTGGGGGGGGGTCACCACAACATGAGGAACTGTATTAAGGGGCCATGACATTAGGAAGGTTGAGAACCACTGCTTTAGGCATTAGTAGGTTCTGACCAATCGTCTTAAGAACTGTCAGAAAGGATTAGAAATTGTTTTGTTAGGTGTGAATCTAACACTAAAGTATTTTGGGGAGGTTACTGGGTATTGAATCCAGGACCTGTATGTGCTGGGAGATGGTTCTGTACACTGTGTATTTCAGGTGCTGATTTCTTTGCCCAGAGATCTGATTGCAGTCTAGACACAGGCATTGTCATGATTCTTGGAGTATCTCTTATCTCAATGATGTGTAAAGATTTCTATCATCTCTGGTTGGTTAATAAAGAGCTGATCAGCCTATAGCTGGACAGAAAAGGAGAGAGGCAGGCCTTCTGATCCCAGTCAGGGGGTCCCAAGGAGAGAGAGGAAGAGGAGGAGGAACAGGAGGATTCGCCATGATCAAGTCTCCAAGGGAGCACCCATGAGGACACACATGAATTAGGGCAAGACTCAGATGGCAAGTAGCAGGGCACGTGTTTGAGTAGTAGGTAGCCTAATCAGGTTAGATTAGGATTAGAATAGATTAGGATTAGAATAGATTAGGATTAGAATAGATTAGGATTAGAATAGATTAGGATTAGAATAGATTAGGATTAGAATAGATTAGGATTAGAATAGATTAGGATTAGAATAGATTAGGATTAGAATAGATTAGGATTAGAATAGATTAGGATTAGAATAGATTAGGATTAGAATTGCTGTACTGGCTGGTTTTGTGTGTCAACTTGACACAAGCTGGAGTTATCACAGAGAAAGGAGCTTCCCTTGAGGAAATACCTCCATGAGATCCAGCTCTAAGGCATTTTCTCAATTAGTGATCAAGGGGGAGGGCCCATTGTGGGTGGTGCCATCCCTGGGCTGGTAGTCCTGGGTTCTATAAGAAAGCAAGCTGAGCAAGCCAGGGGAAGCAAGTCAGTAAGTAACATCCCTCCGTTGCCTCTGCATCAGCTCCTGCTTCCTGACCTGTTTGAGTTTCAGTCCTAACTTCATTTGGTGATGAACAGCAATGTGGAAGTATAAACTGTATAAACCCCTTTCCTCCCCAACTTGCTTCTTGGTCATGATGTTTGTGCAGGAATACAAACCCTGACTAAGACACCAGTTATAGTCCTAGGCGCTTGTAATAAATATAAGGCCTCTGTCATTTATTTGGGAAGAATGAGGGGGTAGCTAAGTCCCCAGAATTAAATTTATATGTATGTATTAGGTAAATACTCTAAAACAGAACTGTGTCCCTGACCTAGTCCTATGCAAGGCTAAGATGCAAGTCTTCATTTTACAGATTAGAGAACAATCTATATAGTTCATTATAGTGATGAGCCACTATTTTTAGACAATTTGTTGTCTTGTGGTTCTAACTATTAGAAATCCAATGAGGATTTACTGAGCTGAAATAAAAATTCTGAGTCTTTCCTCTGAGCAAACACCAAATGACCACTGACACCAGGAACATGGATAACTTCCATCCTCTGGGATAGAAGGCAGGATTTTCTAGGGCAAAAGGTCATCTGGAGGCGTCCAGTGCTGGTTCAAGTGAATGGTCATATGTCCCAGAACCTAAAAGGGAAATAAAGGGATAATGATCAGTAATCATGCAGAAATGTAAATGATATATGGAATAAAGTCAGAGATTCCCTTTTGGAGTTTAAAACATTTTCTAGTCATCATAGCATGATGTCATATTGTGTTCCATGGGTGACAGAATTTAGAGTGAAGTTAAATAGTTAAAGAGCATTCAATGAGCCGGGCGTGGTGGTGCATGCCTTTAATCCCAGCACTCGGGAGGCAGACGCAGGCGAATTTCTGAGTTCGAGGCCAGCCTGGTCTACAAAGTGAGGTCCAAGTGAGGTCCAGGACAGCCAGGTCTATACAGAGAAACCCTGTCTAAAAAAAAAAAAAAAAAAAAAAAAAAAAAAAAGCATTCAATGTCTTTACTTAATGTGAGAGTAGGATCCAGAGGGGTGAGAGACATGCATTTAAAATCATAGTGATTCCCTTCTAAGGACTAGGGAGTGTGGCTGGGAATGACAGACTTCAAATGACTTAACAGAAAGGAAGTTGTTTTAAACCAGGCAAAGTAAATTGCATTTGTCAGAGTTGATTAAGTTATTGTAGGCAATAAAGGCTACAATATAAAGAAAGGGTACTTTGTGGATCAAGTATAAGAAAAGAAAAGTGTATTTATTCAGGTTGCTATCTGACAGTATATTTTATGACGTATTCAATTTCTCACTATATTGAAGACAAAAATACAAAATCCTGAGACTTGTGTCTGGCCCAAGTATGATAAAATAATTTCTAATCACCAAAATTAACATAAAAATTAAACAGTGGGGAAGTTTAGAATATTAAATGATGGATTTTTTTCTCTTTGCCAGAAGTGCTTTTGACTGTTAGTTTTATGTCTCATTAGTGAATGATTCCTGCTTATTTCCCCTTTTAAATACCATTTACCTGGTCATGCCTACCCTTCTTTCTCACACATTCTAATATCCTGCTTGAGCCTTTCACTCCTGTCTTCTCACCAGTTTCCTTCTCTTTACATTTACACCCCCCAAACCCCTCATGCTTACTACCTGTGTGTCTGACAGAAATCTAGTTTTGCCTGTGTCTAGCTAAGAGCCATTCCAGAATTCTCGAGGCCTGTATCTGTATACCCTTTCCCTGACACATGAAGAGTTCCATAATGTCTCTTCTGCCAGCTTTTCAAGTTGTTGTTGTTTTTTCCCATTCAGGGCCCTATGTAAGCGTGTGTGTGTGTGTGTGTGTGTGTGTGTGTGTGTGTGTGTGTGTGTGTGTGTGTGTGTGTGAAAGACAAAGAGACAAAAAGAGGCTGCATTTTCTAAAAATTACCATAAATCCATCTATCCATCTAATCCTTGCAGGCTTTGTGCTTGATAAATTCCCAATTTAGCCTCAGAGAAACTGCTCTTGAGTGAAATTGCTCTGACCACTGAGTATCTGAGGACTTGTGTGAGAATACATCAGAGCCACAGCTTCTGGATTTGTGCGTAAGAAGTGCTATGAAATATCTGCTCAATTTCTACAGTGATTTTTAAGAAGTTTTGTTGAAATATTACTCACACAGCATATAATCCATTCAAGTGTTAGTTTCCATTCTTTTAAGGAAATAACTACACAAGTAAATATTATACAACCATCACCACAGTCAGGTTTAGAGCATCTTCATCTTAGAAAGATGCTTTTTGCTCTTCAGCAACCTCTACATTCCCATCCACCCTAACCCAAGGGAACATTACATATGCTTTGTTTCTGGGGTTTAGATAACTTGAACCTTTAGTAAAACTAGAATTGTTTAACTTGTCTTTTGTGTCTAGATTCTGTCACACAGAATAATACAATTTGTTAGGGTCTATTTGCTAATGTATATACACCAACATCATTTTTTTTTATGCTCGAGTGATGCTCAATTGTATGATTAAGCCATATTTCATTAATCAGTTCAAAAGCATTCAGGTTATTTCTGATTTTTGTTCATTATAAATATTGCCACTGTGAATATATATATATATATCTCCAAAACTTTGTGTGGCGGTACATAGTCAACTACTACTTGAACATCTACTTAAGAATAAAATTACTGGTGTCCTTTTGGATGACCATAACAATATACTGTATACTGGATGACTTGTACATAACAAACTTTCACATTTTTGGAGGATTAGAAGCCCAGGATTTTATAACTGACAGTCATCTGTTTTGCTATGTCTTTAATTAGAAGAGGGTGGCAGGAGTCTCTCTGGGACCCTTTTTTAAAAGAGTACTAATGTTGATCATGAAGATTAAAGTCCATCACCTCCAAATACGCTCCCCTCCTAACACTGTCTTTGGTGAGGAGAACGCACAGCAATCCACCCCCTTTTTATAGTTTCACTATCTGTTTATGTTATGATACGGTCTTAAATGTCCTCCCTGAAAGCTTTTATATTGAAGCTTTTATATTGGTATGCAAAATGGTGATATTCTAAGGTGGAACCTTTTAGAGTTGATTGTTTTATGAGTGCTAACCTTATTCAATCCACTCCTAGATGAAGAGGTTTTAGGAGATAATATCTGCTAAAGGAAGAAGGAGACTCAGGGTGTGTGCCTGAACCATGCATTTTGACCCCAGCCCACTTTCTCTAGCATCTCTTTGCTTCCTTGTTTAACAGGGTTCCAGACCTACCTGAGCACAACTGACTCCATGATAGAAGTGCTATTGAGACCACAAAACTCAACACATAGGTAGTACCACCTGCCAAAAATGACAACAAGTCTATATTCTGGAAATGTCTTTAAATGTACTAATCTTGCTTTCTGGCTTCTGTATTTCTACTTCTGGCTAACTATTCCTGTTAAAGGAAGTATGTCAACCAAGGGCATGGCTTTTGTGCTTTAAAAGCTTACCCACCCTGAGAACAGAGCAGGATAACACTAGGATCTCAAATACCCACTGTAGTTGCCAGAGAACTAATAAAGACTCTCTATTGATTTCAGTCCATGATGAAGCAGTCTCTCTGGTGAATATCCCACAACACTTGCTACAGTAAGGTGAACAATTTCTTGCTCTATGTTATCTATGTGACATCCAGACTCACAGCAGGTCCAGAACCTTCTGAAACCATGAGCCAACGTAAACCTCTCATCTTTAAGTTGACTTCTCTAAGGAACTTTGTCGAAGCAACAAGTATGTGACTACGCCAGGATTCCTTACATGCCCTGGATACTCACCTCCCTTTAGACATGTGTTTTACAGATGTTGGTTTCTTTTTTTCTATTCAAGAATGTATCAAGATTTTAAGTTTTAAGCTTACTTTTTACAGCTTACAGTATTTAAAATTTAAATTGGTAGATCCATGTGAAGTCCATACAACTATCCTAATCTAATTTAAACAGAAAACATACTTTTGAAGCTTCCATTATATTACAGTGCATGTGTGTATCCAAACTTGTTCATCTCCTCTGTTTGGTCCTGACAGAGGATGCATGAGAATGAAGAAATGACAGACACTATCCCAAAACAAAACATAACACAAACACAGGGAGTGAGTGGGGTGTCTTTTGCTGATGGAGAGCAAGTATGACACAACAACCTGGAACCTGAGCTGGTTTGTTATGTCCAGCTGAAGATGGGGGGGCTTGGCTATTCTATAGGGAGCAGTCTCAGGGTGCAGTTACCTATGAGAAGGAAGCTATGATTAATAACTTTTGCTGGTCAAACACTCTTACTTGGACTAGAGAAAGGTTTTGACATCCCTTTGAGCTTCTCTATTCCTCCCCCTGCAAAATAACCCTTTTTACGTTTCCTAGTTTCGGAGGTTATTGAGGTTTTCACACTGTCCTTTGAAGATTTGGAGCTAGGTTCTTAGATAAATGAGAATATGCAGTGTTGTTTTTTTCTGGGTCTGGGTTAGCTCATTCAATGTAATATTTTTAGTTCTATTCATTTATCTGTAAATTTCATATATATATATATATATATATATATATATATATATATATATATATATATATATATATATATATATATATATATATATATATATATATATATATATATATATATATACCACATTTTAACTATCCATTAGTTGGTTGAAAGATATTTAAGTCATTTCCATTTCCTAGCTATTATAAATAGAACTGCAGTAAATATGACAGAGGAAGTATTTATAGGCATATGCCAAGGGGTGGCATAGTTGAGTCCAATGGTAACTTTTTTCTTTTTTTTTTTCTTTTTTTCTTTTTCAGCCTTTGGAAAACTCTTCATACTGAGATAAATGTAGAGAGAGGAAGGTAAAATGACAATAAGAATTTCTGAAAAAGTCATAAAGACTTGCACTATTAACTCTCTATCTAAAAATACCTATAATACAAAGAATTCAGTACACACACACACACACACACACACACACACACACACACACACAGTTTAAATGAAAATTTCCCCACCTGTAATGACAATGGTTCCTCCAAGAGCAAGAGTATATGACAAAACAAAATAAAACAAAAGAAACAAAAAACACCAGGCATCAGAAGTCTTCTTTGAATTGTTGGTCTAGGTTGACTCCCAAATATTACAGGCTATTGCTATTACCCTTGGTATCAAGGCAGAGGTCACCTGCCAGAGGTGAATGATAAATCTACATTGCTGACACAAGGCTCAGAAACCCTGCACTGGAAGTGACTTGAAAGCCTTACACTTCAGGACTAGCTTTCATGGTACCCAAAAGTGTCCAAAGGAGAGAAGCAGTCAAAAGCACTACTTGTGATGCCTGTGAACCACAACAAGGCCCAGCATAGCAAAATAACTGTAAGGGTACACTTAAAGTGACACACATACCTCATTGGTTACCAACAGCTTTCTAACTGAACTTAAGACCTGCTCAGCACGGGGTCTGCCTAGCCAGCTAGCCAAGGACAGTGAAGCCATGGACCTTGGAAGAGAACCTGCAGCTGTCACTGTAGGAATATTCTTGTGCACTTGTGCTATTCCAATGCTGATTTCACTGTCCCTTATCTGGTTGTAATCCTTATTCTGAGAATCTCCTGTTGGGTACACTTTGCTCCCCAATTCTTCCCTGACTGGTCAATAAAGCTAACTGATGATCCATCAGTTGAGCAGGGGAGCAAATAGGGCTGGACTTTCTCCCAGCCAGAAGAGGCAAGAGAGAGTCCAGGAGACACCGCGAGAAAACATCTGGAGCCCAGAGAGCCAGATCAATACTAAAATGCAAGTATCACAGGGATATTGGCTGAGAGGTAGCCAGATTAGTTTAGGGGATTAAAATAGAATAGTACTTCTCAGTTGTTGTAGCCTTAAAGCTTCTAAATAAATAAATAAGTAAATAAATGGTCCAGTCTCAATTATTTGGGAGCTAGCTGGGTTAAGAGGAAAAACTACAACATTCATTTTAAAACAGCACTAACATGCCACTTTACTAAATCAACATAATCATTAATTATATCCTAAATATGTAAACTTATATCCACAGATAAGTGTAGTCCTCATCATTTATCAAGAAAACTTCTCTTTGCAACAGAAAGATATCATTATGGAAAAACCACAACTAATCAAAGTGCAGTTGGAACCCAGTTCCCACTGACGTATTTATAACATGAGTCTTGCACATGAGGCTCAGGGGTCATAGTGGAACTCAGGATGGAAAGATCGTAAGAGCCAGAGACAGAGTTTTCTGTAAGATTGTATCCTGGGAATGTCAGAAGCTACACCCATAAAGTCTCACCAGCATGACTACCTAACCATGACCTAAGCAGGATGACACCGACAGCCATGATAATGCAGATGTGGGAAAGCTCACAAGGCCCACCCTACGTGAAGAACTACAGGTGAATGAGGAGTGCTAAGAGTGACAGAAATGGTCTTCCCAAGTAGTCAGCCCTGAAAGCATGTACACACAAGTCATCGAGCAGACTGAGCAGGTTGTGTGTCTGTATATAGAAATGTGCATGCACATACACATACAACAACAACAACAGGTAAAGAAAATAGAGGCTATCAATTTGGAAGACAGAAATATGAGAGGCTTTGGAAGGAGGAAAGGGAAGGGAAAATGATTTGACTATATTATAATCTCAAAAAATAGAAGAAATAGTGAAAAATAGCCAGGCAGTAATAGCATATGCCTTTAATTCCAGCACTCAGGAGACAGAGGCAGGCAGATCTCTGAGTTTGACTGAGCTTGATCTAAAAGAGTGAGTTCTAGGACACCAGGGCTACACAAAAAAACTGTGTGTAAACCAAAACAAAAAGAGAGGAAGAAAAGAAGGAAGGAAGGAAGAAAGGTAGGAAGGAAGGAAGGAAAGAAGGAAGGAAGGAAGGAAGGAAGGAAGGAAGGAAGGAAGGAAGGAAGGAAAAAAGAAAAATATGTCTGAGTGTTTTGCCTTCATATATGTGTGTAATATATATGTTATATTATAATATATATATATATATATATATATATATATATATATATATATATATATATATATACACACACACACACACACACACACACACACACACACACACACACACACACATATAAGTACTGTAAGTATATATGTGTGCACTGTATACATACCTGGTGTCTTAGTTAGGGGTTTTCATTGCTGTGAAGAGACACCATGACCATGGCAACTTCTATAGGAAAACATTTAACTGGGGTTGGCCTTCAGTCTCAGAGGTTTAGTCCATTGTTATCCTGTTAAGAAGTAGCAGGTAGAGTTGGTGCTGGAGGACACAAGAGTTCTACATCTTGGTCCACAGGCAGCAGAAGGAGACTGTGTGTTATACTGTATACTACACTGGGTGTAGCTTGAGCCCAAAGACCTCAAAACCCATCTCCCACAGTAACACACTTCTTCCAAAAAGGCTACACCTACTCCAACAAGGCCATACCTCATAAAATTGTCATTCCCTATGGGCCAAGCATTCAAACACATAAACTTATGGGGGCCATACCTATTGAGACTATCATATCTGCTGCTTGTAGATGCCTGAAGAGTACATTGGATCTTCTAGAACTGGCAGTATTGATGCTTATGAGGTAACATGTGGACACTGGGAACTAAATTCCAGTCCTTACTTTAAAAAAAAAGTATATACAATGTATATATAATGTGTATAGTATGTATGTATGTATGTATGTATGTATGTATGTATGTATGTATTTTGTCTGCATATTTGTATATGCACCTAGTGAGAACATATAGTTAGGGCTTTTGCAATATATACATGGTATTTGTACCCTGTATCTTGTTTTGTGCTTTTTTATCACAAAGTTTAGCATTTACTTTGAAAAGATCTAAAAAAAAAATGTGGTCATACTTATTGCTAAAGGGAGAGGGGATATTTATAAGCTAAGAGAATTTTGGTGTTCAGCAAATTTAAAAGACTGCTGATGTCAAGCCTCAATGGTCCATAAATAGTTGAAATTTAACCAGAAATGACTAACTCAGCTCAGCAGAGTCAGAGATGCAAGATGGTCTTCAAGGACCATAAGAAAAGATGTCACGGGAGCAATAATGGAATTGAAGATGCTGTCTGCAGATTTTTATATTTAGAAGTTCATATAAACTCTGCACTGATTAACAATCATGAAGTTTCTATGTTGGCCCATACCACTACGTAAGGAAAGAAAAAAAAATAAAGTAATAGAGAAAAAAAGACTAACACCTTGCATTGAATCTTAATGACATTTATAGGGAGTAAACAGATAAAACATAGGTGCAATCAAAGAATCTAAAGAATATTTCACTCCAAGTGAAATATTCTATTTATAAAATATCTATTTTAACAAGGAACTATTCTTTGATTTAAATGTTAATTAAAGGAAACTGATATATCCTGAGCAGGTTCTCCTGTATAAAGTCCATAGCTAGAAAAGGTATTGTCTGATTATGTTCAGCATATTACATCTTTTGTAAGGCTACTATGATGAGAATAGTGGAACTGAGAGCTAACTACATAGGTAGAAAGAATCTATAGACGCACAGCTTTTCCTTTGTTTTTGTGCCACATTGCCAGCCATATTTTTAAGAAGCTTGGAAGGTAGGAAATTTTTAAAGAAAATAACTTTTCTAAGTCAAAGGTTTATACTTTTCAAAAGTTACTCTCTGAACATCCATTTATATGATTTTAGGTTTTATTGGGTTTTAAACTGCTGATGAAGGCACCTGGTGTAACCCTGATCTATTATTATCTCTATCTCAGCCATTAAAGTGTTTCCTTGTGAACTTATCCTCTTTGTCAATCAATAGACATATCTCTCTTTCCTACCCTTTACATCTGACCCTTACAACGATTGCTATGGAGACCACTCTCTCACATCTCAACTTATAGCTTATATTTAAAAATCTGTTAACGTCTCAGAATACTACACATCTCTGTACTCTCTCAAGCCACACTATATCTCCTTGTCATCTAGATAGGGATATTTTCTGTCTAGTGGTTGACTGAACTGAGAGGACCATGAAAAATGATGTCCTATTAGGACAACAGGTCCAATCTTATCTCAGATCACCAATCTCAGTAGTGTGTTTTATCTTCTGTTCTCTGAAGCCATCGTTGACTGCTGATCTAGCCTACATTCTTGCCTAGTTTTACTTCATAGTACTTCCCTATTTGCTTTCTAGATTTCTGCTAAACTCAGTCACAGGTTTACCTTAAATATATCCTTCACTCCTCTGTGTCGTTTTACTGACTTCAGTCTCTCCAACAAGCAAGTTCCTCTTAATGCTTCACCTCTATCTTTACCTGCCAAAACCTATTCTACATGATGCATTATACCAGGAGAGTGTTAACAGTTTGTCGTTTTCCACAGTGTTTTTTTTTTTTTAAATAGCTGTAGATTCACTTGTGTTTGGAAGAAATAGTAGAAAAATCTCACTAAACTCACTGCCAGACAAAGAAGGATTTTGGGAAACTACATTATTATAGTTTAATAAGGAAACTGACTTGGACAATCCAGAGACATTTGGAAGATTTTTGTCAACTTTATGTGACGTCAGTTTGCGTGCATGTTTAGTTCTATGAAATCTTATCAAGTAGTTGTGTGTCTGTTACCACAGTGAAACAATAATAATAACAGGAAAGCCACAGCACTTGCTGTTGTTTTGTTACCACACTCACATGCTTCCCTTTTTCCGCCGTCCTGTATCCCTAAGTTTGATGACCATGAAAATGTCCCCCCTTCCTCTGGAGTTTCATCACTTTAGGAACAGTAAATGAACCCATATATAGTTTTCAGTCTTTGTATTTTTTTTTTCTCTTACTCAACGTTCCCTTGAGATTCATTCAAGTTATAGCAAGTACTGAGTCACTTCTTTTTATTGCTAACCCATGGCATGGAGGTTCATGATGAAATCTTTAGATGCGCTTGTGGGTACAAGCAGAACTGATTATGGGTCTGAAGAAGCACTGCGGCCTCCGGGCAGAGTAAAGGTCTTAGCTTCCACAGACTCCATCTCGTCAGCTAAATCTTTCAACAGCAGAACTTGCCACTCATGGCATACAATAAGAAAAGATATAATCCAATAGATTATGTCTAAGATCAACCAGGAGTTAAATACCATTTACTCATTCTTAAATAATATCACTACAAATTGGGAAATGTACTGACACCTTACATAGATCCATTAATTTAACCCTTACAACAACTCGATGAATAGATAGTTATCGTGACCCTCATTCAATAAGTGAACAACTTGAGGACTAGAGATTTTAGTTTCCTTTCTGGTTATCATACAGTGAAAGAGCAGAGATAGCATATGGACTCATATGGACTCAGGTTCATATAAATTGAATTCCCCTCCCCTTGGTCCATTAGGATGATATAAAGGGTCAAGAGTCATTATGTTGAAATTAAGGTTCAGTAGACAATTAACATCATGGCCAAGTTGTGGCTTACACATACATTTTGGGGTCCATTCTGTGGTTAAGAGGGAGGCATCTGTTCTCAATATAACCTCTACATGTGTTCTAAGGCCTCACCTTCCTGTCGACTCTCCTCTATTCTTGCCTTTTGCTTGGCTTTCTTTCACTCTTCCAAGGTGCTAAGCTCTTTCCCAACTCAAGACCATGCCAACTTCTGCTCCATGCCAGTCACAGATTCTTGCCTCTCAGCTCTTGGCCGACTTGTGCAAGCATATCTGGGCCCTTTCAATTTTTACTTTCGTCAGCAGATATGATATTAAATTTTGATTGTAGGGGGAATTAGAAAGGCAATACAGGAGGTAAAAGGTCTTTCCTAGTATGAGTGCACTTTCTTGGCAGTCTTCTGAAAAATGGGTAGCTTGCTGGTACCAGGCTCCTACCATGGATAACCCGAGTTCTCTGGGATATAAATTGTTATAAAAAACAACGGCCAGTTTGTTCTAACAATTACTCTGGAAATTTTATACTAGTGAGTGTGCTGTGAGATACTTCTCCATGAACAGATTTCTCTAAAACCCTGGAGCACTGGTTCTCAATCTGTAGATTACAAACTCTTGGAGACCAAATGACCCTTTCACAGAAGTCACATATCAGATATTTATATTAATAACAGCAGCAAAATTACAGTTATAAAGCAGCAATAAAATTTTATGGTAAACGGTCACTGTTGTGGGTAGCCCCGGGGGTTGTTTGTATTTTGATGCTAATTCACTCTCCTGGGAGGGGTTGTGAAAGAGGAATGAGTCACATACTCAGGTGACTTCTTGTGAACCATCCCCTAATGAATAAAGGAGCCAATCACTGGGCGAGTAGGCAGGACTTCCTGGTTAAACAGAGGAGGAGAGGAAGCAGGAGAGAGTTAGGCCTTTTGGGGGAGGGGGAGGAGCATGAGGACAAGATGTAGCTACTAGTGTCTCCCGGTTTATATGGAGGATCAGACAGGATTCATGACCAGAGGATTTAGATTTAATAAGGCTTACAAGATTAGGATTTTAGTTGTTGCTCCCAGCGATTGAGTTACCCCTGTTTCTGAATTAAGTTTGTGTGGTGTTTTCCTTCACGTGGTGGCTCATCCGAGTTCAAGAGAGAAAGGTACAGTGACAAAGAGTGGGTTTGCCAGGTGTGCATCACAAAGGCCATGGGGATTTTGAAGCATAGGGCTGGCATGTTAGTGACCTGCCAGCAGGAACATAGCGAGCTGGGTGGAGAGGTGGGAGATTTTAGAGCTCTGAGTTAGAGAGTCTCCACAAGATAGGAACTGGCAGGGGAGACCTGAGAGTGGCTGGGTGTAGCATGGGAACTTGCCACTCTTTTTAATATTTCCTGCAACAGGTCACCATAACATGAGTAGGTTATTAAAACGTCACAACATTGGAAAAGTTGAGAACCACTGCCTTAGAGGATTTTTCTGTTTTTCTTTAAAGTTTTAGAAAACAGAGCTCCAGGACATTTTTCTGAAGTGAACCCCTGACTTACTGCCACCCAGTAAACTATGGGTCTGAGCTCCCCAGTAAGATCTGAAAACGTTGTCCCATGAGTACAGCTATTTCCTCTACCTGTGACTCTTACTCTTCAGAGCTCTCTTCTTCTTAAAGATACACTGTCATTCTAATGCTTCATAATTCCATAAGTTGAATTCTCTATGTTCACATTACCACGAGGCCTTGCCCCATTTGCTTTTCTGAGCAAGACCTTGCTATTCTACTCAGGATTCTAGCTCACCACTTGCCTGAGTCTGGACCTTGAGGTGTTTAGCACTATGCTGGACATCATGCGTTTTCTTTCTCTTGACTGGCTTCTGCCTGAGCAACTATTACTCTTCATTGGCCAATTTTACCATCATTTAGGTGCCACTATTATTTACTGAGGAGCATCTTCTTCGGTATCTCATATCAAATCTTACTCCTTTATTTTTCCTTCTTAGAGCCTTCCATAATTCTAAAATTTCAAATTCATTGTGTATTGTTATTATCTCTACACTGCTTTACTAGATAAACTGTGAGAGGGCAGGGGTTATGGCAGAGGTATTTACTGTTGTAGTTGCAGTGCCAACAATCAGAATGCATAGTCAAATAAATATGTAATGGTCCTAGTATATAGAAGCCTTCTGTGGTAAGTAATTACATTTACACATACACATCACTGTTGGTCATTTGGTACACTTGTATGAGAAAATAAGTCTGTCCCCACCCCCAAACAAAACTAGTGAGAAGTTTCCAAAACAATGTTACAAGCCATTGGTATCAGTAACAGGACTGGTAGTTCGGAGACAAGCAAGATTTCTGTTTAAAAATATTTAAATTTAAAAGCTTTAAATCTTTCATAAAAATCTACATGAATTTATTTCTCCTTTGCTGGATATATAGTTAAATTTTGTATGTTAGGAAAAAGGGAGATAGTTTGAATGTGATCAGTTTGCTTCTTTCATATTTTTGGCACATTCTAATTCATCTGAGATTTAAAAATAAATGTGGCTTTTATCTTTTATTTGTTCTATTCATGTACGTCTCCTAAAGTAAAAAGAACTAACTATAACTTGGAGGGGAAAATGCATTTTTTTTCTAGTTCAAGGGTTCTATGTTTAAATACTTCCTTGTGAATTACTAAGGTCTAGTTGTTGCCTGTGTCTCTCTGTGATGAAACCAGCTTTCTATGGGGACTTACTTTGTTAAGATCTTGACTAAACCACAGAATGATGTATTCTTTAGTTTGGAGGTTAACAGTCTCATCCTTCTCATTCTTCTTATCTGAAAAAAAAAAAAAAGGACTAGATTTCCAACTCTCTCTCTGAAAATGAACACACCAAAATGTCAGTTGAACAATAATTAAGACTTTCCATCTAGAATACTGTGGTTTGATGCATCATCATGATTGTAATTTTTTTCTTTATGTGTATTTTACCAGCATATATATGTCTGTATACAATGCCCATGGAGATCTAAAGAGGTATCAGATGCCCTGGAGGTGGAGGCCTAGACAGTTGGGAGTGGTCACGTGGTTGCCAGCAATGTTCTCTACAGCTTGTGCCTGGAAATATTATTTAGTGCAGTTTGTCATGTTAGAATATGGGTCCTTAATTTCTGTGGGATACTTGCTTGTTTGTAAACGGGGTCTCAGTATATAGTGGCTGCTCTAGAACTGCCAGCATCCCCTCCAGCCTTAGCCCCTCAAGTGCTGGGATTACAGAGTAAGTCAACACTCTAGCATAAGAGTTTGCATTCTCTAGTTCACCTTGATTATAGAATGCAATTTTTCTGGCCTTCAGATTCTTCATTAGAAAGTAACGTGAGGATTTGTTGTTGATTATTGTTTTCGATTAAAAACCATTTTTCGGAGTACGTACGGGCATTACACAAGCACTGAAGACACGGAACACGTTTTTTTTGTTCTGTGCATTTAGAGTAAAATGACAGGAGAGAAAAAAACTGGTCATCATGGCCACTTGCAGAAAAGTCACTGTGGTTAGTCACTCTTAAACGATCACATTACTATTTTCATATTTTTAATATTTTCTACCAGGCTACAACAAAAACCTTAAAATTAAGATGAAGGGTAGAGTTATTCAAAATATATTGTGCCAAACGGGGGGGGGGGGGGGGGGGGGGACAAACAACCCCACCCCATCCCTCCAAAGAAAAGGCATTAGATTTCCGTGACCATAGGCAAGAATCAGCATTCATGGAATGCAAAGCCATTTGACCTCCGGAAGAACACTTAACACTTGTCAGGAAGGTCTCAAGGTGAACTAAAACAGTGAGGTCGCTGCCACGTTTAGGTCGCAAGACGTTTAAGGTACTTTAAGTGTGATGTAGCCAAGATCAATCCGGAGTAAAAACAAGCTCCAGGGTGAAGATTCTCGGGAAAAGCATTATGCCAGCTAGCCCGCCGAGGACAGCCAAGTTGTCTGCCCTTGCACTCCGTCTGTAGCTTGGATGAATCTAACCCTTCTGCAGACTTCCGTTTCTGACCGCCCACCCCATCCCCCATTACAATCAAGTTTTATTTTAGTCCACCTCCTTCACTACAGCGCCAACCGCTGCAAATCCTCTTTCCAGACCTTCCGATCGGCCCTCTTCCAGACAGCAGCAGCCGCTGCATCCTCCCCGCACCCTCGGAGAGAGCCGATGTCCTATTGGCTCAGGCCGGGGCATGGTCGGCTTCCGATTGGTTGAAAGAAGAAGGCGGGAGAGAGGTGTGCCTTTACATCATCTACCGGCCCCTCGCAGCACAGGATTGTGGGAGGGAGAGGAACTAAATACCCGGAACGACCTTTGCGGGCCCGGGCGGTCGTTGCCCGGTGCCTATGTCTCCGCCCACCGACAGGGCGGGCTCCGCCCCCACTCCGCCAGCCAGGCCGTCAGGTGATCTGGGGCTCGCGTGGTCACGTGGACAGGGCGGGGGCGCCCGAGCTGGCCATGGCGGCCTCGGTGACCGGTGTGGTGAGGCGGGTGGAAGAGCTCGGGGACCTGGCTCAGGCTCACATACAGCACCTTAGCGAAGCCGCGGGGGAAGACGGTGAGGGAGCGCCGCAGAGGGAAGTGGGCGGACGGTGGTGAGACCGGTTGGGCGGCTGCGCTCGGTGGCCAGAAGGCGCGGCCTTCGGTCCAAGGCGGGGTCCCTGGTGCTGGCCACAGTGGACTGGCACTGCTGAGCTTGGTCCCCATTGGGCAGTCATCTGCCTTCTCCTCAGTAGTCATGTTACCCATGCAGAGTTTTCTACGTTCCTTGAAATCCTTTTTGTTTACGTCCGACCAGATGTGTGGTGTCGAATCTGCGACAAGGGTAGACTTTAAATAAAAGTACACACGGACATTCTCCGGAATGTTTATACTGCCCAGAAATGAACAGTATTTTTTTTTTTTTTTGCATCCAGTAAATACAGAGAGACATGTATGACAGTTCACTTTTTCATTACTGCCTTGTAAATTTCCACTTTGTGTTCAATTCAAAATTCAGCTGTAAATACATATTGTACACAGTTATGGTGTAATTGTAATGCCCCCCCCCGCCCCATTTTAGTCCTTAGGTATTTCCTTAGAAGAGAAAATAGGTTAGGAAATACTTCATTCTTCTGACATCAGACTCGGTTTGCTTTTTATAAATTCTCAATTGCCAGTTGGTTCAACAGTAAATTTTTTGTTTTTTGAATGTTGAGCCTTTACCATCCATGAGCTTTAAAATTCTTGTGATAGGACTCATAGGATGACCATAATGAAACATTTCTCCCAATTTATTCAATAGTTGGTGTATTTACAGAATCAGTTCTAAAATTAAATGATGCACATATGACCCACACACCACACTGAGGCTTTTTAGCTTTTGGTTTGGCAAGTGGAACATAGAATTTATAGTCACTGTTACCTATCTGGGCTACATCCATGTGTCAGCCCGGAGAGCTCAGGTAGTCGTCTTATTTACTTATTACTGAGTCTAACAGTAATTCATATTTTCTTATGAAAGAATTCTATGATCCAATGTAAAAGGAGGCCTGGAAAGAAGTTCAGTGTGCCATGGCCTTGCTTAGAGGCTTTATACATCTGAAAATTTACTAAAATCATAACTGTAGCCGTCTGCTTTACAAGCTACTAGGCAACATTGAAGTTAATCTTACCAGAGAATTACTAACAGGGCTTACTTAACACCAGATTATATGTATTTGAATTATACTTGGCCCTTTTTCATACAACAAAATCAATAGACATCGGAAATTGGCCCTTTAGTTTAACAGTCATATATTTTTATTGAGTTGTCAGTATCATTAGTTTCAATTTTATTCAAACTAGATAGTAGAATGCTAATCATCATTCCACTTAAGAGTGCTCTGTATTTATGGCCATTTTTGTTATTGTTCATATATTTCTCATTCTTCACAGTATGATATTGTCCTACATAGAATTATAAGAAGGACCTTCTCTGAAGATTATATGAACCTTGCCAGTTTACTTTAAATATTTCTAGTAAAAAGAATATATTTTTATGGACTTTTCCAGAATGATAGATATGCCACCACCACACCTGACCTATAATAATAACTATGACACTCTTCTTCAGCAGTGACTTGAGCAGTTCAGTACAAGTCTTTGCATTTACAGTAATCTCAGAAGTTAAGGGAAAAATATAAATAGCGTGTACAGCATGTGGGGAGGCCCATGGTCTGGACTATTTTGGTGTTCAGTAGAATATTGTTTTCTGGGTAGTAGGGTGGTACTTCTGGGCCAAGGAGAGATGTGAAAGCTAACTAAAAGTGATCTTATAGCAGTAGAAAATCCTCTGAAGCTAAAGGTCATTAAGTGACCACCTGCTGACATAGCTGATGGTATTTTTATTCTAACACTGAACAGCTTATCTCTTTACATAACGACGGAAGCCACACCAAACATTACGTTGTCTATCCATTGCTGGATGACTAGGAAAGGTTCTGTATTTCAGAAAAGATGATTAAAGACTTTGTGTCTTGTACTGTGGTATGGATATGTACTTCATTAAGTGAATTAGAAAGGTGGACAGTATCTTTGGGGCCTTCAAAATCAGAAATAAAGAAAATATTATAGAAAGCAGATGGTTGAGTTAAGATGGTAAAGTTTGGAAAGTTGGCTAAGTTATGGTAAGAAAATATGCAGTAGGTATCGGGGTTTTTTTTGTTGTCTGTTTGTTTTCCTATAGGTTTTGAAGGAATGAGGTAATTTGTTCAGTTTCAAAGGTTTTTTTTTTTTAAATAATTTATTTCAATTTTATGTGTATTGGTGTTTTACCTGCATGCATTTTTGTGTGAAGGTATCAGATGTTGGATTTAGAGACAGTTGTGAACTGTCATGTGGGTTCTGGGATTTAGACCCGGGTCATGTAGAAGACTAGTCTGTTCCCTCAACTGCTGAGCCGTCTCTGCAGTCCTCCAGTTTGATGGTTTAAAGGAATTAAATTGCCATTGTAGTTGTACCAGCTAGACATACAAGTATGGTAAACTTAGAATTGTCTACAGTCTGATATTTTATGAATATTTGATCTGATCAGTTTTTCTTTTAGTTAATTTAGCTAGTACATTTATAAAATTGCATGCAATCAACGGACGCTCTTTCTGCCAACTTGTAGATTTTGTATTATTCCAGTAAGAGTTGTAAGATTTTAAGTACTTTAGGATATATCAACATTGTAAAAGAAATATTCTAAGGAAGACTAAGAGCTACATAGATGGCTCACGAGCTTAAGCACTTTCGGTGCAAGCACGATGGACTGTGTGTGGTACATGCCAGGTGGCCTAGTGGTTCCCATGTAATCCTAGTGCTCCCAGAGCAAGTGGAAGCTAGGCTAGCAGAATCACAAGTTTGTGTTCAAGTATGTGTATGATTGAGGAAGATAGCTTGATATCAGTTCTTACTTTACTATACATGTACATACATGTATAGACACTACACATACACACCCAAGAAAGAAGTGGGCTATATACTTAATTCCTTAATAAAGTCTCATAAAAAAGAATGTAAACTGGATTTGAGAAACAGTAACAATCTAGAAAGCTTTCACTCCTTTGCTTTTGAGAATAAGTTTACTTCATTGTGATTGGGTTTTATTTATGTAATTCTTAGTGTTTGAGGTAAGATATCACTATCTTGTCATAGTATAGTTTTGTTATCATTTATGTTGCATAGCTTTCCTTGTTTGTTTGAATTTATGTAAAATAATCATGTTTTTATCACTTACAGATCACTTTTTAATTCGAGCCTCTGCAGCTCTAGAAAAATTGAAACTTTTATGTGGAGAAGAGAAGGAATGTTCAAATCCATCAAATCTTTTGGAACTATACACACAGGTACTAAAGCAAATGTCAAGTCTGGTTCTATTGGTGTACATGTGTGCACATGTTTTCATGTGGACATGGATGCTTATGCACTTGTGTGTATTCGTGTGGAGGTCAGAGGTTGGAATTCGGTGTTTTCTTCAGTCGTTCTCCATCTTGATTTTGTGTGCTTGGAGTGTTTCGTGTGTTTTACATACTCAGTTTACTCTTGAAGAGACTTTGAAAGGCCTTGGTTAGTTTGGTGACCACAGCAGCCCAGTTTCCTTAATAAGTAATCCAGTATTTTGTGTTTGATGGAGGGACTGGCGAGATTGGAGACTGCATCCTTCATGTGAGAAATGCGCCTTCACCTGCCACCACTTCCTCCCTGGCAATTTCTAGAATGGTAGCAGAGGAAGCACAGCAAAGGTTTAAGTTATGAGTGGCGGAGGCTGCTGTGTTTGCCTTACAGTCAGCAACAAGTGCCTACTGGCTGCGTTTTAAAATTATAATTTAAGAAAACAATTTTAAAACCATGCCTTTAAGGCTAAAATCAGTATTGACTTATTAACAAGATATAGTAGATATAATAATTTTTTAAAAATTCAGGTCCCTATTCTTTTGAACAAAGAAACTTCAAGTTTCTTAGAGAGACTTACCCCAACCCATCCGGGAAGGTAAAAGTACTAAAGGGCTTTTAAGGTCTTATAGGCTACTGGGGACTCAGTGTTGTATATATTGTATATATTGATGGCATGCTTCACTTATGTGGCAGCAGGTTGCATATTTGGTATATTCGGGGAGACAAATCCCCCAAAGATTCAGTATTAAAAAGGAGTAGACTGTAATACTTCAGGTATTTATAAAGTTTTCAGGGGGTATATAAATATTAGTGGCAAATAATTTAAAAACTGGTAACATTTTCATAATTATAAAATATTGGTTGAAACATGAATCTTCATTTACTTCTTGAAATGGTATCATCCCTAATCCTGTTTATGGTTCAGCAGTTTGATTACTTTCACATTTAAATTCTGTGCTGACATGGTTGAGTGTCTAGTAAAGTTTCTAATGCGTAACTCTTCCTTATTCTGCAAAGTTCCATCTCTTACAGATGTACTTTCTTCTTTGTCTTAAGGCCATCCTGGACATGACATATTTTGAGGAGAATAAGCTAGTAGATGAGGATTTTCCGGAGGACTGTTCTCCACAGAAAGTAAAAGAGCTGCTCGCTTTTCTTTCAGAACCAGAAATCTTAGCTAAAGAAAACAATATGCATCCCAAGGTAAATTCTGCACTCTCCAGTGATGACAGAACCTTGTCATATTGTCCTGCTGCTGCCCTGCTCTTTAGACTATATTTTTGTTGTGATGAGCATATCATTGTTTTATGTTAAGATTCAAAGAAGAGGTTTGCCAGTAGTGGTGTGTTACATGCTTTAATCCTATCACTTGGGAGGCAGAGGATCTTTGTGAGTTCGAGGCCAGCCTGCTCTACATAGTGAGTTCCAGGCTGGCCAAGAGTACTTAGAAAGATCCTGTCTCAAGATAGAAGGTGGTGGTGGAAGAGAACTTAACACTCCAGGCCATGATCAGAAAAATGCATTTTATTAACTACTTGTAGAATATTTATATAATGGAATTTGAATTGCAGTGTACCACAGAATCCTTTTCTAACTCAGATATACCCGTGTCCCTTTTACTTTTGCAAGTCTTCTTTCTTGACAGTCATAAAATGTAGTTGATACATTTTTTTTCTTGCCTTTATTTTTTTTTTTCTTTAAATTTTTGAGACAAGGTCTCACTATGTAAATGCTGGCTGAACTCTGTATACCAGGCTGGCCTCAGACTCACAGAACTACCTGCCTCCATCTTCTAAATACTGGGATTAAAATCATGTCCTGCCACACCTAGCTCTTACTGTGTGTTTAAAATCCTGATCCTGATGAACATTCCCAGCTTTTCTTACTAGCACTGATCATCCATCTGCTGAGTGGTTTTCTCTTCATCATCTTAAGAATATTCTCTTGTTCTTTCTCAGAAACTTTCTTTTTTTCTCATTTTAGAGACAGACAGGCATTGCCCAAGTATGACTTCTTCATCCTTTGATAGTCCATGTTATATCTGTGATGTCCTGTTCACATAATTTTTAACTGCCTTCTCTAGGTAGATTTACATATCTAGTCCTGGATACGCTTTTAATTTTTATTTCCATTTATTTGTGAGTGCATGTGTGCATGAACGTACATGTACACAGTACACATATGGAGGTCAGAGAACAGCTTGCTGGAGTCAGTTCTCTTCTTCTATACAAGTTCTATGTAGCGGGTTATTTTAAAAGAACCCACGCTTGGCTTGTTCTGGCTCTGTGCCAGCATCGGAGGTCTTGCCCAGTCCCCACAGCTAGCTCAAAGTGGCCATCTGGCTGTGGTTCCCATGGCTGGTCTACAGATGCCAACAACTACTGTGGTCTCACTCAGCATCTCTAGCCCCATGGAGGGAAACACTAGAGACTTATATCTATACCAGCCAGATTTAGATCAGTAAATCTCCAACCCCAATATGCCCATGCAAAGAACCACAACTCAGTTAATATATTTACAAGGTGCACGCCTAGATTGGACAATCTACCACTATACTACTCTATTGCTCAGCTATGAAATAAATCCCTAGCTACTAAATTGAATTCAGGCCTTGAGGTTTGGCAGCAAGCACCATTATCTGCTGAGCCATCTTGCTGGCTCTGCTAAGTACTACTTGAAGTAAATGATTTCTTGTATTTAAGTGCCTGCTCAGAGTCCACCTAAGTATCTTCTTGGCTCTGTGTGTTCATTAGGACAGGTCAGGAGGAAGAGTAAATTAGCAAGATATAAAGGCCGTGCCATTACAGACACTTTTGATTTACTAAAATTAATTTTTGCATATAACTTTTAATTATTTTAGCAATTTAATTCTTACTCTAGTCTCTAATTCCTGTTTCTTTCTAGAAAAAGGATACAGTCTCAAATCAATGTGTTTCTAAAATGGTATCTTTTAATAAATAATAAATTTTGCATTTTCCAAATAATAGTAGTGGAATTTGCTACTGTAATCTCAAGGTATTTTACAAAACTATTTGTAAATTACAGAGTTATTTTGATGTATATTTACCAATGGACTATACTATTTCTACTTAATTCAAATGTATGTTTTCCTCTGTAACCTAACTTGGACAGGTTCTGTAAAATGAGTGCTTTTAAAATCGTTCAGTTTTCTTTAGAAGTTTGATTTTTGTAGATATACGGCTTTTCTTTGTGGCTATTTCTTTTCTGTTTCCTTCCAGCTGTGCGATTTGCTTGGGGATGAGCTACTGGAGTGCCTCTCTTGGAGGCGAGGGGCCCTGCTGTACATGTATTGTCATTCTCTGACTAAGAGAAGGGAGTGGCTCCTGAGAAAATCTAATTTGCTTCAAAAGGTAAAAAAAAAAAAAGAATCATTTATGATTTTGATTGTGGCCATCTACAGGATTGAAAGCATTTTATAGCAGTAGTGAGATGAGAAGGTGGACCTACACTTTCACAGGTTCCCAGGTTGTTGGAATTTCCATGAAGAGTAAGGTGACACATGAAGATAGATTATCATCATAGGAGAGCACTACATGAGTTTCTTAAGGTCTTGATTTTTATGTTCACTTGAATGTAAGATACATTTCTAAATATTTTCTTTGGTTGAAGTAGTCTTGTGAGTATTTCTTTGTAGGTAAGGTAATCCTGAGAAGCCTGTATGATCCTGCTCTTAAAACAGTATGACCTCTGATTTATCTCTGTTCTAACAATTATTATTACAAAGACATGGATCTTAGTATTGTGTCACTAAGAGTTCTAGCTCAGTGTAAAAGTACCCATAGTATTCATCAGCTTGGAAACTGAAGGTTATACATTCAGATAGAAAAATTTAGCTAAACTATATTTGAATTATAAAAAGGGCTGAAAATTTAGTTTCATGTTAGAGTACTGTCTAGCATGCATGATGCCCTAGGTTCAGTTCCAAGAATTACAAAACAAATAAAATTCTATATGTATTTGTAAAGTTCTTTTTAATCCATCTTTATAGAATTTATCCTTTGATAACATTTTTGAACAAGTGTATTATCGCAGCATGTGTTTGTAGCTGACTTTCTTTCCATGTTTCATACTCTTGTATTTGGGGGTTTAATTATTTTAGGACATTCTTAGAATGTTAAGTCCAAATGCCATTGGAATGTAATAGTAATTATATCTACCTATATGTCAGTCCATTTAGTTTTGAGTAAAGGATGAGGAAAAGGTACTTGTTTTTCTAGTTCTTTGTGTAATGTTTTAATTTATTTGGCTTCTTTATTTAGTACCTTGTTGATGGGATCAATTACTTGCTACAGATGCTAAATTATCGATGCCCTGTCCAGTTAAATGAAGGCGTTTCTTTCCAAGACCTAGACACAGCTAAATTGCTGAGTACAGGTAATGTGGTCTCTTGTTAAAATTTTCTAAGTGATTGAAAAAATTTTTAAAGATTTTTGAAAGCTTGCTAACTTTACTCTCATTTAAATTTCATGCTAGATTTTAAATGATTCAAGTAATTCTTAGAATGTTAAAAAAAACCCACTAAAAATATTTAGTTTTGGTTAGATGTGTTAGCACAGGTCTTTAATCCCAGTACTCAAGAGGCAGAGGGATGTGGATCTGTGAGTTCAATGTCACTTTGATCTACATAGTAAATTCCCGGAAAGCCAGAGGTACATAGTAAGCTGTGACATACATAAATATGTGTGTGTGTACAAATATGTTTTATATGTATATGCATACACACACACACACACACACACACACACACACACACACACACATATATGGACACATAGAATATATGCATAAACACTTATAAACTACTATTCCTGTGATTGTGTATGGATACCCATAGAAGCCAGAAGAGGATGCCAGAGCTGGAGATAATTTGAGAGAGTTAATGTAGCATATTACTTTTGCTTATTTTTATTTTGACTAGAATCAGATTTGACTATTAATGTCATATTGGAAATAAGTTTTAAAGAAGATAAGACATTTTACGCTTCTTATGCCCTTGCTGTGTACAACTTGTTTTATATATAGAAAACATAATGTAGTGTGCTCTTTCATTTTTTGAGTGCAAACCCCACATTCAGCTCTCCAGTAATTACTTTTTGCTGATATAGTCCTTTAGTGAGTCAGTTATTCTGCTGAACCTCTTACCTCACTTCCCAGTGTTTTTAGGAATAATTTGAAGATGACAGCATATAAGAACAGATTTTGGGACTTTGGTACATTTAAAACAGCAGAACTGAATTCTGCTATCGTAGTTGTAGTTATATTGAATTGTTTTAGGTTAGTCTCATAGTCACTGTTGTGTTGCTGTAAAAGACACCATAAGCAAGGCAGCTCTTGTGAAAGAAAGCATTAATTGGGGTCTTGCTTACAGTTGCAGAGGTTTAGTCCATTATCATCATGGTGGAAGCAGGGAGGTAGGTATTGTGCTGGTGATATAGCTAAGGGCTACATCCTAATCCACAAGGAGCAGGCAGAGAGACAGAAACAGAAACAGACAGAGAGATAGATAGAAGCAGAGACACAGACAGACAAAGAAAGACAAAGAGATACTGAGCTTGGGCCTAGCAGAGAGCAAGGCTCTGGGCTTGACATGGGGTTTTGAACTCTCAAAGTTCACTACTGAGTGGTACACCTTCTCGAGGCCATACCTATAATCTTTTTAAATAGTGTAACCCCTCAGTGATTAAGCATTCAAATATGTGAGCCTGTGCGGGCCATTCTTATTAAACCAACATAGTGAAGTAATCATGATCATTAATTTTGATTTTACCATACAAGTACTTATACATTAGAATAAATCATTTATTTGTGTTAAGTGACCTTAAGAAGTTGAATTATCATATACTCAATACTTGTTTTTGTTTTAATTACTTATTTTTTAATTTTGTTTTTTCAAGTAAGGTTTTATTGTGGAGCCTAAGTTAGCCTGGAACTCCTGTGTAGTACAGGAAGCTGGTCTGTAACTGTAATCCTGCCTGCCTTCAAGGTTATTGGAATTACAAACGTTCTTACTACTCCTGCCCTACCTAAGTAATTTGTGTTGCTAACAAATTACCATGCTTTGGTAATGGATATTTAGTTATATACTTGCTGGGAATAATGTTAAAGGAATTCACCTTCTGATGGAAATTGTCCTGGGTGGTTTTTTTTTTTTCCTAGTGATACAAAGCATTTTGGATTATCATCATCTGTGATAATTTAGAATTGTATAGTATACAGAATTTAGCGGATAATTTAGAAGGGCTCTACCAGTGAAATGAATTCTCAAAAAAGGCCCTAAAAGAGGCTCCTAAAATGCTAAGTAAGCACACTTAAATGGTTTTAAAATTGTTTGACAGTAGTCTGCTTTGTCTGGGGATTGAACGTTTCTAGGTAAAAGAGAAGTGCTGACTAAGGCCTGTGCTAGTGAGAGTGGCCTTCTCCAAGCTAGTAAGTGGTATGACAAAGGTTTATTTTCAGAGGTTTTATTAGCATTCTAATAACTGAAGTTCTTTCTATAAACTTAATTCTAAATGTCCTTCCCAGGAATATTTAGTGATATTCATGTGCTGGCTATGATGTACAGTGGAGAAATGTGCTACTGGGGTTTAAAGCATTGCACAAATCAACAGTCAGAAAATCATCAAGTTGATACTGATGTTTTTGGAGCAAGCTGCACCACACACAAAGAACCCTTGGATTTCCGAGAAGTAGGAGAAAAAATTTTGAAGAAGTATGTGTCAGTGTGTGAAGGACCTCTGAAGGAGCAAGAGTGGAACACCGCGAACGCAAAGCAAATCTTAAGTTTCTTTCAGCAGCGCTGTAGCTAGATGTTCATCTAGGTCTCAACTCAAATACCTAAAGATGCTGAAGTGGGAAAGAAGGCTTTGACAAAGGAGATGTACTACACTGATCTTGAGACTTACACTACATAAAGATGCACTACACTTCTCTAATGCTGTCACCTTTCCCTGAGTGGTCTTAGGTTTGTGAAGAAATATTCTCTAATTTCTAAAATGGCATATATGCCATTCTAACTGAACTTGAACTACATATAAACCTGCCACTGGTAAGGAGGAGCCCAATGTAGATGGACAGTTGTTTTCTAATATTTTAGGTTATTTTTTTTATTGTTCTAAAATATATGTAACACAAAATCTCCTTATTTTGAAGTATGCATACTTCAAAGATGGAAATCAGTTTTTCTCCTTGTTTCAAATATATAGTATAGATATAAATGTAGGCAATTAGAATATTGTGACTAATATTTAGATTTCATTTCCAGTAATCTAAACAACAAAGGATTTAAAAAATGAAACTTATTTATTTTGCCATGCATTACTAATAATACTTAGATTATTTACTTATCCATTTCATAAATTATTTTATTTTATTTAAAACAAAAACTGCATGGTTACTCCGAAAAGAAGGTAAATTCAGTGTAGATGAGACTACCATTAGTTCAGATGCTTTTAGGGCACATCTTTGCATATAATGAACTTTACATATATTTTGCCTTTCAGTAGGACTGAAATGCTGAAGGCCAAAGAGCCTCATTTGCTGTCTTGCTCACCATTTTTCTGCCTACCTCAAATCCCATTGTCGTCTTGCGATGGTCTGTTTGATACCTTCTGATGCACTAGACTTCTGTCCCAGTGACATCTTCACATTCCTGTCATTTCTGTAACTGAATCTAAGCATGAGCCACACTCAGTTTCTCTTTCTAAAGTCTTAAATTTTAGTAACTGATGATAGTTCTCTTCTTTCCAGCTTTTAAAATTTCCTTGTTTTCATTGGTTTTTCTGTTTTCTACGGCCTTCAACCTTTTCACGGGCTTCTCTCAACTACTCTAACTCCTGAACCTCTTTCATGCTTTTTTTGACCCACACTTCATGGGGCATCATCACATGAATACTGACCTCACTTATTTCCTCTCCTATTTTATCTGTTAGCATCACCCTTGGCAGGCTCTCAACACTGTATTGATCTTGTCAGCCAGTCATTCTTAGGAGACTACGTTTTATGGAAGGCATGTAATCCTTCAAAGTGTATTGCTACACACTGACTTCACTTAACAATCCTAAGTGCAAGCTACTAAGGTGCCTCCCCTTTTCCCACTGTGGTGGGGTCGAAGTTCATTAATCACCTCTACCCTCGCTCTTCACAGGAAGGTTAAATGATGAGGGAATCAACTCATCATTTTTAAAGGAGAAGAAATTGCCTAATTTCTGATGAAGACTGATCTTTGTTATTTCTTGTTTCTCCTGTAGTTTCTCATTTTCTACCCGTCCTCATGAAAGTTTCATTTTCTTCCTTCTTTCTTTTTCCTTTTTACTCTAAATACTCATGTTAAGCAGTATTTCTCACCGCCATCATGGCTTATGCAACCTATAATGTCAGGATGGTTTCCATGCCAGGAACTAGAACCCCACTCTCCTCGCTCTCTGAATTTCATTTTTAACTGACTGCTAAATGTCTTCACTTTGGCAAATACTGACTACATGGTCATTTTAAGTTCAATATGAGCAAATAACAAATTTTTATCTCTTATGGAAATCTTTTCTGCTTCATTTCCCTCCAATTTTGTATGTTTTCCAAATAGGCAAATAGAAGGCCTACTTCCCATCCTTATTTCTACACACACTCTATTTGTGTTCTAGACCAACGGTTTTCAGACATTAAAATCTGAGGTTCCTTTTTGATAAACAAAATTCTGAATAAGCAGTGGAAGCCAGGGGAGATTCCACAATCCCTGCCACAACTCTTGGCCTGTCTTTATACAGCCAAGATTTTTATGTAATCTAGCATTTTAGCAAGTTTTATTAGGAAAATATTGTAGCTTTCTAAATCTTAAATGTGAATTTTAGAAGCACAGATTTCTTTAGTGGATCATAATCAATTAATCAAGTGCTTCCACTACCTTCCCCAAATGTACTTATGTTTTATAACCATAGTACCATTGTAGATGTCACTATTGCTGGGCTGGTCTTTGTGGCCAGATAAATTACTTTACTTGTATGACGTACCTTTAGTAATACTATGTCTAAAGGCTTTTTTTCAGCTCTTTCTAGTAGAAATTAGATGTTCCTTTATTTTCTCTCTTCCTTTCACATGTCACCACAGTACAATATGTTGTAATTATTTTTCTTACTACTGAATGAACTCCATATCTTAAATTTTCTTTGCACAAACTGTTCATTGCATGGTAGGTAGTAATGTCTTTTGAATTAATGAGGCATGATTTGAAATGCCAAACTTTGCACAAAAGGGTTGCTGCTATTGCATTCCAAACTGCCATGCCCTCTATACCATGGTTGATATAGCAAAAGGGAGCATGTCTTCCTTGGAGGAGTCAAGTGTTACCTGGACACTAAACCTGAGAAAATAAGACTTTGTCTTCATAAGCTGAGAACTTCCATTTTTGCCTTTATGACCTTTGGGGGCTTACTGGTTGGTACAATTATGAGGGTATTTCTGGGTGCTTTTTGTACAATTTACTCCCCTACCCCAAACAATTGGAGAACAATTTATAGACCATAATAGTTGTAGTACTTTCTACTGTGGTGTTATAAAAGGAAAATACATCTTTTGGTATTAATCTTGATGAGTAAATTGTTTTATTTAGAATAAAATAACAAATACTCCACATAAGAACAAAAAGCCAATAATAGACCCTTTCAACAGCTAATATGTGCCTACAACATGCCATATTTTGTCCTAGGCACTGAGGATATAGCTTTGTAAACACCCTCCTGTTACAGGCTTTTAGTGGAGGAAGAATGTACAGTATGCCAAGTGATAACACTAACGCACTTAGCAGGGTGTAAGGGACTACTGTGACGTGGAGATGGTGCTATTGTATTTAGAGTGGTTAGAAAGATCCCTCTAAGCACTGTCTTCAGTTTCCATCCTGTTGTTTCTGATGCCTTGTGTATTCAGTACACCTGAAGATTTTCAGGAAGTGGCTCTTAATTGAATTTAGTTGAATTTAATGGCTTTCTCGTTAGTGGTGTTTCTGATGCATACTGCCTAAGGGCCTTGGGTTCTTTATTCCCTTCAGGTGATTTTCTTTCCACACCCCAGTTCACTTTTCTATCTTCTATAAGGTTATTACATCTCCCCACAGAAACCAAAACTCTGTAGTGTCTTTAGTATTACTTCCCTATTATTTTAAACACAGTATGAGGTAGCATTGTATGGAAACATTACATAAAGAGGTACTTAATATAGACACAACGTATGTATTATATCATGCTGGTGTTTGGTAGCTTTTGCTTTCCTGCTTCTAGTGAAAATTTATCTTCAGTTTGAATTCTCTGCTGTTGATTAAGTGTAAAATGTTACAGTATTTTTCACAATCCTTAAATGTTTATCACTCTTTACTCAGTGTGAATTTTCTGATGTGGAGCAGACTTTAAGACTTGATTTAAGAGCCTGTCTCTCTTGCTATGTTTATAGGCTGTCTGGCTGCTGTGCATTATCCATGTTAAGTCACATATCATGACATCCCCTTATACTTTGCTTACAGTGGAAAGAGGTGAAAGTCATGACTAAGAGGCCACCATAAAAGATACATTCCCAGCCTCACACTCTTGTGCTCAGTCCTGTGATGTTCATTAAAGTATGAACTGTGTCTGAAGGTGTTTTCCAGTTATCTTCATGACATTTTAATAACCCACCGCTACTAACTTGGTCTATTTGTATGTAGATTGCTTGTCTCCTTGGGCCCCTTTATAACTCCATGAGGATATTTCATCTGTCACAGAATCCAGGATCCCATAGTTCTCTAGTATTACTTACCCTTCGTTCATTTACTATAAAAGAAAATATATTATAGAAGTATTATATTAACATAAGCTTAAGATAGCCAGAATTAAAAGTATTCATTATGTACTATGCCGGTGTTTCCTAGTTTTGTTTTTGCAAATTTTAGTGACATTTTCCAGCTACAGTGTTTTGAAACATATACTTAATAAAATAAAATGACATTCCCCTACTTGTTTCTCACTTTCTTTTATATTTTATTCTTGCATCACCTTTCTGTCCTAATTTCTGAATACCTTCCTTCTAGTCCTAGTAACTTTCAAAGAGAGTAGCATGATTCAGATTGTGAGTTCTTGAACTAGAAGGCCTGAGGTAAATCACAACCCTGTCATTTTCTAACTGGAACTGTGTCAATTGCTAGGTCTTTCTGTCTTTAAATAGTTTATTTTTATGTATAAATTGTGTGCGTGCGTGCATGTGTGGTATGGAGGCTAGAGTCTCAGATCCCCTGGAACTGGAATTAGAGATGGTTATAAGTTATCTGATCATGTGATGGGACTCCCAACTCCTATCCTCTGCAAAAGCAGGAGAAGCTCTTAAGTACTGAGCCATGTTTTAACAATTACTTCCATAATGAAGCTGAACTCTTCCTCGTTCAGTACATAAGTCACATTTCCTTGTAATATAAAAGCAGCTGCATTTTCATTTCTTCATACTTAAATAACTTCTTATGCTAATTTTCTTTCTCTGAATACAAAACACAGCTTAGGGAGGAGAAAGGCCATATAAGTAATTAATTCATAAGTCTTTCCCCTTGTCCTGATGATCTGAGCAAGTGGTTGACCTACTCATTACTAAGCAATGTCATAGGAAATAATAATCATTTTTAAATGTATGTTCTGACAGACCCTCAGTTTGCTCAGCTTCAAGCTTTATTAAATTTCTGTTACTTTTCATTTAGATCCTCAGGTACTGCATTTTGAATGAAGGGTTCTTTGGAAAAGTATCTAGGGTCCACTCCTGAGCATAAAGTACTGTTACATGCTGCTATATAGTGCTAAGTGTTACTTTAATATTTATATACTAGCAACTATTTCCTGTAGCCTAGTGTGTTTTTAAAAGATGTAGCCTTTGCCTTCTACTTTAAAGATTGTAAAATGGGATTAATTTTTAAATGTCCTATGGGCTAGATGTAGAACATCTTGACAATTGATATTAAACCAGTTGTATATAGATGATAAAATTTAACTGTTTTCACACACACACACACAACCCATCTTGGAATAGTAAGTGGTTAAAGGTTGACAATGATTTTAAGATAGATTATATGGAATCTACCCATCATCCTTGTTCTCCAGAACAAGATTTTTGTTTTTTTAAGATTTATTTTATTTATTATACGTAAGTACACTGTAGCTGTCTTCAGACACTCCAGAAGAGGGAGCCAGATCGGATGGTTGTGAGCCACCATGTGGTTGCTGGGATTTGAACTTATCACCTTCGGAAGAGCAGTCGGGTGCTCTTACCCGCTGAGCCATCTCATCAGCCCCCCAGAACAAGATTTTACACCTCAAGTTATAACGTGGTGATCCTTATTAGATTATTCTAAGAGATTTTAAATAATTTTATATGTGACTACTAAATCCGAAGTATTCCCGTGATGAAGTCTAGCTGTGGAATGGGTTTGGGGATTAGATTAAGTGAGGTAATCTACTTGAAGAGACTGATTCCTGCTACCAAATAGGTATTTGTGTCTTTCCTAAAACTATATCCAGTGCTATCTAATATTTTGTTATATAGTCTACCTCTCATTTCTTAAATTTCTTTTTGATTATGATTAAAGTTACTAGAATAGACATCACTTTGGAAAGGTTAAAAATTCACTAATGGCTTTTAAGAGTACCACATTCGGGCTTTTCTTTCCTATCAAATTTTCTTCTGACCTTTTATGATAGATCATTGATTGAACAATTTTTTAGTGTATATACATTTTTGTCGTGGGCTTAAACTCACCATTTTGGTAGAAAGTACCTAATAATGGAGCTTAAGGAAGTAAATGCAAGCAAAATATGAGTGGCCATGGCCAGAGACTGGATTCAGGTTGGCACACCAAGTTGTGGAAGCAGTTACATGAACTATTAAAGCCATAGAACAAAGACCATACATATATCAAATACATGTACCACCTACGCTGAGGGCATTATGTACACAGCCTAGATCAAATTGGCTAAATCTTGTCTGGCTTTCAGATGTTACAACATTATTTACTTTAAAATCCGTAAAGGGGGCAGGTGTTTGAGAGATGGCTCAGCAGTTACTAGCATATACTGTTCTTTCAGAGGGCCTGAGTAGGTGGCTCTCAAGGGTGTGATTTCCAGTTCCAGGGTTTGTGATGCCTGTGGCCTCTGCTGGAACCTGCGTGCTCATGCACATATCCACATACATGTAGTTAAATAAAATCTTAAGCAAAGGCCAGATGTTTACAAAGCTTACAAGTTTCACCTAACCTCATGAGGTTAGACCAAAACCAGACTGAAGCTATGTCTGAGGCAGTTTTGGCTTCCCATAGTTTCTCCACAGCACGATGTTCTAATCGGCCAAGGTCAATATCTTTAATAACGCATGGGACTTCTAGGAGAACTTAAATCCACAGGCTTCTGATAACCTCCACGGGCTCAGGTTTTGCTCAGCTTCAAGTGGTAGATTGCTGATTCCAAAACACAGAAGCACACATCCAGCTACTTAATACCTAACGCTTAAGGGAAAGCAAGGGAACCAAGATTTCAGAAAGGGTGGCTGTTCAACAAGCCCTAGCACCCAGGTCCTTGTGGTGGCGCACAGATGCAGGGACCTGGAGGTTGTGTAGTGTGGGCGGGTTTGGGCTAACCGGGTGAGTCATTCCGGGCCACCTCGGCCTGGAGCCGCGCCCAGCCGACCAGCCCGGGTCGTACCAGCCCAGGTCGTACCAGCCCGGGGTCGTACCAGCCCGGGGTCGTACCAGCCGGGCGGAGACGGAGGCCGAGCGGCTAGGGAGCCCGTGCGCCCCGCGGTGTCGCGCGGAGCCGGCAGCCATGGCTGGAAGCGAGCCCCGCGGAGCCGGCTCCCCGCCGCCCGCCAGCGACTGGGGCCGCCTGGAGACCGCCATCCTGAGCGGCTGGAGAACCTTCTGGCATTCGATGGGCAAAGAGCGGGCGATGCCGACAGCCTCCCGGAAAGAGGCGGCGGAGGAGACGAGCGCGCTGACGCGGCTGCCGGTGAGCTGAGGCCGCAGGCCGCGCACAGGGCCCGCCGCAGCCTCGGGGGCCTGGGCCGGCAGGGAGGGCAGCCACTTCCGGGTGTGTGCTCGCCTGGAAGTGAAGTGGCCTTGATGGTGACTCTTGGTATCCCCCAGCCAGCCAAAGTCGCACTACAACCCACATTAATGACCAGCGAGATCACCCACAGGTTGTCAGTCATCCTATTTGGATGTCTGGAAATCTGATGAAGGAAGAGGGTTAGCTTGGAAGGCATTCCAGTGTCTTTCTTCTGCACATCTTAATCCTCAGTCTCAGGTTCAATGTAGTCCAGTTAGGGCGTCGCCCAGAGCAAGCAACTCTGATATACTAAGCAACAAAACTGCCACATAATTGAAACCACTAGTTACAAATACCTCAAGTTAGGTCAGGCTGCAAAGAGGATGCATGTAATTTAAAGTTTCAGAGAAAGATAAAATAAATGAATAAATAAATAAAGAGATTATACATTGTTGATGACAATTCCTTTATCTCAGTTGGATTATTAGTACATCCCACTGACATTCATTCTAAATGAAAGCCACAGGCTTAGGTTACCTCCAAGCTTCTCTCCTGTGTCCTCTGAAGCTGATTAATACACTACATAGAGAAATTCAAATGACAGGTTCACATGCTTTCATTTAATCTAGTGATAAAATCAGAAAAACCTCCACTTTGGTTTTTTAGATTTATTTATTTTATGTATATGATGAGTACACTGTCACAAGCACACCAGAAGAGGGCACTGGATCCAAATTACAGATGGTTGTGAGCCACCATGTGGTTGCTGGGAATAGAACTCAGGACCTCTGGAAGAGCAGCCAGTGCTCTTAACCCTGAGTCATCTCTCCAGCTCGAAAAATCTCCACTTGACACACATTTATTTTTGAAGACCAAATTAACTGGTACATCAACATACTCATGGAAAGAAATGAAAGGAACTGGTTATTTTGCTTGAAAAAATAGAAAGGCAGAGCTTGAGTGTGCAACATTTCAGGTGTGTTAGGGATGAAAATCTTTAGTTTTGAGTTTTCTATAGGTGGAGGGATATTAAGTTAGACTTATGTATTGTAAGGAACCAGTCATTCAGGCGACCTTCAGTGTAACGATTCTTTAATGATTAGAATGGCAAACAGTTGATCCAGACAGATGACCCCTTTCTTGCCTGCTACTTGCCTCTCTTTCAGGTTGATGTGCAGTTGTATATCTTGTCATTTCTTTCACCCCATGATCTGTGCCAGCTGGGAAGTACAGATCATTACTGGAACAAAACTGTAAGAGACCCAATTCTCTGGAGATACTTCCTGTTGCGGGATCTCCCTTCTTGGTCTTCGGTTGATTGGAAGTCACTTCCAGATCTAGAGATCTTAAAAAAGCCCATATCTGAGGTCACTGACAGCACTTGTCTTGATTACATGGAGGTGTAAGTATCTATTTTTGAGAATTGACAAGAGATACTAAACTCTAAATAGTTCATAGTTCTGACCCTGATGTTAGCTTGCTGAATAGGATTTGTCTGAATGCCCCTTGTTAAAATTAGGCCTGGAGCTAATTGATTTTTTTTCATAGGTCCCTTAGAGCTTTAATCTTTTGTTATTTTCCTGTGGTGACTAACCAGTATTTCATTAATTATATGTGGTACAGTAGACAAGAAAAAAAATTCTTAAAATTCTCATAATATTTATAGTATTTTCCATTTTGTTAAATTGTATATGCATATTCACAATCAGAGGAGGAATGTCCAAAGACCAGGAAACAGTGCTTTTTGATGGGGAAGAAGACTGTTTTTAAGACTATATGAAATAAGGTTTTTTTTTTTATTTAATTGCCTGAAAGCCTCCAAGTTTCTTGAGTATCATGTACATGAGAAAATTACTTTTATTGAGCAAATGCTGCACATTGGATGCTATGGGCGTCTGCTCTGGGTATATCTACTCCTTCTGTCCTTTTTCAAGCTAAAGATTTTATCTTTGTGTTAGGGATGTAGGGGGCCAGAGAGGTTACATGGTTTGCATATAATATAGGGTGTAAAGGATTGGTTAATATTATCATGTACCCTTAGAATATGTCACTGTATATAGGTATATCTTGCTTTATTGTCCACACTTAAAGTATAATAAAATAAATTCAAAGAATCTTTGTCCTTTGGCTCTAAGAATGGTTTTACTGTGATTCAGTGGCTACATAAAGAATTTTTCCCCTCTGCTTTCTTACTCAGTCTTTCCATCCCAGACGATAGTTATCATGTCAGATAACAGGAGATGACTAGATCAAAATGTATATGATCTCTATAGATAATATCAAATTCCACTGACATTTCTTTTTAAAAATTACTCTTATTTATTATTTATTGTGTGTACATGTGTGTGGGCACACATATTGCATGCTACATATGGAGGTCAGAGGACAACCTTTTGGAGTCCAGTCTCTCCTCCCACAATATGGGTCCCTGGGATTGAACTCAGGTCATCAGGCTTGGTAACAAGCCTCTGTACCTGCTGGACCATCATGGTTTCTTTCCATGTGATTTTATTTTGCTAATTTTCAGTGAGGTCTAGTCAGGCCTCCCTGTGTATTTATTTAGTATTTTGAATCAACTATTATGTGGAAACTATTAAAAGAATGATTAAGAAGCTTGATATTAGTGGCTTTAGTAATGTTTTTAAATTTCTGAGATTTACCTCTAAGTATCTGTTGTGTATCTTTATTATGTGGGTTCTCAATCTTAACATTATTGATATTTTGGACCAGTTTTGGGGGACTGTCCTGGAAGTTGTAGGACATGTGGTAACATCTATGGCTTTACTAAGTTGATGTTAGTATCACAGCCTTCTCCTCCCCAGATGTGAACATGAAATTGTTCAGACACTGCCACATACTATAGGATAAGGTTAAACACCTTTCTCAGGAAGAGAACAGATCCTGTTCTATATAATGAGTTTCAACTATTCAAACAAACATTAGAATACTTGTTTCATGGAAGAAACTAAATTAAAGAAAGTAACTGATGTCTTTTTTAGGGAGGGTTCTGCAGCTTTATCATCACCCCCACTCTCTAGCACCTGTGTCTTTCCTTGTCCCGGCTCTCTACATACATGTTATAATAGTATCTATCCTGTACTGTCTGGGAGGTTTGAAACTATAATCTTTACATTACCGTGTCTTACAGAGGACTCAATAAATGAAATATTCTCAAATGAACAAGCTAAATGTTTTCTATTTTATTTTCTAATTGTGACAATTTTATGCAGTTATAAAATGTGCTGTCCATATACGAGAAGAGCCTTGAAAGCCAGCCGTCCTATGTATGGAGCGGTTACCTCTTTCTTACACTCTCTGATCATTCAGAATGAACCCCGGTTTGCTATGTTTGGACCAGGTTTGGAAGAACTGAACACATCCTTGGTGTTGAGTTTGATGTCTTCTGAGGACCTTTGCCCAACTGCTGGTTTACCTCATAGACAGATTGATGGTAATTTTTATGTTAATATAAAATACATAGTAATGACAATACTTGGAGCTTGACATTAGTGTTAAAGAGATAGATATTTAAAAATTCAATTTTGTAATGAAATATAGAAATTGATGAATGGGCTCCAGTCCTACTAAATGGGAAAAATTAGTATAAGAAGTATTTTTTTCTTAATTTTTAAAGTTGTTATAATTTAGAAATTAATTATATGTTAAAAATAAATTTCAACAGACCATACCATGTTTATCATAGGAGAAATTTACCAAGAAAAACACTGAATATAGATTTGCAAATTAATTTTTACATATTGGGATTTTTAAAAAAAGATCTATATCATTACCTCCCATGTACAGAAAAAAAAAATCTATGAAACAGCATGTGACCTCTTGGTAAGGTGGGAATGTATTGTTAACATAAGTAGGGATAGAATGTAAGATACACTTTGCTCATTGTATATATACAGAGATTTAGAACAAATCTGGGTCTTCCACAAAAACCAATAGATCTAAGTGAGGACACAGACAAGTGTCTAGGTAACTAGACTATAATCAGTTAGAGTCTGAATAGAAAAATCCCAACCAAAGAAGGCTGCACACGGAAGAAGATGCTCCTAAGACTCTTCAAGCTTAGGAGATATAGTCCCTTAAGACAAGACAAAAAAGCACAAAGTTCCGAATGTTTAGGACTCAGTTGAAGTATCTTTAAATCTAGAAAGAGTGCAGCTTGGTAAGCAATGACAACAGCCTGTGGAGTGCCCAATCAAAATTTCATTTTAGAATGTTTATTCTGGCTCCCGAGTGAAAACCTGATTAGAAGGGACAGAAGGAGCTGCTGTCATAGTTGATTTTTAAAACATGGAAGGGATCACTGGATGAAAGAAAATGAGTATTGAGGATGAAACTTGGTGCAATTAAGAAGGATTATGTAATAAGGATAGCTGCAGGCTTCTGCCTTGGGGTTCATGTTGGGTAGAAAGCCAACTAGGGTAAGGAATCACCAGAGGAGAATGACTTTTGTGGTGGTTGTTTTCAGTGCAAGAGCTAGGGATGGAATCTGCTGACGCTGATCACTGCAAGGTATATAAACAAAGATGAGCATGGTAAGCAATCCAATTGCATTAGGTTCCACAGGGTAAGGACCTTGTCAGTTTTATTTTGGTTTGTATCTATCATACAAGCCTTATCATAGGTTCCACACTATAGTGGTTTGAGTGAAAATGGCCTCCACAGGGTCATATATTCAAATGCTTGGCTCCCAGTTGGTGGAACTGTTTGGTAAGTATTAAGAAGTCTGGCCTTGTTCGAGGAGGTGCATCACTGAGGGAGGCCTTTGAGGTTTCAAACACTCACACACCATTCCCAGTTAGTTCTCTCTCTGCTTTGTGCTGGTAGCTCAGATATAAGCTCTCAACAACTGCTACAGCCCGCCTGCTTGTTGCTATGCTCATTGCCGTGATGGTCATGGACTCTAACATTCTGGAATCATGAACTTTCAAACTAAATCCTTTATTAAAATAAGTTGCCTTGATTATGGTGTTTTGTCATAGCAATAGAAAAGTAAGAAAAGTAACTATGGCACACACACACGCACACTTAGTAAATGAATGACTTATAGATCATGTGTTTGGATCCGAAGGGTGAGATTCAAAGAATTAACAACTGGGAGTCATAACCAGTTCACATGAACTTGAAAGTTTAAGAGGATGTAGAGGAAGATAGTGAGCTGCATGCTGAAGTCTACAGTGGGGAGAGAGATGATTATGGATGACCAAGTTGAGGAAAGAGAGACAGCTCTCCCAACTGTGTTTTTTCAGATGGAACTCTTCCAGAGGGTTCTTGAGTCACGGTTTAGGCAAGTCATTGGGATTCGAGAGCCCCAGCCCACTTCTTCACCATTGGGTATGAGGAAATAAGCAATTTTGGTAAATGAGAGTCCTTGGCAAGAGAAGTATTACCTAAGGCAGACAAGTTTCAGTCAGGGGCTTTGTGTAAGGCAACACTTTAGGAAAAGCCAAAACACATGAGGAAATCTGATAATTATGAAATGGCATTTTCAGAGACTTAAGTGATTGCTTGAAAATGCCAGTCTATCAGATCAGAGAAGAATAGGGGTTGCATAAGTCGGTCTGAGGTTAGATGTGTTGAAAGGGTACTTTCTGGAAAATTCGATTGATAAAGACAAAAGGCAGAAACATTTGATTTCTGTTTTGATGTGCTTTTTGTGAAATATCATGGCTAGAGGAGTAGAGGATCTTGTGTCTTGAGATACCTACAGTTTTAGTGCCCACAAGTCCAGATCTATAAACATGCTGCTTAGAATGGTGACATAGGGTGACATGACACAGGCTGTTTAATCAGAATTTAAGAATTAGGAAAATGAAGGCTGGAGTTGTCTCTTATGAGGTAAGTAGGGACAGACTGTATTGGGTTTTGTTTGTATGCCAGAGAATTCTCAATGGCATTATAGAGGAGAGAAACACTTATACATGTGTCAGTAAGCAATATATCTGCCATTGCAAGAAAGGCTAGTTAAAGCTAAAGGATTTAGAGGACTGGTTAGATAGAAGAGATTACAGATACCCAGTAGTTAATTTGTACCAAAAGGAGAATGGCAGAGGAGAGAAGTAGACAGATCAGAGAGCTATTTATATAGCAAAACTAGAGTTCTGGAATAAAGAAGGATTTTTCCAGAAGGTCAAAAACAAAAAAAACAAAAACCCATTGATCATTAATAAAATAACAAACAAACAAATGAGCAAACAACAAACCCAGATGTTAAGAAGGAACAGCAGTGGTGTTGGGTTGTGTCAAACCCAGATGTTAAGAAGGAACAGCAATGGTGTTGGGTTGTGTCAAACCCAGATGTTAAGAAGGGAACAGCAATGGTGTTGGGTTGTGTCAAACCCAGATGTTAAGAAGGAACAGCAGTGGTGTTGGGTTGTGTCAAACCCAGATGTTAAGAAGGGAACAGCAATGGTGTTGGGTTGTGTCAAACACAAAAGACTAAGAAGCCAATGGTTAGCAATCTAGGGGTATCAAATAAGTCAAATAATCCTCACAGTCACCCCTAAGAAGTTCATGTTATTTCCGATTGGTGTCAAAACAGAGTCTCGCAAGTCAGTGACTACCATGGCAAGTTTAGGATTCTAACCCACAGCATCCTACATCTAAATGTCAGCCTCTGCAGTTTTGACTCAGTTTCTGAGGCACTTCTAAGGTCAGGCCACATGTTTATAAACGGTTTTCCTAAGGGATGAATGGGCCCTCACTGCTGTAGAGTTTAAGACCAATGGAAGCATAAACCATGGGAATGGATCAGCACTGGGGATAAATAGAAGCAGTTGCCACACTCTAGCTGATGCTGTGATGCTTGTGAGGGTGACAGATGACTGTAGAGTCAACACTTAGCTCTCTATCCAGGCTCTTCCTGCCTTAGGAAGCTCAGCTACACACAACGTTCTTTTCTTAGTCACAGCATTACGTTTTTTTTTCCACCAAAGTTGCATATATCTTGCTTGAATTTTTTTCTTCCTTTGCCCCCTTTGATTTCACTGGAGATTTATTATTATTATTATTATACTGGTTTTATTATTGATTTGTTTGTATAACTAATTTTTCTCGTGTAGGTATTGGATCTGGAGTCAACTTCCAGTTGAGCAACCAGCAAAAATTCAACATTCTGATATTATACTCGACTACCAGGTAAGGCTCGCCGCTTGGAGGGCTGCCGGAATCGTCGGCACCCGAACACTTCAGTGGGATGGAATTTGTTTGTGGTCTTTGCGTTATATATGTTTACGTTTTCTTTTTGTTTCAGAAAGGAGAGAGACAGAGCAAGGGAGGGGCACACCAGCACCGTTAACAAGATGTTCAGCCTACAGAGTGAGGGCAGTGAGCAGCAGGGCAGCCGCTACAGTGTGATCCCACAGATTCAGAAAGTGTGTGAAGTCGTGGACGGGTTCATCTACGTGGCAAATGCTGAGGCTCACCGACGTAAGCATATTTTATCTCTCCTTCAAGGCGCTACTACATCATTCCTGGCAAAAAAATAATCATATTGCTACAGCACCATAAAACAGCAGTTAGGTTCTTACCAGTGTGATTTTCTGGCCATTACTATCACTACTAGTGTTCATCATCCTTATATATATGTTAGAATCACATGGGAGATTCCCAGAATGCCACATTGTCAGTCATAGATTTGCCTGGTATCCTGGTTATTTGGTTTCCATAAGCACCACAGGGTTCTAATATAAGCCAAAGCTTGATTAGCCATATGCTTTTATTTAGTTCTACATTTTAAAATTACTGATGCTCTCCCTGCCTCTGATATATTCAAATAATTTATGCAGACAACTGAGTTTGTTGGTTCATTTGTACCCACATTATAGAGAGGGGTGGGGGATAGGGATGTTAATTGAGTACATTAAAGTTAATTAAATCAGTGTGTTGATGCTATTCTCCAAATACTCTGAATAATTGTCACTGACAATGTTGTTTTGGTATGACATTGCTATATCCTTGGACCAAGAGCTAGTGTTATAATTTCCTCCCAATCCTTTGTGTACAAGTTAGAATATAAATATACAATACATGATTTATTATATATACAGCTTATATATAACACTCATAATAATATATTATAGTTATTTAGTGTGTTGAATTAATTTACAATGAATGTGTTTCTCTACCAGTCTGTTAAATCCTGGAGGAAATTATACTTAGAAATTCTGGATAAAATTATTCATAAGAAAAGAATAAATTATTTCCTGTTCTTATAGGACTATCCATAAAAGAAAAAACCAGAAGCAAGATAAGCGGAAGAGTCATTTGATCAGCAAAAAAGTTGCTGAGTCACCAATAGTTGTATTTGCTGGTGGCGATATGGCTGAGAGCTAAAACTAACAGAGCTCACTTGTAACTAATCATCCAGATCGCTCCCATAGCTTCCTGTAAAGTCAGGAAAGAAAGCAGGGGTTAGCATAATTCTTAACCTACGTCTCAGGTTCAGTCCCAAGCATGGTGGAGGGGGAAAATACATAAGATACAAAACCAATCTGTACCTGTTTCCTGAATCTTTGCCATGCAGCTCTGCTGGGTGGTCATTAAAAGTGTAGTGGGAGAACTGGAGACTCCTAGGTCACTGGAGTCTGAGGCGTGTGTTGGTTGGCTGCAACACAGGAGTGGAGGGTGGTTCTGCCTTCTATATCACTTTCTCAAATGAGGCTACAGCTTCCTGTCAACAGCCATAGGATGAGAAATCCCCCTGCCTCTTATTCACACAGACACTGCCTGCTGCCTTAGAGAACAGTAGAAGCAAAAGCTCTTTGCCTGAGCACAAAAGTCAGGATCCCGCTTGTAGCAAGCACTCTGGACTGTAAGGAACTTTGGTTTTCTGATTTCTTGTCTGATTAGATGATGTCATAAATAAATACAGTTGCAGGAACATTCAGGTGTAACGATTGTTTCAAGTAATCATGACTTGATAATTTTCTATTACACATTATGCAACTGTCAGATAACCCTTCTACAGGAAACACCTTTCTACCAGTACAGGGCAGAATCCAGGGGTCATGCTGGGACACCAAATAAACACTTCTACTATATTATGCTCAGGCGCATACCATCCTAAGACTAAAGATGGCATGTAAACACTGAGCTTGGCCCTCTCTAGGTAGCCTGGGCTGGCTTTGAACTAATGACATTTGTTCTGCCTCAGCCTACCAACTGCTGGTATTACAAGTATGCTGACTGTGGAGAGAATTTGAATTCTCTGTGTTGACAGTAAGTACAACGGCAGAGACAAAAATCCATCAATGATGACTAGTTTGACTGGAATCAATGTGTTAGTGGCCCAGCCATCACGGGAGCATGCTGACATCTGAGAGCCAGTTCTCCCTACTCCAGTCTCTAGCCGCTTTTCTATATAAAACACCTAGCATTAAATCTCAAAGGTCTGAGACAGAGAAAGAAGCAGTGGCTTGTATCTGCAGGCTAGGCTTCTTGGGAGGCTGATGTGGGGAAATGACTTGGGAATTTTGTTTATCACAGACATTCTTTGAAAGACTATTTAATAGAATTCTGTGGCAGAACAATATATAAATCCAATGAATAAAGGCAGTTGTCATGTTTAAATCCTACTAACACTTTAATTCCTTTGTGTGCTACATTAAATACAATTATCTTTAGAGCAATTGCAAATAATGCAAATTATGTATTTCAAATTCTTTAGGTCATGAATGGCAAGATGAATTTTCTCGGATTATGGCCATGACAGACCCAGCTTTTGGCTCTTCAGGAAGACCCATGCTGGTTTTATCTTGTATTTCTCAAGCAGATGTAAAGAGAATGCCTTGTTTTTATTTAGCTCATGAGCTGCGCCTCAGTCTTCTAAACCACCCATGGATGGTAAGGTCTTAACTGCTCATGCAACAAAGAACTGATTTTTATGTACTTTCTATTGTGCATTTTCATTCATATATGTGAATGTGTATGTTTACATGTATGTGTGTTGTGAGTTTTCTTTTACAGGAACAAAATACTTAAGAGAGTAACTTAAGAAGAAAGAAAGGCATATTCTGTCTCAGTTTTTAACATTTTGCTCCCTGATCAGTTGACCTTGATTTTGAGCCTGTGCTAAGGCTTGTAGTATGAGCACATGGCAGAGAAACCTCTGCCTTGGAACGAAAAGGGATGAGAGAGAGGAAAGGGTTGAGATCCCAGCATGGCCTTCAAGGAACACTCCAGATGATCCCCCACTAGTCACCACTTCTTGAAAGTGTCACCTCTTCCTAACAGCACGTCGGAGTGGGGACCCAGCCTCGGACACACAGAACTTTAGGGAACGTTAATTGGGAGGATAACATTCATCTTTGAAGTGAACTACCACTTTATTATAAAATTTAAAGTCTTGATGAACTAATAAACCTGGATTAGTCATCTATTCTCTATTCACCTCTCCTATTGTAGGAGCAGTAAGACAGTAACCAGGGTTGGTTGTCAGGATGCCACTCTCCTGGCTTGCTCAACATCAATGTTAATTATGCTTTACAAATTGTAAAAGCACAGGTTGTTTGGGCTGAGGTGGTAGCACAGAGGTAAACGTCCTACCTAATTAATATGTCCCCAACACCACTGCAAATAGGTGTCTCATAGTCTGCTGCTGTAAATTGTATTTGAATAATGAAGTCTTTGTTTTTTCAAATGAAAACTGAAATGAAATTTCATAGATAAACTATTTACAATAATCTCTGGTCATCTATTATCTTTTTATTTGTATCTTCTTTAATTATTATTATTAATTAATTAATTTATTTATTATGTTGAGACAGAGTCCCACTGTGTAGCTCTGGCTATTCTGGTTCTTGCTATGTAGACCAGGCTAGCCTCAAACTCACAGAGATCCACCTCCCTCTGCCTCCCAGGTGCTGGGATTAAAGATCTTTTTTTTTTTTTTTTCCTGGCCCAGCTAAAGATGTGTTGATTTTGTTTAAAATTCAGAAGACCAAGTGTTTATCTTTTGTAATTCTCAAATCACTGTTTTGTATCTTGGTTATTTCTTTCTGTCTCATAAACTGGTGTTTGTTTTCCAAAACCCACTGAACTACATCATTAGGATGTTTATGTGAAATGTTACTTATTTAATGAGACTTGGGCCTAAAATATTCTCCTACCCCTGAAATCGTGTGTGTGTGTGTGTGTGTGTGTGTGTGTGTGTTCTTGGTCTAACTTGCTCTTTTGTACTGTTTACTATACTCCATAGTTTGGTACTTTCTTCCCTCCCCTCCCCTCCCCTCCCCTCTCCTCCCCTCCCCTCCCCTTCCCTTCCCTTCCCTTCTTCCTTATTTTACTCTTCCTTTCCTTCTAATTTCTTCAGTGGTCCATTGTTTAGTAGCATGTTAAGTCTATCTACTTGCCCATTTCTAACTTTTTAATTACTGGTGTTATTTCCAGTTTTATTCTGCTGTATCCATAAGAATACATATGATTTTTTTTACTTCATTATTATTATTATTATTATTATTATTATTATTATTATTATTATTATTATAGTTGAAGATTTTGTGATCTAACATATGCTCTATTCTAGAGACTGCTCCAGTATATGATTGGAAAAAGTGTGTATTCTGCAGCTCTTGGCCAAATGTTTTTTAAATGTATGTCAAGTCCATTCAGCTTTGGCTAGTTTTGCAGTATGTCACATTTATTAGTTGGCTGGTTAGGTTGATTTTAAAATGTTTTAATTTTTAAAGTGATTTCTTTTGGAGGAATTGTTTTCCTGGATGTACAAGAAGCTCGTCTCTTCTGTTTCTAGAGCTGAGTTTTAGGAAACAAGACAAACAATGAGTTGGTTAGAAGGTGCAAGTAAAGATCACTTATTTCCATGATTGCTCTGGGTGATAGTGCCTGAAAAACGTACTTAGACTCTGAGTCATTTTATTTTAGCTTCCTTTAAACATATTAATGTCTAGAGAAATGGGACTGTCATAACATTCTGATTTGAACTAACCGTGTTCTCTTTACCTGCTTGCAGGTCCAGGATACGGAGGCTGAAACTCTGACTGGTTTTTTGAATGGCATTGAGTGGATTCTTGAAGAAGTCGAATCTAAGCGTGCAAAATGAAGTTCCTTTGGGTCCATGGGAAGCTGCAGGTCATGGTGTATGTGTTTCCTGCCCTCCTGTTCCTGCCCGTCTGGAGGAGGCCTTTCTATGGACAGCTACCACAGCTGGGCTTCTGACACTTTACCATGAATCAGTCGCAAGTTTCAGTCCTACTACTACTTTTCCTACAAAACGAACTCTCATATTTTTGATAATTTTATATTTTCTGCCTTTTTTTGAAAATATTAAATTCTGCAAAACAAAATTTTGTGGTTCTTTAATTTCTCATGGTCTCTCTTTTTTGCTATCAAGGTTGCCCAGTAAGAAGTAATAAGCCTCTTTAGCGGCCATGGGATCTCTTCAGGGCCTCACTAACTGCTTATTGGAAAAAAGTTTCTAATCATTTTCAACAGAGACACTAATTATGAAAATTTCACTAGAACTGCAGTAATATTATGGCCACAACCTCTGTTCTCTTTTGAAAGAATAGAAAGAATATTATGTTTATGTTGTATCTGATATTCTTTCAGTGAAAATTAGTTTTGTGGAAGTTGTCATGTTTGAATCATTTTGAACAAGGAAATACTAAATTCTGTTTCATACTCATACATGCTAAAGATTTACATGTGTCACGCTACCTCAGCAATTGCTTTCACCTTGCAGAGGGAATGACCTAGCACATTACTGAAACTGGGGGGTTTAAAAATTATTGTGAAAAGAATATAAATATTGCTGTATGATTTATATGTTTGTATTTAAATGTATTTAAATATGTTTCTTTTGTGGAGAAAGTGATAATAGTCTTTCTAAATATTCGGGTGATTGTCATTTCCATTTTGAGCAGTTCCATGGACTGTTTCTAGTGAAGGTAGAGTTCATAGAGTTCATAGATGCACTGAATCTCCTAAGTCAAGAAAGTTGGATTAACTTGTATAAGATGATTTTTCTTGAGGAAAAATAATTACCATGATTCTGTTGATCTCATAATAGGTTAAATTCCCTCATGAAAGTAGCTCCCGAATTGGCTTTTAAAGATCCCATTTTGTTCCTACCTCTTAATGTTATGTAAAAGGGATTAACTTCAACAGGTACTCCAGAAAGAACAGATTGTATTAAAATTATAGTCATGGTATTGCTTTTGGTTTTAGTTGATGAAATAAAGAAAAGGAGAACTAGGGAAATCTATTAACAATTAAGTCCCATATGATGCTATGGGAAGGTAAGAGACATGGAAACTGCAAATCCCTTCCCCTAAGTTAAAAGAAGTACGAGTTATTACACTGTAAACTGAGAAATCAATTTCCCAGGAGTGTTGAAGTGACTCAGCAGGTAAAAGCCTAATGCTTTGAGTGAGATTCTCTGTTGCTAGGATAAGACACCCTGACCAAGGCAACTTGTAAGAGAAAACATTGCTGAGTTCAACTGCTAAGTTTAAAATATATGTGCTATCTTTTCTAAGAATCAAGGGACCTGATATGGATCACTAAATTCTCTTCAGTGCTATTTAGGGAATAAAGTAAAAAACCAAAAAAACAAAAACAAAAACAAAAACCAACAACAACAACAAAATAGCTTGGCATGGAAACTCTGGTGTTGACAGTGGCCTCATTCAAATTCCAGTGATTCCAGTTCTTGTCCATGTAACCATGTAAGTTTCCTAAATTCTGAATGTTAGTTTTCTTGTGTACAGAATGAGGATCAATTTATCTACCTTGGATTTAAGTGTTAGCTCCCGGTGGCAAGGCCTTCACTTGGGTGCTATCCTAAGTTTTTAAATTTTTTTCAATATCACTCTGGGATGATTATCCTGCTGTGACAGCTACTTAACAGCTATGGATAGTATGACAAAAAGAAAGGACCAATGTTTAATCATCCAAACTGCTGAAAAATCCCTTGAAAAGTGTGCCGTAGAGATGATATGAGAACTGCATACATTAATTTGTATAAATGTTGTGAACTGAATTATATTCCTCCAAATTCAGATACTTCAGAATATGACTATTTTCAAACAGAGGACCTTTAATTAAGGAGGTATGGTGGTTTGAATATGCTTGGCCCAAGGAGTAGCACTATTAAGAGGTGTGGCATTGTTGGAAGAAATGTGTCACTGTGGGGGTTGGCCCTCCTCTTATCTGCCTGGAAGTCAGTTTTTTCCTAACTGCCTTCCAATCAAGATGTAGAACTCTTGGCTCCTTCTCCAGCATTGTGTTTTTCTGGATACTGCCATGCTTCCTACCATGATGATAATGGACTGAACTTCTGAAACTGTAAGCTAGTCACAATCCAATGTTGTCCCTTATAAGAGTTTCCTTGGTTGCCATGTCTCTTCTCAGCAATGGAAACCCTAACTAACGCAGGAGGTAATAATGATTGAGTGAGATCATCTGGGCAGACCGAATCTGCTGTCCTCATAAACAAAGGGGCATACCGGTTAGGTGAATGCATAAAGAAGAGATCCCATGAAGACCCAGAAGACTGGTGTTTTGTATTTCTGTTAGGCTGCTATTTAGCAGAAATCATGCAGAAGGTCTTACAATGGCATATAGTTCTATAACTATGATTAAATAAGCATGTGAAAAGGAATAATGGCTTTATTTCTACCCAGGGAAAGTATAATTCTGTATAATATTGACAAAATTATTTTCCTAAAAACTTGATTCTATTTCATTACTCTTTAAAACTTCATACTCTTTAGTTCTCAGTGGCTCACTATTCCATCAGGACAAAGCCTAAAATATATAGTTTGATGTTACAATAGAAAAGGAACAGTTTTCTCAGTGCATCATTACATTTAGTAGGAAGACAGAACTAATAATTTGTGACATTGTCATTGTTACCATAGTGATGGACTATCAAATTTGTCATTCTGAAATACATCTGAGAAAAGAATCAAATCACATAAACATCAGACTCATTCATTTATAAAATATTTAAGATTTGTAGTAATAGAAAAAATGAGGTTTAATATTTAGTTTAGACCTACTGTGTGCCAGGCTTTGTGCAGTTTCAGGGAATACAGAAATAATAACCAGTGTGTTAAAGTCCTCAGCACACGGCTTCTTCAGCAGTTTGGAATCATCTGAAGTTGGACTAGTTTCTAATGGTAGACTAATTGATGATAAATACACATTGACAATTCTAGTATACAAAAATAATGAACTCCTCCTCTGACTAGACAGAGTTTTAACTTGACTGTATAAATGATGAGAACAGAGGATGATGTGAACTTTGGAGCAATAAACATTCACTTTATGTCAAGTGCCTGAACCATGAATTGTTTTCAAGCAGTAATTCATTTTTAAAGCATGTTTTGTTAGTTTGAATGAAAGCAGTCCTTATAGGCCCATAGGGAGTGGCACTATGGGGGTGTGTGGTCTTATTGGAGTAGGTGTGGCTTGTTGGAGAAAGTGTGTCACTGGGGTGGGCATTGAGGTTTCAGATGCTCAAGCCAGGCTCAGCGTCATCCTCTGTACCTGTTGCCTGATGATCTGGGTATAGAATCCTCAGCTACCTACTTCTCCAGCTCCATGTCTGCCTGCATGATGCCATGCTTCTCACTATGACAATAATGGACTAAATTACTGAACTATAAGCCAGCCCCAATGAAATGCTTTAATAAGAGTTTAAAGAAACTCTTTAATAAGAGTTGCTGTGATCATGGTGTCTTTTCATAACAATAGAAACCTTAGACATGTATCTTCAAGGAAAATTACTGATGTGAACAAAGCTACAACTAATTAAAAAAAAAAACGGAGTTCAGCATAATGGATGACTGAGAGTAAGAATAATAATCTTCACAACTAAACACGATGTGTTAATCGGCTTCTCATTCCTTTAATGGAATGACTGAAATATTATAAAGAGATGAGATGAAGTGTCATTCATAGTTCTGAAGTTTCTAGCTCAAGATAGCAATGCCCCATTGTTTCAAGCCTTTGGAAAGGACAGCATATAACAGGAGCATATGGTAGAGAAGAAACACTCATCAACCAAGGAATAGAAAGAGAAAATACCAGACAATGGGGCTGTGGAACCTTTAAAGACTCCCTAGGTTCCAATATCTTGACAGGTCCATATAACTTTAAATCTACCACCTTGGTGATCAAAACTTTGTATCTGGAACTTTCAAGAACATTATCTACATTCCAAATCAGAGAATAAAGAAAATTTTGTTGAGAAACTTTCAACCACAGATCTATGCAGGAAAATGCTATGTAAGCTTTGTAAATAACTACTTGTTTTACTTCCTAACTATTAGTCACTAACAACAGTGGTTAGCACAGAGTAGATGCATGGTAAATATTTTTAGACTGATTAATAAAGGAATATATGAGAAAATGTCCTAGGCCTTTAGAGAAGGTGGCTGGTGACATGGTTCATCATTGGTCGAGGACTTGTCTACTATGTGTGAGGCTCTATGTTAGGTCTCTAGGACTACAAAAAACCAAAAAAACAAAAAAATTAATACCTGGTAAAAAAATATTTTTAGATGGTGAGGTAGAGGTGGATAAGGGAATGGCCTCTTCCTGTCCATCATAAAAGATCACAACTGACACCTATATAACAGATTAACAAGAGAACATAATAAACTTACTTAGCTGTACTTTTAGGTGACACAAGACCCAACTGAAAACCCAAATACTTAGGGTGATTTTGTGCTTCTGTTCTGGCATGAAATATTAATAATTATATAAAGATGAATTAGGGAAAAGGTTATTGCCGCATGCTAGTCGGCAGAATGAGAAAATGCAACACAACCTACCTGGGCTCTTCTTGGCCTCTCTGTGCAGAACACATTTTGTTGTCGTTTTTCAAATTTAATTTTTACTTGTTTACATCCTGCTTATTGCTCCCCTCACAGTCACCCCTCTTACAATCCTTCCCTCATGCCCCATATTCTTCTTCTCAACACTTGGGGGCCCTCTTGGGTATCTCCATACTCTGGCGTGTCAAGTCTCTGCAAGGCTAAGTGCATCCTCTCCCATTGAGGCCAGATAAGGAAGTCCAGCTAGAAGAACAAATATATCCCACATACAGACAAGAGCTTTTGGGATTGCCCTGACTCCAGTTGTTTTGGACCCGCATCAAGACCAAGCTGCACATCTGTTATATATGTGCAGGGAGGCCCAGGTCCAGCCCATGTATGTTCTTTGGTTGGTGGTTCATTCTCTGAGAGTCCCAAGGGTTCAGGTTAGTTGACTCTATTGGTCTTCCTATCCCCTTAGGGGCTACAATCCTTCCTCCTATTCTTCCAAAAGTTCTGTCCACTGTTGGCTGTGGTGTCTACATATGTCTGAGTCAATTGATGAGTGTTTTGTTTTGTTTTTAAAAAGATTTTGTTTAATATATTTTACAGGGACTTGTCATATGTGTACATGTGTCTATGTGGATACCCATGTGGAAGTAAGAAACAATTTAAGGGAGCTGATTATCCCCCAACAGGTGGGTATTGAAATCAGGCCACTGAACCTGATGGCAATCACTTTTACCCACTGAGACACCTTGGTGGCCCAAATTGGTTATTTTGATCATCATCAGACAAAGTATATTAGAATGTTGCCTTATTTGAAACAGAAAGGTAAGGGAAAAATTGTAGTTAAAAATTTTAAACTTTATGGCTGGCTTTGGGTAGAAGCAACTCTAGTTTCCGTGACCCACTTTTTCAGGAAGAGTATTTCTGTTTCCTGTGGCTTGCTTTGGGCAAGGGAGAAGGGGCCTAGGGAGAGAAGGCTGCAAGAGAGAAGAAGGTCGGAAACTTGAATTCTGAGGCTGTTTCTGAGATCTCATTCTGAGGTGTTGTTTTTCTGAGCCACAACATAGCAGAAATCTTTCAAATCCTGACAGTGGAAAGAATAAAGAATTCTTTTGTTGAAAGAACTTACTTACCTTGAGTGATTTCCCCTTCCAGAAACTATTGGCCTGATGCATTTTCAAGAGTCCTTGCCAACAGAAAACAAAAAAGTGAAGCTAAAGACTTTTTCATATGCTGATGTCTCAGTTGGGGTTTTATTGCTATAAAGAGACACCATATCCACTGGCAATTTTTTAAATTTTTAATTAATTAATTAATTAATTAATTTTGACTACTTAAGCAGTCTTTAATGAAAGCTGTGCATGAGATGTCTCTACTCCTGCATCTTCTCGATTGTTTCTTCCTTGTATTTGCTCTTCTTGTTTCCAAATTGTCGGGACTTGGCTTTCCTCTCCAGGATCTTCTTGTGGTCCTTGTCCAGCTTTAGCCTGGTAATAACCACCTTGCTGGGGTGGATGCCCACATGAACGGTTGTGCCATTAGCTTTCTCTTGCTGGACTCTTTCAATGTAGATGACGTATTTCTTCCTATACACTTGGACCACCTTGCCAATCTGTTGGCCTTTGTAGTATCCTCAAACAATCTGAACTTCATCATCCTTCCAAATGGGCATAGACATTATACTTGTGTCTCAGCTCTTTGGAAAGAGGGGGAAGACTTGATCTTCCCCCAAATGTGAGAGGGTGCATTGAAATCCCGTTTGCTGTTCTTGCTTTGGTCAGAAGTCAGGAAGGGATTGAACTTCATTTTGGTGGCTGTGATCCATGGATGGCAGCAAAAAGAAAGATCTACACGGGACTTCAGGTTCTGTAAGTTCCACTGGCAACTCTTGAAAAGGAAAGCATTTAATTAGGACTAGCTTACAGTTCAGACGTTCAATCCATTATCATCATGACAGGAAGCATGGCAGCATGCAGGCAGATATGATGCTAGATAAGGAGCTGAGAGTTCTACATCTGGATCAGCAGGAAGCAGGAAGACCATGCCACACTAGGCCTGGCTTGAGCATTTCAGAACTCAAAGCCTGGTTGCAGTGACACACTTCCTTCAACAGTGCCACACCTACTCCAACAGGAACATATCTCAGTAGTGCCAGTCCCTATGATCCATATGAGTCCATAGCAAGCTCTTCATTCAATGTACCACAGTGAATAATACCTGAAAACACTGTTTATTATGGGGATCAGATGCCATTGTGATAAACAACTTCATATAGTTCTTAATTAGCTTTCTGCCAAAACTAACTTGAAGACCAAAACCAGATCTCCAGAAGTCAAGGCAACTATCAAATAGCTTGACCAAGAATTCTCATTCATAAGAAAAGCTCACTCCAAAGTATTTTTCGTTACTGCAGAACTTTGGCTGGAGACTGCAGGATAACAGAAAAAAAAAAAGGAGGTGGATACACCTGGTACCTTCAAGGCTTCAAACACAGCCACATGATTTGTTGTTATAGCCATGATTTCATCTCAGAACAAAATATTCATAATAAACATCAGTGCTCACCAATACCTAAATAAGACTCTGAGCTCATTGAGAGAATATAGACTTTATTGCTCAAAGTAAATGATTACATTCCAGGGGTGTAAGAGGTCTAGAAAAAGTAAAAGTAGAGGAGAGAATTCTTTCACAGGAAATAAGTGGCTAGGAGTACACAGATATTAAAAATGACCACAACGTACTGAGCCACCTTTGTCAATTAAAAAATAATCTGCCCCACTGAAATGGATTAGTGTTAATTGTAAACTGGACAAGATCTAGAATTACTCAGAAGGACACTAAGTATAAGCATTTCTTCCCGCCTGTGGACATAACGTGACAAACTGATTCAAGCTCCTGGTAACTGGACTTTCTCCCCAGGATAGACTGTGCCTCACACTGTTGGCCAAAATAAACCTGCCCTTCCTTCAGTGGCTTTGTAGTGCTATTTTATCACAGCAGTGGGAACAGGGAGCAAGGATGACAGGGCAGAAGGGGTTTAGGCTGAAAGACTGAGCAATAAAACAAGGCTGAGAAAATTAGACCAGAATTCAAAGAGACAAACTGTAGAGTAGCAATGAAGAACTCCCAGTGTGACTAGAGGATTATGGGAGGATTAATCAGTAAGAAGCTGGTTCAAGAATACTGAAGCAAAAGATTTGGGCATATACTTTGTGAAAATTAATGACTCTTAAGATATCAGAAAGGGTGCTTTGGAACTATGAAGGACAAAAGGAGTGTGTTCGGGCAATATACTTGATCTGGTACCAGGGCTAGGACAGGGTTCAAGGGTGAATGGTGGGTGCTAAGAAGTTGGAAGAACATGGTAAGAAGGCTGCCCTTTGTATAGGACTAAAGTGGTAAGAGAAGCAGTTGTGTGCAGGTTAGGGTCCAACTTAGTAAGATTATGCTTTAAGATCTTGAAGCCAACAGTTTTGAGTTTTATGTAAATTTAAATCAATGTATCTTTAGTCACACATAGCTGGTGGCTATTAAAATAGACTAGCGTTGCAAGAATACAATATAATTTCTTATCACAATTTACTTTGAGCAAATTTCATAATACTTTGCATATAGTGAAAGAGACCTTCCCTTATACCAATAAGTCTTCATATTCTATAAGGACTGTAATGTACATTTTTTTCTTTAAATAGACCATCTTTAAAATAAATTTTAAAAAGTAATTTTTACATATAGACAATTTTACCTTTTTTATTAGATATTTTCTTTATTTATATTTCAAATGTTATTCCCTTTCCTGGTTTTCCCTCTGCTGAAGAGTTGTTGTTCACTTTTAAACAAGTTGAACATGTTTCAGAGATTAATTTAACCCATTGTCTTAGTGGGAAGTTTTTACATGAAAAACAGGGTACCTCTAATGAATAAATAAAAGAAAATAGTATCCAGAATAATCTATTTCTTTTTGGGTGTGCATTGGTTGTATTTTTCAAGCAATTTTTTCATCTCATATAAATTGCTTAACTTTTAAAATAATTGTACAGCACAGAAATCAGTATGTTCCCAATTCTATGGTTAGTGTAGCAGTGTTATATATATGTAACTGAAGTGGGAACTTCTGGACTCTTGGAAAATCAGTTATGTCAAATGATGTTTTGCTGGGGTATACAGGTGAAAGGATGTTTTGTCAAAGCAGACATGTGAAAGCATGAGTAATATTAAGAAGGAAAATAAATATAGTCCAACAGACGATGGGCAATGCTGGATGGTATTGGTGTGCCTTGCTATCTCTTACTGGTTACTGTTTGTAAGTGACTTCATAGAAAGAAATGCACCAAAAAACTTCTGGGGGTGTTCTTCTGGTGGTCTCCTGATTGCCAGAGAGAAGTAGAAGTTTCTGGATATGTCAGCGGATACAGACTCACGTGGAGGTTTTACTAAGAGGACTCAACATGGTATTTTGCTGAGGCAAGACTTGTAGGAGGACAAGTAATGTTTAGAGGGACTGTAAATAGGACTCAATGGACAGTGACAGAGAAGGAGGCTTGCATAGCTAGCTTTGCAATGCTTCATTGGTCCTACAACTTCGTTTTGCTGAGAAAGGCACAGCAGAGAACTTCCCCTTGGCAGCCCTGTTGGTCCTTGTCACTTCTGATGACTTGTGCCAATTCAGCTGTTTCTGCTGGGTCGTGCTACTGAACTTGACTGCTGGTATGCCCACAATTGGAGATTAAAATTGCCCCCAAGGAACTACTTCTGAACAACATTCAACAGAGCCTCCGTGCTTCTTCTGGATTGACCTGCAGTTGATGACTCCTGATTTGTGTAAGCTGAACTGTTGATTTCCTGACAACGCAGATTGGATTTGCTCCAAAGAACTATTTCCAAACAGGTCCACTTCCCTGTATCGTAATAACCTTTCTTTCCCACGATTTCTGGAGGGTAATGGGCTAGAAGGAAGATTAAAGCATTTAAGAACCCTTATTAAAAGTAGGTTTTGAAAAATCTAAGCCTACAGGTAACTATTAAGATAATCATCATGGAGCCGGGCGTGGTGGCGCACGCCTTTAATCCCAGCACTCGGGAGGCAGAGGCAGGCGGATTTCTGAGTTCGAGGCCAGCCTGGTCTACAAAGTGAGTTCCAGGACAGCCAGGGCTACACAGAGAAACCCTGTCTCGAAAAACCAAAAAAAAAAAAAAGATAATCATCATGATATTATTCTCATCATCTCAGGAAGAAATGCTGCCTTTAGTTATTGATGCCCTAGATGAACTCCCCACCCCCCACACCTTTTTCATTTCTCCTGCATTTTCTTACAGCATCTGTTAACTTTTAAGAACCTCAGTAATATCTTTGTTTTTAGTTTTTTTTCATTTGGCTCTTAGTACTTTTCTGCTAATTTTATTACCATAGTATTTCTTCCTGCCATCCTCTTTTTTTTTTTAAGATTTATTAATTATTATATATAAGTACACTGTAGCTGTCTTCAGATGCACCAGAAGAGGGCGTCAGATCTCATTATGGATAGTTGTGAGCCATGTTGTGGTTGCTGGGATTTGAACTCGGCCTTTGGAAGAGCAGTCGGTGTTCTTAACCACTGAGCCATCTCTCCAGCCTCCTCTCCACCCTTTATTCGAGGTTACATTTTTCCACCTATTTCATGTGCTCCATTTTTAAGGGCATTTCAAGAAACAGTATTAAACTTTGAACTACATAATTTCTGTATTTTCTTTTTGAAGCAGGCTCACCCACGGTCCCCTTTTCATGAGCCAGCTGCAAAGAAGGGTCACCTCTCCAGTTTCTTGATGGGCCCAGCTCATTTGGAGCTGAGCCTCCTGGTTTTTTGCATGTGGTTCACGGTGGCATGTATCTCTTCTTTCCTTTTATACAAGTCCCAGCATCCAGCAGTCAAGAAACCGATTGCTTTGATTCCTTCAGCTAGAGAAACCTTTGTTGTCTGTCTGTTTCTGTTTTCTGTTTTGTGTCTTTTTGGAGGATTTCCCCAAACCCAAGGCTTGAGAAGTTTCTGGGTGTTTTGTTTTGTTGTATTTTGTTTTGCTTTCTGGTCTTTTCTCTTAACACAATTCCTTTGCAGGGAGAGTTGTTAGGTAGAGTGACTTGTTTCCCCACTTTAAGTCTTTTATTTGCAATCCACTAGGCTCATCATATTGTCAATAGAAGAGACAGCACTATTTTTTTCTCTTTCTAGGAGGGGGGTGCGGGGGAAGGAAGTGGTGGTGGATGAGTGTTCCTACCTGCTTCTAGGCTAATATTGCACCCACTTATATACAAATACACAAGAAAGCAGATTGGGTTTTAGTCACCAAGAACTGCTACTTTTCTTTAGAACTGATTTGCTTTAGACTTCTTTGCATTCATTGCTCTTCTGGCTTAAAGTAAATGGATGTTACTATTGCTTTGTTCTCTGTCTTATATTTCATCTACTGCTCTTCAGCGGATTAAGAGAAAAGAGTGTTTTCATTCCCTTTGTCTTGTTGATACAGTGATGCCTTGTGACCTTCTTTGTCCTATTGAGCCTCTTTCTGGCTTTTATAGTGTCTCTTAGACACCTTGTGATTTTCAAGGTTCTCTCATTTATTAAGGCATTTCCCAATGTGGCATCAACGTACAGTAGCTTCCCTATGATTATTTAATTAGTGAGCACAATTATATCTTGTGAAACATTTTTCTGTACTCTCATTTTCCCTATAATTATCATTATTTCATATTTACTGCACAGTGTGATGATCCTTCTGTCTTTCTTTCTCTGTGATGGGACTTATGTCGCCTTTACAACCTTGACCTTCAGAGTTAGTACTAAGCATGCTTGCATAATATATGGGCTCGGGCCACTGCTAAACTCAAGACACTATTTTGTTGCTCTTTCTACTTCACTCTGTACTTAGAGTCTCTGCATAAGTAGCTGTTAGTGACAGATGATGTAGTCATTGCCTACACAGACATTTAAATCAGTTTGGAGTGGTGCATTAGTTACTCTCAGTTGCTGCGATGAAACACCAGAACCCAACACCATGACGAAAGGAAGTGTTTATTTTGGCTCAGAGACAGTTTCCTAATGGCAGGGGAGACATGGTGACAGGTGGCCATGATAGGAACTCTAGAAATCACATCTGCAACCATACCCAGAAATAAGAGACAGTGAACTGGAAATGGGACAGAGCCATAGACCCTCAAAGCCCATCTGCACAGATGCGCTTCCTCCTCAAACATCTGTCACCTCTTTAGACAGCATCAGTAACTGAGGAGTGGTCCAGGGCTCTAACAAGTATACCTATATGGAACACTGCCTGTTTTAACCATCACAGGTGGGTCCACATCTTAAAGTCCTGGTTGTGTACTCTTGGGAACATTTCTTTGCTTCTATGTTTCCAAATTTTCTTCAATATAAAGTCAACGGAAACAATTGTAGCATCTACCTCATATGGTTCTTAAGAGATTCAAATAAGTAAGTATTTTGAAGTACTTAAGACAGTGACTGATGTGAAAAGTTCTCTAAAAGAGTTTGTTTAGTGCTTGTGACATTAGAATACTGCTGTTATCAAACATTCTTTCTTTTCTCACTAGAAAACTCTGCTATAACAAATTCTATTCATTTTAAGAGACAAGATTAGATGAAGTCATCTGGGAGATTTTCGGTGTCTTCTCATTAGAATATCAGAAATAATTTAATTAGAGCAAAAATTGCTAGCTAAATATTTAATTTTTTAAAAGCATGAATTACTGTATCACTCTTGTATTGAAGTGCATTGAGGAATTGCCTTCTAATTACTATCCATTTGTTTGTGCTTTTCTGTGCATCTTGGTTGAAGAAAATACAAGGGTTGAGTCTAGTTTAACTTACTAATCGAACTTCTATAGTTCTGGAATAGCTTTAATAGAAAAATGCCCATGCCAATACATTTAATAATGATTATACAATTCTTACCCTATCATTCTTAGTTCTAAGAACCAATACTACAGATCAAGGATGATCTGTTTTTGTCTTACCTTATTTTGACCTAAGAAGTGCATAAAGTCCTTATGCCCCCATTATCAGAAGACTGCTCCTAAATCCTGAAAAATATCTCTCGACTATCCCTAGACTTCCAGAAAGTGGAACTGATATTATATACAGAAGAGGGAATTAGTGACTAGAAAAGTAGCCCTTCCAATGCAACTTTTTAACAATTGTGATAAGATTGGGATTTTCTGTAGCTGACTTACTAAGATGGTGTCTGTGTTAATTAAGTGAATATCCATATCCACTCATTTTAGTAAATTAGGCCCTTCAGTTTTATGAAGTAAAATTTTGGTCTTGTTTAATATTTTTAAATTTGAAATTTTCCTCATATAAAAAAATCATTAATGAAATTAGTAGACTCTTATTTATATGTCTAGGGTGAACCTTTCTGAATTGAAATATTTAAAATGAGTATGTTAGGTATAGTAGGCTTTAGTTTTGTTGTGTAAGCCAATTTACAATTTTTTAAAGGGTTGGTTAAGTCTGTTTTTATTTGTCTGTAAAATTAGCACATACTATTTTATTATATTTACTGTTTTATATATGTTGCCATTGCCTTTCTGTTAATCTACGTTCAAGGTTAACTTATTTCCCATTGTATTATAATATCTATCTTATGCCGCAAGCAAACATGTATAATAAAATTAATAGAATAGTGCATCTTTTTATGTTTTTCATGTTTGTACTGTTCTTGTGATTGTTTTTTGTTGTCGTTATTGTTCTTTTTATTATATCTTGATCTGGCCTGCGTTATCTTAAATATATTCCAACTTAGTCATCATTTCTGAGGTAATAGTTTATCTTTGGTCCCAGAGTTCAATAAAGTCTCATTTCACATTATTTTGTGTTTTTTTTTTCAAATTTCTAGTTTAACTTTGAATTATATTTTTTTCAGACTCTTTAAATCCCTTCAAATGCTTGGTTAAGGATACTTCATTTGATTGCTTAAATGTTCTGCAATAATCCTCCTCATCTGAAACGTTTGCTCTTCACTTGGTATTTTTGGTTACAGTAAGTTGTGTGAATGCAGGGTTTCTAGTTTCCTCTCAGTTGAGTACCTAGTACTTTCCTATGTACCTAGTGCCAACAGAAAGCAGCAGAAAGGGAGGAATGAACACAAACTACCTTTCTTTTTTTTCTGGCGCCCTCTTCTGTTTCTCTGTTTCTGTGCAGGTTTTGGATATTCTTTTTCCGCTGTGTGGTTTTGTTAATAGCTTGTTTGATTATTTATGTATGTGTTTATTTAAGGCAGAGTCTCATTGTACAGCGTTCTGGCTAGCCTTGACTTGAACTCGTGGCCATCCTGCCTCAGCCTCCACATTTCAGCATACACAGTTCTTCAGTCTAGGTAAACAAGTAGGAGGATAATGGTCTACGTTTCTTGGCTTCAGTTTTCTTCATGTTTGTGGAAATATTACTTTCTGACGTTTACATTTTATCTCCCCATTGCTTCCCCTAAACCCTCACCATTCAAGTCTTTCTCACTTTCTGTAGACTAGGTACAGCTCCTATCTCTAAGGTCCGACCTTTAGTTCATCGTAGCCAGACCTCATCTTCTCTAGGGAAGACTTACTCTCAGCATCTCTGCCCGCAGGTTAGGCCTCTTCTGCAGGAAGATGATTAATCCAACCCTGTCTCACTCTTGTCGTTTTTATAAGTAGTCTGTATCTGGCTCCTGAGTCTGGATATTTATTTCTTCATTTCATGTGAACTGTTCCACAAGTCGGGCTAATCTGCACAGGTTGTTGCCGGCTTTGTCCGTCTTTATCTCTTCGTTTGGTGTATTCAGATGTGTGAAGGCCCTTAAGATGATTCCATCAACCCCGTAGTATATTACTTTTACTTTCTGAGAACTTGCTATACAGGGCCTCCTCTTTTGAGCTGCGAGTCTTTGCCTTTTAATTTCTGCATATTAATTATAGAATTAATAAAGAGAAAGACAATATTTTTTTTTGTTTTGTATTTTTGATTTGTTTGTTTTGTTTTGTGAGACAGGTCATCCTGTGTAGTGCCAGCTGTCCTAGAACTCACCATGTAGACCAGGTTGGCCTGGAACTTAGAGACCTGCCTGACTCCCAAGTGCTAGGATTAAAGGTGTGCCCCATCACATCTGGCCAAAAATTCATTTTAAAACAAACACAGTTTTCCAGTCATAAAAACAAATCATTTTTTCATTGGAACAACCATCCATACAGATCCTTTGCTCATGACCCGTAAGATGGAACTTCCGGTTACTACGGGCAGAGCAAGTAGGAGGTACAGCTCAGTGCTCTCTAGCCAAGGCATCCTTGGAGAGTTCAGAGACCTCAACCAGGTGGAGCAGGGACTCTTGACTCTGATGGAGGAAGAAATTTCAGAATGCGTCACTATGAAGCAACTTCCTATTTCCTGAGGTTGCCTGTATACAATCTTTCTGTTGGCCCTCAGGGCTTCAGTCTTTTTCCCTCACCCAATACCAAAGCAGGTTTCCCTCTCTCCCTCACCCCCCCCCAACCCCTCCACTTTCTCTCCCAGGTTCTTCCCTCCCTCCCCACTTGTGATTGCTTTCTTTTCTCTCTCAAGTGGGACTCTGAGAGACTGAAGTGTCCTCACTTGGGTTCTTCAGCTTGTTGAGCATTTTGAGTTCTGTGGACTGTATCTTGGGTATTCTGTTCTTTTAAAATCTTATTATTTATTTATTTATTTATTTGGTTTTTCGAGACAGGGTTTCTCTGTATAGCCCTGGCTGTCCTGGAACTCACTTTGTAGACCAGGCTGGCCTCGAACTCAGAAATCAGCCTGCCTCTGCCTCCTGAGTGCTGGGATTAAAGGCATGCACCACCATGCCCGGCTATTATTTATTTTTTTTAATCCACTTTACAGAGAATTCTTTCCCCGGCCAGAGATTCTCTTCACTTGAAATTCACATATGATGGATTGAATGATGTTGCCCCCATAGGCTCATATGTTCGTCATGAGCTCTGCCTGACACTGTAACCCCAATTAAATGCTTTCTTTTATAAGCTGCCTTGGCAACAAAAAAAGAAACTAAGGCTCCAGGGCTGCCGAATGCATGAAGCAAGGAGTCCTGCTTCTTGCTACTGTGGCATGGGCCTTTGTAAGCAATGATGTAATACATCTCATGGTTGCTGAAATTGTAACATGGGGCACGGTGTGCTTTGGGCATTTGAGCAGGAAGAAGGAGTCGTGGGGAAATTGTCTGAGAAGTGGAAGTTGAGAAAAGGGAGTGGATGTAACATGGATAAGAATTTTCTTACCTATTCAGTATTTTGTGGAAAGAACATGAGGATGAAACACTGCGTTGTCTGAAGGTGGCTTCCCTATAGCCAGACGGTCTCACGTTTTTATTTAAGAACAAAGAAATGAACCCACAACTCCAGCTGTAGAAATAAATATAAACTTAAGCCTAGAGGAGAAAATGGAGCTTTAAAATCCACTAGTCAGCATGAGGCCATAAGAACATTGGAAAACAAGTCTGTATTGCTCTTGCCTCCTCATGAACTGGAATAGTACAGAAACCTCTTGATAGATAATACCAACTTTTTTATTTTACATCAAAGTATATCTTTAAACACTGGAGAAACCATGCGCATGGCTGTGAGAGTCATTATGATGAAGTGACATGTCTGTGTTTATTCTGACAGTGCTAAATGCACATATTCTCCAAGCACCAGAACACAATATGTCAGTAAGATAGACTATAATTTTATCTTTAATATTTAGGTACGCTGAGACCTCAGGTTTGTGGCCCTGCAGAAACAGAGACCAGGGTAAGTAACAAAATGAAATTAAACTCAAAGCCATCCATGTGTGCATGGCCAGCTCTTAGGTAGCTAACTATATGAGCAGGCTTGGATCACCAGGGATGAGCCACTCCCTCAAAATAAGAATGTGTGCATTAATGCCATGCACACATGAACCAAAGAAGTGCAGCTCCTACTAGACTGGAAGCTGTGAAGTGGTAAGAAAGTGGTTGTGTTTATTGATTGCCCTATATCCAACACATTCCTGCTGTGTAAGTTACCAGTACATGTTTTTCAGTAGAAAATGACTTAGTGGTGTGTTGATAATTATTATAAGTTTAGACATGACATTGATACATATTTCCATGTTATTTTTAAATATTATAGACAAACACCTAGTAGAGCAAGTAAGCTCACAGCCCATGAGACATCTTAGGCACAGAGGAGGGAAGTGGCACATATGTGTTTGTAAAAGGACAGCAAAGGCCTAAAGACAAGCAGCTTCTTTGTATTCAGGAGACATGAGGCATTCAAGTCAGCGGTAGTGCCCTTAATTCAGTTACCTATTGTTGACACACAGGTAGATGCAGGCATCCTTGCATCTCAAGAGGTTATCAGCAAACTGATAGCACCTGCATCTAACAGATCAGAAACTGCTGGCTGCGGGTAACACCCCCTGCACTCATTTGCTAACTCCTTTTTCTTATGCTCAACAAACAGGTCCTTGTAACCAGTCGTGAAAGGATGATGTGTCCCAGAAAGGTCAACACAGGGCAAGAGCAAATGCCCCCAGAAACATCATGTGATACAGAAACCAGACACCAGTGTACCTCAATCTTTCTGGGTCTTGTGAAAATTTACTTTACAGAATTAGAACATTCTTGTTAAAACCCCTACTACAATGGCATTCTGGGGCTGAGGGTTCACAGAGATCTGTTCCAGGAACTATCCCGCGGGTAGAAAATTAAATTATTAACAGACTTGGAGTCCTTTGGGGATGGAGCACTCCCTTTATAACCAACAGCTTGTAAAAGCAAGAACTGAAACTTCAGACTCTGTTGCTGAGTGATAGAGTTCCCATGACCCACCACCTCTACTGAAGCAAACCAGGATACTGATGAGGGATATCATTTTATTCAATTGACGGGTTGGGAAAATGTAACAGAGACATTCTGTTTCAAATAAGAGTATTTTTTTATTTTCCAGAGGTGAAAGATCTCCAAAGTTACACGGGCTGAGTGAAATATTCTTGCATTTAGCAGAGTTCTTTGTCCTCAGATGTTTCGTTCGACCGACAGACCTATTGGCTTCTTTCATTTCTTTGAAAATCAACATCAAACCCTATCTCCTTTGTCCCTGTAAACACTGTTGGCTTTGCAAGTCAAAACCAGGGATGGATGAAGAGGAGGGGAAATATTACAAGTGCCTCCTTAGAACTAGGAACATCACCTAGAAGGACTGTTACAGATCCAGTCAGGACCAAATTCTTGACATGGCAATAGGACATCATCTACAGCGTTTACATGGTCAAATTATGAAAAGAAATAGAATGCTTCTGTGTTCACAATAATAGCTATTTGTAACCACATTAATACCTATCTGTAGCCACAAGGGGCTGCAAGCAGGCTGTGGACCCCAGGCTGGGGTGAAGAAGCTGGAGGTATCAGGGCATAGGTTCCATTGCATATTGCAAGAGAAGGTTGTGGCTTTCTGTTGAAGCCCGGCTGTTTTTGTTTGTTTTCTTATCTGTAAATAAATATAAAAAAGAAACCCAAATCTACTTTGTTTCATGATTTTTCGTTCAAAAGAATGGAATCTCAGGACTGGGTAGAGACATGACTTTCAGAACTGCCTGAAAGGTCACAAGATTACTGTTTAACTGAACAGGAACATGACATTGTCCCCTTCCCTGAATGTCAGTTCAGTCCTAAAGGGTGTGCCCATCACATAAAAAGAAAAATTCCTCTCATGGAAATCCATTGTCTCTAGTGAGGTTAGAAATAGTGTAAAGACCACCAAAAGTTTAGGTTGGTACAAGGACCCCTTTGGCCACTGCCCTCTCTCAGCCTTGAGCATACCTGATGCTGTGATAAACTTTCCCCTTTCCTACACTACTGTCTCTACATCTCATTTACATTCTTTGATACAGATCCTAAGGACCAGGAAGCAAGTTGAGTCCAGAGGGTTACCTTTGTGATCTGATCTAGATAATGTCCCCACCCTAAAGAAAAGACCTTTCACCCAGGATCTACTCTACATGTGGCACGTAGAAGATTTTCTTGAAATATTGATCTGATTTTTGTTAAAATAATTTTTAAAATCTGTTTTTCTTCCCAGTCCTGTTCCTATAATGATGATTCTGAGGCTAATTAGTTATTATTTATTAAGTGCCTAGGCGATAAACTTTGACTCATTCCCTGACTTGTATCTTATTTAACGCATTTGACTATTCTGTCTACCACTTGGTTAGTTACCTCTCTTCAGTACCAGCCCACTTCTTCCTTAGTATTTCCTCAGTATCTCCCTGCTGTTTTATGTTTGTCTTCTTGGTCTGTGTCATATCTCACCTCCTGGTCTTTCCCAGAGTCTCTCTCTCTCTCTCTCTCATCACTTATTATTTCCCAGAATCCTCTCTCTTCCTGCCAGTGTCCCACCTCCTCTTTCCTGCCTCAGCATATTGATCATCAACTTTCTTACTGACAGGTGATGTTTATAAGAGATTCTCTCTACAAATCCTGGCAGAAATTTATGAGGTTTTAATTCTGATATGGTCTTTACTTTTTTAAAAAAAATAAATTTTCATATATATTTTAAACTGTAGTATTTCTCACCTTAGACTCCATTTAGCTGTCACTCTCTTAAACATTCTAGTCAGCTCCTCTAAGAAATTTATTTTCTCCAGTTCTCACTCAGCTATTGTAGATGGATAATAAATTTTTATGTCTTAGTGTTGGAGAGTTTGCTCAGAAGTTAGGACTGCCTGCTCTTCCAGAGGACCTGGACTGGAACCCAGCAGCTCACAACCATGACATCCAGCTCCAGGTATCCAACACTCTCTTCCGCACTCTGCGGGCATGTATGTGGTGCACAGGCACATGTGCAGGCAAAACACTCATAAACTTAAAAAAAAAAGGTTTGTCTTAAAGTCTTAGCAAAACTTGATTCTTTATTCTTGTTTTTTTTTTTAATCATCTATGTGACTTGACCCATATAGCCAAATCATCTTACTAATTTTTACTGCTGTTAGAGAACGTATCACCTCATGTTTCATAAAGATTTCCTTGTAAAAATTTGACATATATGCTTTGAGTCTTTAATCAAAGTTTTGTTGTTGTTGTTGTTGTTTTGTTTTTTAGAATTAGGTCGATTTCCAGGTTTTATGTTCCATTTCCAGAAGAGGAAACAAGCACTATGTTTTTTTCTTCACCTTTGGGTAACTGGATGAGTAAACAAAGAATTTTCTGTTTTATGGCAAGTTAACTTTTGTGTTTCTTTGGAGTAAGGTAATTTTTTTTTTCTTCCTAAGGTGGGTAAGTTAATTTAAACTTGTTGACTTTGACTAAGTTCTTTACTCTTTAACATTTTCTTTTAATCTTAATTTGGCCATCCACTGTGCTACTGGTCACGTAATTTTGTGTCCAGGGTGTAAAGTCCTCTTGACACTTTCCCTCGGAACCCTCATCCCGCTGATGAGTGAGTTTATCACTCCTCCTAAGCAGGTGCCAACGTTTATTTTTATAAAAGACAGCAAACAATTGTGGTTGTACAGATGACAGTCTTTTTCTTAACTCCTCAGTTCTGCTATTGTGAAATATGAAACCCATAGATGATTCATGAACATGATGAAAAATATATGCAATAAAAGTGTGAGAGACCAAGCTGTGTCTAGATTTGGTGCTCAAGTCTTAGTTTAGTGACCAATGCTCTTAAAATATGTTGCTTAGTTGATATGAATCTGCATAATTGTCATTAGACAACATTTAGTCATATCTTCTAATCTTATCTTCCTGTTCTTAGTATCCATCACACCTAGTTCTTAAATACTATGAAAAATATATAGTTTAGCTAATGGTGTGTTAGAAATGTCCTCTCCTGAGAGGACAAAGCATATAGACCTGTAGTGTTTGGCAACATCAGTGGTTGAACAGTTCCAAACTATTGCCAGTGCATTACTGAATGCAAAATTAGAAATGGGTGAGTGTAAAGGTTTTCTGAACTAAATGTTACTGCAGCAGGTTCGCAGATGTTCTTGGTTCTTGGTTACTATATTTCTCTAGGACCAGAACTTTAAATCATTGGGGGTGGTATTATCCAGAGATAATGAAACTATACCATGCTCTCTCTCTCTCTTCCTCTCTCCCTCCCTCTCCCCCTGTGTGTGTGTGTGTGTGTGTGTGTGTGTGTCTTGCATCTAGTTTATCTTTTCTTATTGATAAGGATTTTAGGTATATAAAAAATAGTAATAGCTTTCACAAAGTCTTTCTAGCTTGAAAACCACCACCACAGCCTTCTATTTACCAAGTTATAAAATATTACAATAATATGAGTACTTAAATATTTAATACTAAGTGACTGGGAAGGTTCAGAAAAAGACTCCAGTATATACATTCATGATAACATTTCGAGGAATTAGGGATTTTGTTGAATAACCATAAAGATTATTGCTTTCTTGTGTAATGACTTCTTCACATTCCAGAATAAAAACAGGGGAAAAAACAGGATTAAAAACTTCTACTCTTAACTACTTGGAAGCAAACACCCCTGCTCTATGGCTATTCCAGAGATGAGAACACTGGATCTATAACAACTCAGGAGACCATGTATACATATCGTCTACCACTTCACTGTTTATTTTTTCTTTTTGCCAATTTATGATTAGGGTGTTCCCCATTAAAAAAAATTGAAATCAATGTTGGTTTGCAAAAACAGACAGAAATTAGGTAACTCCAGAAAAGTTTTATAGGAAAGCAAGTGTGCAAAAATTGTCACCAGCAGAACTATATTGGAAATATAGAATCTCACCAATCATACTAACAAAATCTAACCTGAACAGTCTGAGGTGCAAATTTCAGAATATTTAGTTATTATTTAGTTATTTTAATTTAATTTTTATTTTTTAAAAAATTAAAATTTAATTACATAATTTCTCATTTCCTTTTTCTCTCTCCAACCCCTCTTTTAGACTCATGGCTTCTAGTCTAGTCTTTTTCTTTAATTATTTTTTCCTCTCTCAAATATATCAATACAGTATTCTCAATCTATATGTTATTGGGGTCCAGAAATCGCCTCACAAACCACTAAGAACACTGATCTTAGTCAGACAAGGACAGTTTATTGAGTATACACCTAAGGACTGGTTGACCAGGTACAGATTCAGGAACCTTGAGTTAAGATCCTACAGGGTTTTTAAACCCCAAATCCACAAACATCTGTGCCAAGTTATTTACCAGTCAGGATTTTGGGGATAGGGGACTGGCTTAGGAATACTTGTTGCACATTTATCCTGTTTCCATTGGTTTGGGTACTTAACTGTGACAGGTTCTAACTTGTCTACTAGGATGGGACTTGTCTAGCATCTACATTTTGACTTGCCAAACAGGACGACAGTTACCCATGTACATGTCTATTTCTGCCAAGTAGGATATCAATTCCCAGGGAGATCTTGGGATCTTAAGGGGCACTTTTAAAAGGCAAATACCATAAAAAGTTATCCAAGGTACAGGAAATGCTGCTGGGTGGTTGGTTCAGGTCCAAACTTATTGTGGGCAACTATACAGAATAGTTCTATTGACTTCTATCGTGATTGGTTTTGAAAAGCACAGAATATAACTGAATATGTAATCAATCTTAACATTAGAAAAGTTTCCTAGTAACAGCAGAAATATATGAAAAAGTTTTTTTATAATGGCAGGCTAGCCAAGTAACTGTTACCTAGGCCTTGGTATTTTACCTAGGCCTTAACATTTCATGTAGGCCTTAATATTTTACCCAGGCCTTAATATGTTACCTAGGCCTTAACATTCCATCTAGGCCTTAATATGTTACCTAGGCCTTAACATTCCATCCAGGCCTTAACATTTTACCTAAGCCTTAACATTCCATCTAGACCTTAACATTCCATCTAGACCTTAATATTTTACCTAGGTCTTAATATTTTACCTAGGCCTTAATATATTACCTAGGCCTTAATATATTACCCAGGCTCTAAAAATATTACATATATATATATATATATTTTTTTTTTTTTCAGGATTGACCAATCAGACAACTAATTGAGGGATTTTTTTTCCCTTGTGGAAAACTCTTTTTCTCCCACTCTTAACATTCTGTAGTAACTTGTAGTTCTTTGCCTTGGGTTGGGGCCCTTTAAAATGTCTCTCTTTCATTTTATCATGTCTGATGCCGTCATACTTGTTCAGTTCTTGTTTCAGCAGTCATGTTGAGACTTCATGAGTATAGCTTTTGACATTTCCAGGAGCTGCGGTCTCTCAACAAATTTCTTGTTCTGCTGGTTCTTATCATTTTTCTGCCCTCTCTTCCCTAATGTTTCCTGAGTATTGATCCAGGAGTTGTATGGTAGATAGGTCAGTTGGGGGTGAATACTACACAATCATGTGTTTTCTGAATTTTGATGGGCAGTCATTTTCTGAAATGGTTTCTCTCAGTTGCAAAATGAAGTTTCTTTCATGAGAGATGAGAATTACACTGACCTGTGGTTAGAATAATAAATATTTAGAATGTGGTTAGAAATTATTCTGGCTTAGTGAACTGGTGAATGAGGCTTCTCTTCCAAAACCATGACCTGATTAGCCCTAGGTAGTTGGCTAGGTTTCCAGCACTAGATGATTTCCTCCTGTTGAGTAGACGTTAAGTTCAACTAGTTAGCTATTGGGTACTTCCAAGATATGAGAGCCTCTGCTGTACCTTTGGGGATATCTTTTTATACTGATCATTGTTGTAGTTTGTCATGGCTAGTTTTATGGTAACTTGAGATTAATTTGCGTCTTCTGAAAGAGGTAATCTCAACTGAGAAAGTGCCTCCCTAAGATCCAGCCTTAGGGATTTTTCTTAATAAGATTGATGGGAGAGGGCTCAGACTTTTGTGGGTGGTGTCATCCCTGGGCTGGTGGTCTTGGGCCTTTAAGAAAGCAAGCTGAGCAAGTCATGGGGGAGCAAGTGAGTAAGCAGCATCTCTCCATGGCCTCTGTATCAACTCATATCTCCAGGTTCTTGTCCTGTTTGACTTCCTGTCCTGACTTCCTTTGGCGATAAACAGCTTATGAGGTCAATAAATTTTGACATTGTGCAAAGACACAAACACATCTGTGTTTCTGACATAGTAAACTCACAACAACATAGAAAACACTTCATATTTTCTCAATGTCTTTTTAGATTTATAGTTCATTTAATTTTACTGTTCATAATACAACTATTGACAGAATAGTCTTTGAGGAAGACAGCCCGGCACTTCTCATTTCTTGGGTGATTTACCTGGCTTCACTGAGATGTGATTTCTTTGGTAAAGTGGATGGTACCAGTGCTTCATTACTAGTCTGTTAAAAGAAGAGGTTCAGGTCACTTAAGTATAAAGTTTTATTTAATCAGTCTTCAATAAAATTTAGGTATAATTGGACTTGCAAGATGATTCAGTGATTAAGGATATGTGCTACGAAGCCTGATGACCTAAGATTCATCCTCTGAATCCATGTGATGGAAAGAGAGAAACTATTTCTGATTCTCTCTCTCTCTCTAATGAGTGCCATTAAAAATTCACCATTCTTCTTATTAATCTTTTTGTCTCAAATTTTTATAAAAGAATTATACAAAATCCAGCAGGTATTTGCTGTCTACAGCCAAAGTCTAAGTGTTAAAGTACAAAAGGGAAAAATAACTATGTTGTTACTAGAGTCTTAGATTAAAATATGGAACTCTGTTTCACTCACACTATTCTGTTATTTCAACCATTCTACTGAAATTCCTTTACTCTTATCTCTCTAGACAGAGACTGTAATTTGTGTGTGTGGGTAAATTAAGAAAGCATTTCCTACCTTTGAAGGAGAGCAATATCAAGTACCTGAGAGAAATCAGAGGGGATTTTCAAACATGTTCGGCCTTTATTGTAATATAAATTCCTCATTTAGCTTGAATTGCTTTTCCTGGTCTAGCTTTGCTTTCCCTTGCTTTTAAACTCACTATATTCATAATTACCCAAGACAAAATATGCTACTTTTTTTTTTAACAAACAGGAAAAGTGCTTTGCTGACCTCTAGGTAACTTTCCTTTGCAGGGACAGGAGCAGAAGTAGGGAGGGAAGACACAAGAGCAAGGAAGGATGGAGTGATTTTCAGAGAATTTCTTGAGTTACTTAGGATAAACCTAAGTTTATTTTCTTCAACTCTGAAATAAAACTTAGTTTCATTCACTTCTGTGTTTGTCAGGCACTGGCATAGCCTCACAAGAGACAGCTATATCAGGATCCTTTCAGCAAAATCTTGCTGGCATATGCAATAGTATCTACATTTGGTGGCTGATTATGGGATGGATCCCCACGTGGGTCAGTCTCTGGATGGTCCATTCTTTGGTCTCAGCTCCAAACTTTGTTTCTGGGGACTTTTGGGATAGCATTTGAAATGTAAATGAAAAAAAATACCTAATTAAAAAAAAAACGGAGTTTCAGTGAGCCTCTGGCTAGAGAAAGATGTTACATTGTTGATGGAATCCATATTTTAAATATAGAAAGTCCCATGAAGGAATGATCTCTTTTCCAAAAAGGTACCAATTCAAGATTGTGTAAACTTTCCCATTTTACTTAAATGTTGACTGGTGGTGAGGTAGGACATAGACTCAAATTGCATTTGCTTAGTTCCTAAAAGGTGCACCACTCCCCAGACACAAATATTCTAAGTAAAAATAAAAATGTGTTAATCTTCAACACTTCTGATGTCACGTTCCTTTTACCCATTTTTTTCAACTTTTATTAGATATTTTCTTCATTTACATTTCAAGTGTTATCCAGAAAGTTCCCTGTATCCTCCCCCCTCCCGGCCCTGCTCCCCTACCCACCCGCTCCCACCCCTTG
>LR749574.1:2487860-2515779 GCA_902729485.2 Mus minutoides
TTCATTTTATCATGTCTGATGCCGTCATACTTGTTCAGTTCTTGTTTCAGCAGTCATGTTGAGACTTCATGAGTATAGCTTTTGACATTTCCAGGAGCTGCGGTCTCTCAACAAATTTCTTGTTCTGCTGGTTCTTATCATTTTTCTGCCCTCTCTTCCCTAATGTTTCCTGAGTATTGATCCAGGAGTTGTATGGTAGGTAGGTCAGTTGGGGGTGAATACTACACAATCATGTGTTTTCTGAATTTTCATGGGCAGTCATTTTCTGAAATGGTTTCTCTCGGTTGCAAAATGAAGTTTCTTTCATGAGAGATGAGAATTACACTGACCTGTGGTTAGAATAATAAATATTTAGAATGTGGTTAGAAATTATTCTGGCTTAGTGAACTGGTGAATGAGGCTTCTCTTCCAAAACCATGACCTGATTAGCCCTAGGTAGTTGGCTAGGTTTCCAGCACTAGATGATTTCCTCCTGTTGAGTAGACGTTAAGTTCAACTAGTTAGCTATTGGGTACTTCCAAGATATGAGAGCCTCTGCTGTACCTTTGGGGATATCTTTTTATACTGATCATTGTTGTAGTTTGTCATGGCTAGTTTTATGGTAACTTGAGATTAATTTGCGTCTTCTGAAAGAGGTAATCTCAACTGAGAAAGTGCCTCCCTAAGATCCAGCCTTAGGGAGTTTTCTTAATAAGATTGATGGGAGAGGGCTCAGACTTTTGTGGGTGGTGTCATCCCTGGGCTGGTGGTCTTGGGCCTTTAAGAAAGCAAGCTGAGCAAGTCATGGGGGAGCAAGTGAGTAAGCAGCATCTCTCCATGGCCTCTGTATCAACTCATATCTCCAGGTTCTTGTCCTGTTTGACTTCCTGTCCTGACTTCCTTTGGCGATAAACAGCTTATGAGGTCAATAAATTTTGACATTGTGCAAAGACACAAACACATCTGTGTTTCTGACATAGTAAACTCACAACAACATAGAAAACACTTCATATTTTTTCAATGTCTTTTTAGATTTATAGTTCATTTAATTTTACTGTTCATAATACAACTATTGACAGAATAGTCTTTGAGGAAGACAGCCCGGCACTTCTCATTTCTTGGGTGATTTACCTGGCTTCACTGAGATGTGATTTCTTTGGTAAAGTGGATGGTACCAGTGCTTCATTACTAGTCTGTTAAAAGAAGAGGTTCAGGTCACTTAAGTATAAAGTTTTATTTAATCAGTCTTCAATAAAATTTAGGTATAATTGGACTTGCAAGATGATTCAGTGATTAAGGATATGTGCTACGAAGCCCGATGACCTAAGATTCATCCTCTGAATCCATGTGATGGAAAGAGAGAAACTATTTCTGATTCTCTCTCTCTCTCTAATGAGTGCCATTAAAAATTCGCCATTCTTCTTATTAATCTTTTTGTCTCAAATTTTTATAAAAGAATTATACAAAATCCAGCAGGTATTTGCTGTCTACAGCCAAAGTCTAAGTGTTAAAGTACAAAAGGGAAAAATAACTATGTTGTTACCAGAGTCTTAGATTAAAATATGGAACTCTGTTTCACTCACAGTATTCTGTTATTTCAACCATTCTACTGAAATTCCTTTACTCTTATCTCTCTAGACAGAGACTGTAATTTGTGTGTGTGGGTAAATTAAGAAAGCATTTCCTACATTTGAAGGAGAGCAATATCAAGTATCTGAGAGAAATCAGAGGGGATTTTCAAGCATGTTCGGCCTTTATTGTAATATAAATTCCTCATTTAGCTTGAATTGCTTTTCCTGGTCTAGCTTTGCTTTCCCTTGCTTTTAAACTCACTATATTCATAATTACCCAAGACAAAATATGCTACTTTTTTTTTTAACAAACAGGAAAAAGTGCTTTGCTGACCACTAGGTAACTTTCCTTTGGAGGGACAGGAGCAGAAGTAGGGAGGGAAGACACAAGAGCAAGGAAGGATGGAGTGATTTTCAGAGAATTTCTTGAGTTTCTTAGGATAAACCTAAGTTTATTTTCTTCAACTCTGAAATAAAACTTAGTTTCATTCACTTCTGTGTTTGTCAGGCACTGGCATAGCCTCACAAGAGACAGCTATATCAGGATCCCTTCAGCAAAATCTTGCAGGCATATGCAATAGTATCTACATTTGGTGGCTGATTATGGGATGGATCCCCACGTGGGTCAGTCTCTGGATGGTCCATCCTTTCGTCTCAGCTCCAAACTTTGTTTCTGGGGACTTTTGGGATAGCATTTGAAATTTAAATGAAAAAAAATTCCTAATTAAAAAAAAACTGAGTTTCAGTGAGCCTCTGGCTAGAGAAAGATGTTACGTTGTTGATGGAATCCATATTTTAAATATAGAAAGTCCCATGAAGGAATGATCTCTTTTCCAAAATGGTACCAATTCAAGATTGTGTAAACTTTCCCATTTTACTTAAATGTTGACTGGCAGTGAGGTAGGACATAGACTCAAATTGCATTTGCTTAGTTCCTAAAAGGTGCACCACTTCCCAGACACAAATATTCTAAGTAAAAATAAAAATGTGTTAATCTTCAACACTTCTGATGTCACGTTCCTTTTCCCCATTTTTTTTTTAAAGTGGTTGCTTTCTTATGGCAAGAAAATTACATAGTTTGAGGTGGGAAGAATAGAACTCTAACATTTATTTGTGTTGTGATCTTACAGCCTTTATTGTTCTTGATTTAGCACTAGTCTCCTGGGTTCCTGGAGAACCAAATGTCCTCTAGTTAAAATCCAATCAGCTTTAATATCCAAGTTCAACATTATGCAGGTGAATGCTACATCAGCCTTACTGGAGAAATGAACAACCCACGGGTGCTTGTGTAGGAGTTCAGTGCACACTAAGAAGGAACATTTTGTCTACAGAAAAACCAGGCTTGCATGAATACAATCTAAATGAGGAATAATCAGGCTATTTATCTCAGAGGCTTATGCATCAGGCCAGTTCAGATACTCATGCTTCAATGGAAGGAGAGTTCCTTGGTCTTATGAAGGCTTGATAGATGTCCCAGTGTAGGGGAATTGAGGGTGGGGAGGTGGGAGTGGGTGGGTGGGTGGAGGAACACCCTCATAGAAGCAGGGGGAGGGAGGATGTGACAAGGTATTTCTGGGAGGGAGGGAAAGGGCATAACATTTGAAATGTAAATAAAGAAAATATCTAATAATTAAAAAAAAGAAATGAAATGGAAGTCTTAAATATCAGTTTCACTTAGTATGCAGTAGTCATCAGTACACTCAGCCTGACATCTCCATTCATGGCAAATCAGAGGTTCCCTGGACTGCCCAGCATGGAATGGCCTTTCCTAACCTAGTAGTTTGTATAACATTCTTAAGGGATTTTTTAAAATTTAAAATCAAATCTCATGTCTGACTATTTCACATACGATTTTCATTTGGAGGATGCTCAAAATTCTGAGTTCAGCTTATGTTACTGGAGTTTTAAAAGCAAAGTCTGGGCTCTGGTAGCCACAACAAGCTAAGTTTGCTCTTTCCATCTTAAGTCAATGAAAGAGACAAGTTGCAGTGAAAGCAGAGAAATAAGATTTCTTTTCTTTTCTTTTTTTTTTTTTTTTTTTATTCAATGTGGCCCCAGTAAAAAACAGGAACAAGAGGTTCAGTGATCCTGGTCCATCTTCAGAGTCCTGACATGAAGTTTAGATCAAAATAGAGAAAACGAGGAGTGCATAAATAAAGTATAATGTTGACTATACTTGTGTATGTGTGCACACACACTTGCTCATGTGTGTGTGTGTGTGTGTGTGTGTGTTTCTGTGAACACTATTCTCTTCCACACCGGTTTAATGAGATAATTACTTTTAGAAGTCATAAATGGGTGATGATGTTTTCAAATCCTTTTTCCTGATAGACTATGATTATGAGATTGTATTTTTTTTTAATCTGTTGATGTAACAAATGCTTCAGTTTGCTTTGAGTGTTGAACCAGCCTTGTTTTCTTGGAATAAATCCCACCTGGTTGTGATAAATATTTCTTTTATACATTGGTGGCTTGTGCTTGCCGATATTTTACTGAGAACTTTTACCCCATTGTTCATGAAATATATTGGTTGATAATTTGCTTTACTTGAAATGTCATTGCAGGGTTCTTAAAAAATGTTGGCTTATAGAAAGAAGCAGGAAATATTCTGGCTCCATTTTTATTCTAAAAGAGTCTATAGAAAATAAATATAATTTCTTCATTAAATCTTTGAGAGACTTCACTACTTACTAAGTTCTAGCCTCGTACTTCTGTTTTATAAAGTCATTCATTCAATTTTGTTGTGACATGGGCTCTCTACGTCTCTATGTAGTTCAGGCCTCAAATGTATGATTTTCTGCCTCTACCCATTTGTGCTGAGACTACAGCAATGTACTACAGTGTTCTAGTTTCTTTTTTTTTTTTTTTTTTTTTTTTTTTTTTTTTTTTTTTTTTTTTTTTTTTTTTTTTTTTTTTTTTTTTTTTTTTTTTTTTTTTTTTTTTTTTTTTTTTTTTTTTTTTTAGTCTTCTTATATGAATTTTGGGATATATATCTTTTAAGGAATTGGTACATGTATCCATGTATGGCCATAGAGTTAATAATGTTTCTCTTATCCTCCGAGTCTTCCGAGTGTGATTCTGTGATATTTCTCTTTTCTTCTCCCCTTCTTAGTCTTTAATATTATTATTCTTTATTAGTCCATTATTCTTAATAAGTTTATTGATTTTATTAATTTTTAAGAACTAACTTTTGCTTCACGGTTTTTTTCTCTGTTGACGTGTGTGTGTGTGTGTGTGTGTGTGTGTGTGTGTGTACACACATCCATGTCTAGTGCATGCATGTTCTGTGGCATGCCTGTGTTGTACAGAGGACAACCTTGAGTTAGCTGGCTTGTGAACTTGCAGGAATTTTCTTGTTCTGCCTGCCATCTTGCTGTAGGGACTGAGATTACAGGGCATATTCTGATGTACTCAGGTTGATGTGTGTTCTGCAGACTTGAACACAGATTCTCACACTAGAATAACAAGTTTTGTTGTTCCTCACTGATCCATATCCTAAGTCTACATTTTTTTTTCACATCCAATGGTTTACATTCTATTTTCTAGTCTTCTTTTAGATTGGTTTATTTTTTTTCTTTCTTACTTCCTAACTTGGATGCTTAAATGACTAGTTTTTAGATATTGCTTCTTTTCCTAAAATCTATACCCAATGCTGTATTGCTCTAGACACTGCTTAAGCACTATTTTCAGTCCTTCCCACATTTTTTTTTTTATGTTCATAGTGACTTTGTTCATGGTCACCAATAATTCAAAACAACTTCCAATAGGTGAGTTTTTTCCCAACTTTTATTAGATATTTTCTTCATTTTCATTTCAAGTGTTATCCAGAAAGTTCCCTATACCCTCCCCCCTCCTGGCCCTGCTTCCCTACCCACCCACTCCTACATCTTGGCCCTGGCGTTCCCCTGTACTGGGGCATATAAAGTCTGCATGACCAAGGCGCTTCTCTTCCCAATGATGGACAACTAGGCCATCTTCTTCTATATATGCAGCTAGAAAAATGAGCTCTGGGGGTACTAGTTAGTTCCTGTTATTCTTCCACGTATAGGATTGAAGACCCCAATAGGTGAGTTTTATGATATAGCAATAACACCCAAGAATTAGAATACTAATTACTAATATTAATCACATTAGAATGCTAGCTATCAAAAATCAATATTTTGATAAACACTATATTTTGATATATTGATTTGATATTGATATATCAAAATTATCAACATTTTGATACACTTTATAAACATCTATGGTATCATATTAAAAAGGTGTATCTTTTTTAAAATTCTAGAAAAAGTAACAACCAGGAACTGAAATCCCATCAGTTTCTAGTGCTGACTAAAGAACTATCTGAGGGAATTTCCCTTTGTGAAACATTCACATAACCACGAGCTCTATCACATGTAAACTTAGGAACACTCTTATACAATATTAGGCATACAAACTACTTAAAATAGTTTAGGATTTGCTACTAGTCAAAATTAATAAACCCAACCTCAAAAAGCAAGACCTCAAAATTTTCTCAGGACATCTGCCTGTTTGTGCATTATAGGCTATTTACCATACTATAAAATTATAATAGGAAACCAGGGATCATACCATATAACACTACACTAGCAGCAATAGATGTTTGAGACAGAGCCTTATTAGCCCAGGCTGGCTTCTAACTCATTTCATACTTAACCTTAATTGTTAATTTGACACAGCCTATATTTATCACCTAAATGACTCTCAACTGAAGATAAATAGATAAGAAATGGTGGTACATCTACACAATGGAATACTATTCCACTACGAAAGACAAAGTCATCATCAACTTTGCAGGCAAATGGACAGAACTTGAGAATATCATCCTCAATCTCATCTCCTTGAGAGGAGATACTGAGTTTAGGAACTGCACTGATTACATTGGCCTGCAGTCATACCGTGAGTGACTATCTCTACTATTAAACCATGGTGCAAGGCATGCTATTGAGGGCAAGAGCAGGATACAAATGATATGAGGAGGAAATGGGAAAGTGGGGGGAAGTGTTAATGGGTCAGGGGATGAGAGTTCAATACAGGAAGAGATTGAGGAGGAGGAAGAAATAACAATATTAATGAAGACGTTCAAGAATCATTAGTTTGGGCTTTGAGAGATAGCTCAGTAGTTAGGAGCACTGACTGCTCTTCCAAAGGTCCTGTGTTCAATGCCCAGCAACCACATGGTGGCTCTGACACCCTATTCTGGTGTGTCTGAAGACAGAACAGCTACAGTGTGCTCATAGAAATAAATAAATAAATCTTTAAAAAAAAGAAACATTAGTTAATATTTTATAGTTATATAATCATAGCAAATATGAATATATATATAATGGAATATATATTATGGTATATATTTTTTCAATGAAATTATGCTACTTGGGGTGATAATGTCCCCATCCCAAGAGCCAAAGACTAACTAACAAAAGCCTCAGTACCAGGAATTAGAATCCTTTGTTTGAGTTGGGGGCTGGGGGAGGAAGGACATTAGTACAGAAAGAGAAGGCTATGGAAAGAGAGGAAGACAAAGCAGTACTATGGATCTTTGAAACAGCTATAGGAATCATATTACTTTTATTTACCTAAAAGTACATAGAATACATGTACGTTTACATATTACATATGTATATAACTTAGATTAATTTATAGCACTTGGCTGACAAGAACTATTGGACTATCTAAGAAGAACTCTCAACACCAGGCATGAGAAACCATCTTTGAAGCTGCTGGTCAGAGGAGTCCAAGAGACTCTCAAAACCACGGGCTACTGTAGTTACCCTTTGCTGTCTTCTGAAGGTTGAAGATAAGCCTACGTTTTTTGGAGACACCACGCCAGACAAAGGATTCAAGCTGGGTAGAAAGCCTCCTACCTGAGGGTTACCTTTCACAATACTGCAAGGCACTATAAAAGCTGCCAGGGAAAGGAAATAACCAATAGTTGTATCCAGATCTGAATCCTATGAACTGTATCAATGACCAGTATGGCATGAGGCCCCTAAACCTGCAATAGTGGCCCTTATATATTGGAGGTAACCAATCACTGTCTAATTGGACTTAAAGCCTGCTCAACAGTAGGGAAACCTAGCCAATGACCTCGGTCCAATTAGATCATGGATCTTGAAGAAGAACCCTCTGCTTCCATGTTACTAAATCAGAGTAATTCCTAATTGAATTCTAAATATTTATCTTCCTCCCACAGGTGAGTGTAGTTCTTACCCCTCATTAAAGAAGTTTCTCTTTGCATCAGCCAGAGACCATTACAGAATCAAGAACTGGTCAAAATATAGAAGACATTTGATTGTGTAGTGCCCACTGCATACATCTACAACACGACTCCTGCATCTAAAGCTCAGGGAACATAAGAAGATAAGGGAGGAGAATATAAGAGCCAGAGGATCAGAATGTCTGTTGTGATATGGTTTCTTCTCTATGAACTCTACACCTGTAAAGTCTCAACAATATGGTTGCCTGAACAAGACATGAGAAAGGACTACACAAGCTGACATGCCAGCATGGATGGACGAAATGTCACAAGGCTCCACACCAGGCAAGGTAAAGACCCACAGGTAACTAATGGCTGCTGAGAGAGCTAGAACTCATACTCCCCATAGATGAGAGACTTAATTGGTTATCCAATTCCAGTGGTACAAACAACTCTAAACAGATTCAGCCTATTTGTGTGGTGTGTGGTGTGGTGGTGGTGATGGTCGTGGTGGTGGTGGTGGTGGTGGTGGTGGTGGTGGTGGTGGTGTGTGTGTGTGTGTGTGTGTGTGTGTGTGTGTGTATGAATAACTCTACAGGTTGTATGTATATATTTATGCATACAGATGTAACACTAACAAATAAGCCACAAATGTGAGAAGGAATGCAGCTATGGGAGGGGTGGGAGAGAGTAATGGGAAGGGTAGGAGTAATGAAGTTATACTTTTCATTAAAAAGTAAAAGAAAAAATAATGTTATAGGAAGAATAAAATTTAGATTTTTATATCAGAAATCCTTGACAAATAACCATACTAATAATATATGCATTAATATATGCACTGTGATAAAATAAACTGTACACAACATCCCTGAAAGTGGTGAGGGAGCTTTAAACAAGCTAACAATTACTGTTTGCTAGGCAGCAGAAAGCAGTATTAATCTCTATCTTTAAAAGTTCCCGTTAGACAGAAGATGTCCCACTATAAAACAGGGACACTTGCTCAACTATGTTCACAGCAGCGAGAAACTGGAAACAATCTAGATGCCCCTCAACTGAAGGATAAAGAAAATATGGTAGCATTCACAATGGAATACTACTCAGCTATTAAAAAGAAGACACCATGCATTTTGGTGGCAAATGGATAGATAGAACTTGAGATTATTATCCTGAGTGAAGTAACCAGAATGACTCATCTGGTATGTACTTATAAGTGAACATTAGCCATAAAGTGCAGGATAACCAGGCTACAATTCACAGACCCAAAAATAGTTAAGAAGGAGGTCCTAAGGGAGGATGCTCGACTTTAAATCTGTATAAGGGAAACTAAATAGTCATTGAAGGTGGATGGAAAGAGGATAGGAATTTAGTTTCATTTCTCTGTATGTGGATATAAACTTTGTTTTAGAGACTTTCATTTTTCTAATACGTGTTTTTCTTCATCTTTATCAATAAGTTAGATGGCTGCAGCTGTGTGTTTTTATTTTTAGCCCTTTATTCAAATCCATTGGTCTATGTGTCTGATTGTGTCATGTTGTCTTTGTCACTATGGATTTATTGTGTAATTTGAGAGCAAATATTACAGTCCCTCCAGTGTGGCCTTTTCTGCTCTGGGCTATCCAACACCAGGGCTATTTTCAGTTTAGGAGCTTGGCTCTCACCCACTGAGCACGGCTTTTCATATAAGCCTTGCTGTCTGAGGTGGGCTCTCTGTCCTCGGAAAGTCTTGGTTTATTATGAGTGGGCCCTCCTGCTCTCCGTGGTGCCTCCAAGGCTCTGTCTCACCCTGGGCTGTAGCTGGTGGAGACCGGGCTCCCGGGTGGTTTGCTGTTCAGTTCCTCAGGGTAGCTTGGCTTTCAACTTTTCGCTGATCGCTTTTCACTCTGGTGCCCAGCCCCAGCTCCCTGATCATATGTAGGGAGACCGAGGTTCCTTTCCACGGCTTATCCATCATCTTACTAAAGTTTGCAGCTGTAAGGGATGTGGGCATATCTTTTAGGAGATCACCAACTGATTCTTCATTTCAGTGGAGTTTGCATCCTCTGCCCAGACCATGGCCTAAACTAGACTTACTTAGGTTTATTGTGAAAACCAATTGAGGTGAAAAGATATTAAACATTTTAGAACCATTTGCAGATGTTTGAAAGGATGTTTGCAGATGTTTATACCCTTATTTTCCTTCCCTTGGATCCTGACTCTTTAACCATTAGAAAAGATTTCTTTTAAAAATTCTTTATTTATAATTAAATAAAACTTTTATTACATGCTTGCCATGATGTAAAGGATAGTACTGCCAATCGTTAAATGGCATTATTTGAATATATTTTGGGTGTTATTTCATTTCTGGTAAACGTTTTTCTTCTGTGCTTTATCTTAGCTGCATAGGACTACTGACAAAATACTTTCCCTCGTGTATCCTCTTTTCTCTCCAGTAGGGGGCAGCTGAGGCTTTTTTAACTGCATTTTGCAGCTCATTTTTATTCCAAAGAAGCTACACTTGAGTTCTGTCTAGATTTTATTTTATTTTTTAAAATTCTTTCTTTTTTTGAAATTATAATATAATTATGACATTCCCACTTTCTTTTGATCCCCCCAAATCCTCTCATATACTCTTTCAAATTTATGGCCTGATTTTTCATTCATATATATATATATATATATATATGTATATATATATATATATATATGTGTGTGTGTGTGTGTGTGTGTGTGTGTGTGTGTGTATACATACACATATATAATGCATTTAGGGAATATATATATATATATATTCCCTAAATGCATTATATATATATATATATATATATATATATATATATATATATATATAATTAAAATATATGTGTGTGGATAACCATTTTGGTATGCTCTTCCCTGGGAAAGACTATTTCTCTCACTCTCAGCATCACTTAATTACTTATGGTTCTTTGTGTAGGTCAAGGCTCTTGGACTACCATGGGCAATGTTAGCATGTCTAGTATTATTGCCCTTGTTCAGCTCATGTTGAAGCAGTCATATTGGTGAGACTTCAGGAGTGTAGCTTCTGACATTCCTAGGAGACAGAATTACAAAGTAATGCCCACCCCCAACCCCCATTTCTCTGGCTCTTACAAAATTTGCACTCTGTATTCCACAATGATCTCGAGTCTTAGGTGTGAGATTACTTTGTAGATGTATCTATTGGGACTTGGTTCCACAATCATAATCTGCATTATAATTGGTTGTGGGTTTCTGTAATTTGTCTGTTGCAAAGAGAAGTTTCTCCGATGAGAGGTGAGGGATATACTCATCTGTGTCCATAAGGGCAGATATTTAGAATGTAGTTAGGGATTATCCTGGTTTAGTCAAGTGGCAATTATAGGTTCTCTTTCAAGATCTATGACTTCAATGTCTCTGGGTAGTTGGATAGGTTTCCAGTTCCATGTACAGTTTCCCTCCTGTTGAGTAGGTCTTATGTCTAATTATAGAGCAGCTGGTTACCGTCAAGATATTCATGTGGTCATTGTTGCTGTTCAGAGCATCATAGCTGGGTAGGGTTTTGGTTGCTTCCCTCCTTTGGAAGCTTTTATGGCAAGTTCTGGTGCCATAAAGGATAGTCCTCAGGGAGAAAGTTGTCAGGTTATAAAAAAAAAGTCTAGACAGAACTCAAGTGTAGCTTCTTTGGAATAAAAATGAACTGGACTACTGGGCCCTGTGTCTTAAGTACATGTCTTCTGAAATAGGGACTACCCTTCCACCTCTGATAGGAGTTTGTTGTTGTTATTTGTTTGTTTGTTTTTTGGACAACCCCAATCAACTACTCAAAAGAGGCCTTCTCATTCCTGCTGCTGTTGTTTAGATAGTCTATCGCTTTTGGAGGAAGCCCATATGGGAAAATTTGATTTAACTTGTATTATAGGTACTTTTAAGTAGATAGGCAATTGTATGATTCCTTATGATTTTTCTGACATCTTTATTGCTATTTTACCCCCTCTCCTTCCATAGTTATCCCTACTTCCTAATTAGAGGCTCACATTTGGGATACTTTTGACATTCTTTTTATATCACCCAAGCAAGCTTTTCTGATTACTCTTTCAAAAAGATATCACTAAGGCTCCATTGTTTATCAGTAAATTCCTTGATTCTAACTTCCCAGGTGGGGCCTGCCTCTGTGTTCTCGTCTTCACATAAATGTCATGGTGTAACTGCTCCCAGTGTTTGGGACATTTGTGCTTTTGCTCCAAGTCTTTTTCAATCAGTTTCATAATACCAGAGACCAGCTGTTACCTTTGTATCATTTTTACCACTCACGAATCCTGGCTTCTCCTCTGAATATCAGCAAATAATTTCTAAAAGTCAGAAGCTCTGCATGGAAATCCTGGCTCATATCTTGTTTCCTTCTGTGCTAAGGAAATAAAATTATTTGTTTTATATCATACCAAAAAATCCCCCATCATGTTTTTAAAACAGTGCTGTGGTAAACTACATAAGCAGACACTCTGCTACATATAAAATACTCTAACCAGATAGATACATCATGTCAAAATATATGTGAAATATACCAAGACGTAGAAGCTTTATGATAGGGAGTATGAAAGAATATATGACAATAAATTATCCTGTCAAAGATAAAAATTTACATCCAAACAGTTTTCTATGGGAATGCTTACCAAATAATCTCCAAATAAAAATTGAGAAAGAATAAAAACTTGCTGTCCCTTGGCACTGGCTGTGGTAGGTAATACTGGGCACAAACTGGGCCATAATGGGAAATTCCAGGCAAAGCCATCAGGGCAATTAACTGTGGCCCTCCTTTGTTTTGCATCTGCTGAGATTACCCAAAGAAAGGCACTGCAAGCCAAAGTAGGAAGATAAAATATTTGCAAAGTAGACCTCTTTTCACACTCCTGTGTCTCATGTTAACTTTAAAATATGATATGTATTATGGGGGGGAATTTTCCCTGACTTACTCTTATCATAAACTCTTATTTCCACTATTCCAAACAACAACAAAAGCACAAACCACACCAGCAACCCCCTGAGAAGTGACTAGATTCGAAGCCTCTGTGCCGTACAGGGAGCTGCAGCTGAATGTGGAAAGAATAACTAGGCTATGATGTATTGCAGCAAAGGGCATGATGAAAAACTACCCAGCATAGAGCTTCCTGTTCTTCCTACTCCTCAGGTTTGTCATTTAATAACTTTATATTAAATAAGCATAATCTATGGCTATGTTTTATACTCGAGAAAACTTTCCTGTGCAAACAAGGAAGTCAGGGTTGGATACTTATTTGCCTATCTCATGTTCAGGAGATGGGCAATGTGAAGAATTGGAATGCAGAGTTGGTTTTCATCTCCAGTTAATGGGTAATTAATTCTTTGTTGGACCAATTCATGCTTCCATTGTCTTTATAATAGACTACATTTTTAAAAGCAAAACTATACCATGGATATTTTTGTACTTGCAAAGCAAGAGCATTCCATGGATGGAGTGGAATCTACAAGCAACACCAAACTCAAATATTTTTAGAAGTGGGTGGTGATAAGGGCTGCTCTCTGGTTAATGTAAGTGGAAAACAAGGTCCAGTCAAGGAAATACTCCTGACTTAGTCATCTGTCTGTGTTTAGCACTGTGAGGAATTCAAAACATTAGAGTATCTGTAAAGAAGGGAGAAAACTGCCACCAGGAAAAGAAAAGAATGAATAATGAACTTGGGAAGAGTCACAGGAAGATGACTCTTCGATAGAAAACAATGAGACATTGTGGGGTTGATGCTAAACTATTGCTCAGAGATTTGGAATCCCAAGAATTTGGAGTCTAATATATGAATAATAAGAAAGCAATTGGTCACACACTAGCTTAGGAATAGTTTCAGATATTTATGTAACAGTTAGTAGGTCATGAGAATTCCATTATGTTACATTAGGCTGACCTCTTTTTGTGAAAGCCAAACACTGACATGGCACCATCAAGGCTGCATGGCTCTTTCCCTGGCTTGAAGTTCTTAAGGAGATACATAGAGCCCCTTGATTTCCTTTTGTAACACCCCTACCCACCTGCCCTAATTCCAGGAAAGGCAAGTCTGTGACTGAAGCTCCTAAGAATCAAGTTTAGGATACTGCTCAAAATGTTTTGAGGTATCTGTTTTGATTTGCACTGTAGTCAAGTCTGAGTCCCTTTCTGGATCTCTGGGCAACAGTGGTTCATCTTGCACTTCTGCTCCTGTATGGTCTTGCCTATGACTCCATCCTCTGTGCTCTGGGACGTTGTGTCTAAGGCCTCAAACTGTGTGGTCCTCTTCATATTGCTTAGCTGCGGGAGGTGGTGCAGGGTTCTCTCAGTTCCGAGAGTTTTTAATACAATTTTAAAATCATATTAGATATCGACATTACATATTCAAAAATCTCTGCTTGCATTTCTAATACCTCATACTTGGGAGCTTAGCCACTGCAATATCTAATTATGTTGTACTTGCTACAGAACCAAAGCCCATCTCTGCTCCAGTTGCATCTTAGGGAGATAAGAAAGCCTGAGCTGGTTCTGCCCATGTCCTAGCCCTGGCAGGATTTCTTTCCTTCTTCCAGCACTACAGTTGCCTGTAGTGTTCCTCTAAGGATATATAAGAATCTCAGGGCATTTAAGGGTAGTTTATTTTATTCAGGGTAGATTGGCATATGGTTAGCTGTTTTGAAAGTTATATATAGTTATAGATATCATTCAGGATTTTGATCATGGCAGAATCTTTCTTGTCCTAACTGTGCTTGGCCCAAGGACCTAGGGTACCCATTATGCCATAGTTACAAAGATCAACCTGAGTCAGAATCTCCCAAGTTCATTGTGCCATGCCAATGAAAATTAAAGGCATGGATTGTCATGGATAAAACCAAACTGGAATGCAGACCTGTATTAAGAGATACTATCACAAGTGAGGAAGGGAGGGACCTGGGAGGGAAAGTGGACAGGAGGGGGAGGGAATGCAGGGTCCGGGAGGGGAACCTAATCTGGTATTGGATGAGGGAAAAGTACTGAAGCCCTGAGGGCCAGCAGAAAGAATGGGAACAGGCAACCTCAGGAGGTAGGAGATTGGGGGATCCTCCAAAATGCACCAGAGACCTGGGAGGTGAGAGAGTCTTAGGACTCAAAGGGAGGGAAATGCTCAACAGTAGGGAGAGGAAAGTTAGAGAGCCCATACACAGCAGGAAGACAGGGCATCAAGTGAGGGAGGGGGCATCCCAAAGTCACAACTCTGACCCATAATTGTTCCTGTCTGAAAGAATTACAGGGATGAAAATGCACAGGAACCTGAGGAAAAGAAGGTCCAGCAACAGGCCCAAAGAGAGATCCAGCTCAAGGGGAGGTCCCAATGGTGCAGTTTACACTAATCTGAGAGCAGCTCATTTTAAAGCACCGTCTCCCCATCGCATCACTAACTGTTTCCAGTTTCTTTCTAGTCGGTACAGCAATCTCCGCAGTAAAAACCACACCAGCTGCTCAGGGTCTACAGTTTAACTTCTGTGTTCTGGCCATTTCTTTCTCATCAAGCCCAATTCTGTGTACTTATTACCTCATTTCAGAAAGTGTGTGTGTGTGTGTGTGTGTGTGTGTGTGTGTGNCTCTGCTCTGCTCTGCTCTTCTCTGCTCTTCTCTTCTCTGCTCTTCTCTTCTCTTTTCTCCCTCCCCTCCAAACCCTTTCCCTTCTTCCCTCTCCTCTCCTCTCTCCATACCTCCCATTCCCTGGTCACCTATCCTTCCCTTTTTGCCTTTCTTCCCTTGCTCTCTTCTCCTCATCTTTTCTCATCCCATCTTCCCTTACTTCCTCAAATCATTCCCTTTGATTTCTTCCTTCCTCTCCCTCCCATGTCTATACTGGCTATATTATATACAAAATACTTAGAAAAGTCTTAGCAGAAAACAAATATGGTAAATGACTTGATTTCCCCAGTAACATACCCCAAGGGTTGAGTAACTGGTCTGATCTCTGCCAGGTACAGATTACATCAAAAATTTAGAAATAGAAATAAAATCAAATTTATTATCATAGCACAGATTCCCATAAATGCTATGAATTTGGCACAGATACTTTCTGAGAAACTCTCTCGTGGATTATAAATACTGTCAGAACAGTGTTGAGATTGTGTGTCTGGTGTGAAGGTTAGCCCAGACATATGTGAGGCTCTGTCACAAGCATGCTGTGTCACAGTGATTCATCTTGTGGGTGACAGTGCACTGGAAGTGCTTCTGCCTTTTTATCCATACTTGGATGAGCCCATGCCTTCAGAGTGATCATGGTCTTGATATATTAGATATACACAGATATACCTAAATCCAAGTTTGATTTTAACAAAAATCCTTTGTAAGCACTAGTGTGTGAGTGTGACACTTTTTCAAGTCAGTTCCACCACAAACAAGGACCAGACAAAGGCAGACCTTAACTCTTTAACATTGTCAGGGGTTTGATCCCAGGGAATTAGAATCATCAAACTTTGATAGGAGAAGAAAGCATGTCTCAGAAACAAGGGGACTGGTGTGTGTTTTGGGAAATAGTAGGCCATGGAGATTCTGATCTCATGAGCTTCTGGTCTGAGCCGACTGACTGACAATGTCTCAAGTGTGATAAACTATTTGGACATGGTGACCACTGGGTGTTTGTTTTATAAACAGAGACTGAGATTTGCCCTCAGAGTATTGGCACTAAGCGGAGCCAACTGTGTTCAAAGGAAATGGCAAGAATACACTCAGTGAGTCAGGGGTGTCCTTAGTAGGAAAACATGAAAAGGGTCATCGGAGAGAAATAGAGGGACTAACACATACTAGCTTGGATAGCTATAAAGAAAAGATGGTGAAGAGATAAACACATAGGTGAATATGAACAATGAATGTCAGGTCAGGGATCTGAGAAGCATTCTATGGGTACAGACTCAGAGGCATGAGGAGATTAGGAAGGTACATATAGAGGGAGAATGATGTGACTTTTGATTGTTTCAGACAAAATTAGCATAAGATATAAAAATGTGAATATAAGTCAACCACGTGCTGGCAAATAAGCAGGCTGTTTTGTCTCTTTCAGAATCACTAATTGTCAGAATCACTAATGGGGCAGATTTTCTCCTCTTTCCTGTCTAATACTCTTTAAAATGGTATCAAATAGTAATAACCTAAGACTCTTGGGAAGAGAAGCTCAGACCTTTGATACATTATTTCACAAAAAAGATATGGAGAAGATTAATAGAAACCAGGCAAGAAAAACAAACAAAAACAAACAACAACAATAAACAATAAAACTCCCAAACAAACCAAACCAGCCAAGTGACCAACCAACTGAAAGCTGGAGATTGAAGATAAAGACTACAGAATTGACAGCGTACATAAAGCGTACATAACTGATCAGGATAGTTTACATAAAAGGTGAGGGCTGCCGGATCAGGGTCCAGAGGTAGTTTTAATTCGGAATCAAGGGACACCAGAATGGGGAAGCAGGGCAGCAGTATCAGGGGAAAGCACCCTGACTTGTCTAGTCTACATACTTACCCCCATCTGGCTCCAATTGACTGGCTATGGCCTTTGTCCCAAGAAAGCATTCCAAGGACAAGTCTCTAACTCAGCCTGGGTAAATAATCATCTCTCCAGGGAAACTTACTAAGGAGTTGACACTTGGGATCTAATACCAGACCAATTCCCGTTGAATCCGAAAGGTTAAAAAGTGTCTACGAGCTCCAGTTTGGATATACAAATGATCGTCCATTTTGAAAAATGTTCTCAAGGACACCTCAAAGAACAGAAACAAGATATAAGAGTAACAAGGAGAGAAATGTTGGTCTTTATGACGAACACCTGGTGATTATTAATACTTTACACGGCTTGTCATAATCACAAATAATTGCTAGCAATTGTTTCAAAAGTGGAGGCAATTTAGTAACAACTTGACATTAAAAACTGTAGATTGTTTTGCTCGTGGTTGTGAGGGAGAAAACAGTTGTGGAAGGTGGAGTCAGGAGAATGGAAAAATTGAGGAGAAAGTGTGCAAGTTTTAAGGTTTGTGAGAAGATAAAGATCTGATGAGAAAGTGACATTTCGAGAAAATTTGTATCGAAACTTTAACAACGGGAGAGTGGTTAAGCACGGGATGAGTCAAACACTGATGGGCTGACAGAAAAACTAGGGAATTTAGGAAGGCAAAGAAGGCCTTGTCATTTAATGAAATCATGAAACATAATGAATGAAACGTGAGGGAATTTGACAGGAAGTTAAAATACATCAGTAGTTATTAAATAGTAGTATGTTAAGTTTTCTTTTAGAAATAGAGGCTAACATATTTAGGAAAATTAGAAACAACCAAAATTCATCCGAGGAGCTGTTTGTAAGTGCTGCAGCTTAAACAGCAAGGAGGAAAGAGCACGAAAGAGCTGCTTGGCAAATTTTAACAAGAGATTGTAAAAATACGTGCATAAACGAGAAGAAAAGTACAATCCAAATCACAACATGCAAAGATATTAGTTTGCACTGTAGAAGGAAAGTACAGCTATGTAAGAAGAGTAAATGCTAAGAAAAAAAAAAGGCAAAAATTGTCAGGGCGAGATGTGGTGCTGAACACCTTTAATCCCAGCACTCAGCAGGCAGGGGCAGGCAGATCTCTGAATTTGAAGCCAGCCTGGTCTACAGAGTAAGTTTCAGGACAATCAGAGTTTTGTAGAGAGTACTTACATCAAACAAACAAACAAACAAACAAACAACCCAACCAACCAAAACCAAACATCAAACAACTTTCTGCCCAGAATTTTTTAAAGGCAAAAACTGTCATTAAACCAAAAGTGTGAAGCAAGATTCCTGGGAATTTAGCTTAAGGTGATTAATATGTTTTTAAAAAAATGTAAATAATTAAGGATCTTATTACATACACATATATTTTCTCTGTAAGTAAATCCTGGGTCAATGAGAAAAATTAAGGCAAATATTTCAGATAGCAGTGAATAATGAGAAGACAGACTATATGTGAACACTGAGTATTGAAACTTTAGCATAATTCTGATACCAACGCAAAGCATGAGTGACATAGGAAGAAAAATGCAAACAAATGTAAAAGTACTGAAAAATGTTGGCACATTAAATTAATTAATGTTCTAAGAAGATAACGTGAAGGGATTAAAAGGAAATAGCAAACACTCTCCATATGATTACCTGGTTTAATAGTTAAAAGAAAGAAAATTGTCTTAATTGATGTCAGAATGCCCATTAACTTAAATCTTTGAATGCTTATAAATATTTTAAAGGAATTCACCAAGTAAAAGTAGATTATTCTGTACTTTTGTATTTTCTCAAGCATTTACAGCATGTCGGTCGTGCCTATATCCATAAAATTTTTGTTCATTAAGTATGAGAAACAAGTTCTGTCTCTTCCTCTTGCTCTGCCATCAGTCACTGGCAAGGTGGGCAGAAGTGTACTCTCACAGCTGCAAAAACAAAGATATCAAACAGCTTTTGTAACAAGCACAAGCTCCTCTTCCTCCTCCTCCTCCTCCTCCTCCTCTTCCTCTTCCTCCTCCTCCTCCTCCTCCTCCTCATCTTCTTCTTCTTCTTCTTCTTCTTCTTCTTCTTCTTCTTCTTCTTCTTCTTCTTCTTCTTCTTCTTCTTCTTCTTCTTCTTCTTCTTCTTCTTCTTCTTCTTCCTTTTAAATGTAAGACTCAACCCATAGGAGAAATGTTCCTGCAGTGACCAGTGCACCACGGCCTCCCAGCAATAGAGAAGCTTCCCACTACTTCTGTCCATGTGGTCAACAGAAGAATGAGAAGACTGGCCTGATTCCAGTAATGCATAAACTCTGCTGCCAAATACACAGCCATTGTGCAAATGGGGCTGCTGAGTGCTTGGAATGAGGTTAGCATAATTAAGGAACGGGAACTTTAATTTACTTTCAACTAGCTATAAGTCGACTTTTAAAAAAGGAAGTGTATTGAGGAGAAGTGGAATGTGCAGGTCTTCTTTCTCAACTGCCCTGCTTTTTATAACTCTTTATCAGACAATAAATCCTGATTTTATAAATAGAGTATGTGTTCATGCGCATGGGCTATGTTGTGTTAATTCAGTACATCTACACAAATGTGTTATAATCTAATCAGGGTATAGGATTTCTACTTTTTTACAAATATTAGTCATTAGTACTCATTAGCAATTTTGTATTTTTTTTCCCAAGGGGGCAGGATCAGGTGTGGGAGGAGACCGGGGAGAAGTACAGAGGGTCAGGAAATTGAATGGAGGTGTGTAGCAGTGGTGCATGGGGAACTAGGGGTAGCCACCAGAAAGTCCCAGTTGCCAGAAAAGCAAGAGGCTCCCAGGACCCAATGGGGATGACATTATCTGAAATACCCAACAAATGGTAGAGAGAACCTGTAGAGACCATATCCAGAGGATAGGCACTGCCCCCGTTTGAGGGATAGGGCTACCCACCCATCTCAAAAATATTATCTCAGAACTGTTCCTAGCTAGAGGAAATTCAGGGACAAAGAGTGGAGCAGAGACTGAAGGAAAGGCCATCTAGAGACTGTCCCACTTAGGGATCCACCCCATTAGCAGACATCAAAGCCAGACACTATTGTGAATTCCAAGAAGTATTGCTGACAGGAGCCTGGTATAGCTGTCCCCTGGGACTCTGCCAGAGCCTGACAAATACAGAGGCAGATGCTCACAGTCAACCATCAGACTTAGCCCAGGAATACCAATGGAGGAGTTAGAGGAAGGACTGAAGGAGCTGAAGGGGTTTGCAAACCCATAGGAAGAACAACAGTATCAGTCACCCAGACCCGCTAGAGCTCCCAGGGACTAAACCACCAACCAAAGAGCACACACTGAGGGACCCATGGCTCCAGCTGCATATGTAGCAGAGGATGGCTTTATCTGGCATCAATGGGAGGGGAGGCCCTTGGTCCTGTGGAGGCGCAATGCCCTAGGAGAATACTAGGGCAGTTCGGCAGGAGTGGGTGTGTGGGTGGGTGGGGAGCACACTCATAGAAGCAGAGGGGAGGGAGGAGGGCATGAGGGTTTTTGGAGTGGAAACAGGGAAGGGGTCTGGGGATAACATTTGAAATAAATAAATAAAATAACCAATAAAAATTAGATCCTGTATTGTATTAAGCAATCATTACCCTACTATCCTAAAGAGACACAGACAGAAATCCTCCACTCTGTTTTTTGTGTGTGTGTTACTAATTGGACTGTTAGTTTGTCCCTGCTGCATCTTTTCCAGTCTCTACCACTCCATCCCATAGTTCTACAAGATGGAATCATCACTTGCCATGAATAAGTGGAAACGTGTGATATTTGTCTTCATGTTTCTAGCTAATTTCACTCAGTACAATGGCTTCCAGTTCTACCCACACTACTGAAAATGACAGTTAGACTAACTTCTCCACTCTTATGACTAAATAATGTATGATTATGCATCTACAACACACATTTTCTTCATCCAGGGAAGGGCACCTGGGTTGAAATAATATTTTATCTACTTTATCTGTGATCATCAGGACAGGAGTGTAGGTATCTTTGGGCCTAGTGATTTCACCTTGGATGAAGAGGTAGACACGCTGGGTCATGTGACAGTTCTAGCTTGAGTTGTTGAAGAATCATACTTTTTTCTACAATGGCTCTGCTAGTGAACATTCCCTTCAACAACTTACCACTTGTCTTTCCCCTGCTCTCTCCTTAGCGTTTCTTAGTTTTGTCCTTTTGATGGTAGCCAGTCTAACTCAGAGGAGTCCTTCCATGGTGACTTGATTTGAATCTCCTGGTTGATTACTGAGACTGAGTATCTTCCTTCGAGAGGTATTTTAGTTTCTTGGCCCATTTTATTGGGTTTTTTGGTGATTGACTTTTTGAGTTTCTTATATATTTTGAGGACTTACCCTTGCCAAATGACTCCTTCACAAATCTCTTAACTCTTTTGGCCATTTCTCTTGCTGTGTTCAAGCTATTTCATTTCATATAATCCCCTTTGTTTCTATTTTCATTGACTGGGTATTAGGGTCAAACATAAAAAAAATCTAAATTTTCTTTAGCAATGTTTTGAAGTGTTCCTCTGCTTTCTTAAAGTCATTTCATAGTTTAAGGTTTAAATTTTGTCCTTTGATTGATCTTGAGCTGATATTTGCGGATGGCGAGAGTGAAGATCTATTTCAATTCTTTTGGCTGTGTTTGCCCTTTCTTACCAATACCACTTAGTGAAGAGAACATCATTTTTTTTCCCATGTACATTCCTGAGATCTTAAGAATCTGTTACCTAGGTGAGTGTTGGTTAATTTCTGTTTTCTCTCTTCTGTTCCCCAGATCTTTGTATGTTAGCACCATCATGACTAGTTAGTTGCATGTTTTCATGTTAGTACTGGGATGGCTCTAACCAGTTACTTGCTTAGGATCACTTTGGCTATTCTGAGTCTTCTGAAGAATTTTTTAAAATTATATTTACAAAAAGAAATTATTTGTATTTTGATGGGACTAAATAGATTCAAGAGATCACTTAGGCTACTATGGCATTTGTCACCATAATTAATCCTATCATACATGAGCACGGGGGAATATTTCATTTATTATGTCCTCTTTAATTACTTTCAGCAGTATTTTATGTTTTTTTTTAAAAAACAACTTTTATTTCCTCAGTTAAAAACTTTGCTAAATACCTCTCGTTTTTGTAAATAAGATTGCTTTCTTAATGTCTTTTTAGTTTCCTCACTGCTATGTAAGATGTTTATGTTGGATCACTGAGATAGTCAGTGGGTGAAAGTGTGCACCAAATGAGTGTGCTAACTTGAACCTTATCACTGCTTCCCATGGTGGAAGGAAAGAACCAGCTCCCAGAGTTGTCTTCTAACCTTCACATGAACACACACTCTCAACTCTGTTCTCTGTCTCTGTCTGTCTTTTGTCTGTCTGTCTGTCTGTCTGTCTGTCTGTCTTTCTCTCTCTTTCCCTTCCTCTCTCTCTCAACACACACAGACCTCATACACAGCAACAATAATAAAATAACTAAAAGCTGGTGGTGTAGGTATGTTGACTTTGTCATCTACAACTCAATTCATTTGTGCTGTAGTAGCCTTTTAAGGGAGCATTTAGCCTTGTCATGTCATCTGCAGAAATGGAAAATTTAACATCTCTATTTCCAATTGGATGACTTTCTCTCTCTTGACTAATTGTACTTGCTAAGATCTTTGCATTAAATATGAATAGTGAACATAAGTGCCTTTGCTTTATTCCTTTTTCCAGAGGAAACTTCTCAGCTCATATTCTGTTACATCCCTGTAGTATCTCTTATGATATAGTCACTTCCAACCATGCTATTATTTAACTGAGTTTTTCACCTTTTATTTTCAATAATATAGATAAATATTTATCCATTTTGTTTATATATTTTTTTAAATCAAGCCTATGCTTCATTGACATTTTCATTTTTCCTTCATTTCTTCACTGATCAACATTATGACTTTCTTTCTAATGTTTCTAACTAAGAGACTAAGGCAAAAAATTGGCACATCATCCCCAAGATACTCTTGTGTCATTCATATAGATGGAAAGGATATTGCAGATAGCATTAAGCTCTCAAATACATTCAACTTGGGGTTGATCAAGAGAGAGATTATCCAGCAGTGCCTGTCCTAATCAACCATTCCCTTTAAATGAATATTGAAGTCTTTGCTAAACTTAGAAATTTAAACAAACAGAATCTACCTTACTGGCTGAGACTTCTATAGCTACAAGGAGATAAGTTTGCCATCAAAAAGTTTTGCAATCACTGACATAGTCCTGAACACAGGATCCATCTATGCCAAACCCAGATGATGTGTATGTCAAATTTCCTACTGAGTCCCCTTTTCCTGATGTGACTTTCTTCATAGCTCAGAAACCATTCACATTCTAAGTTTAATGTGCACATGTTGTTTTAATTTCAGTCTCTTCTCTCTACAGAATAAGACCCTCATGCGCAAATATTTTGATCCCATTTGTTTATGTTCCATCTTCTATACTTAGAAGAGAGCCTGGAGCACAAACATTGATGTATATTTGTTCCACTTAAGAATGGTGCTGTTTTCTTGATTTCTCTGTTTTCTCTGCTACTCAGCTAACTCCCAAAAGCATTTCAGATTTCTCCAAAGAGCTTTTTGTTTTTTCTCTTCAGTTTCTATCTTAAAAGAAGCTTACCTCTCATAAAAAAATTAAGGTAATCAGCACTTCAATGATGGAGGTTCACAAGAAATCTGACTTTCTCAAAGAATAGAAAAAGAGCAGAAGAACGTCAGATGAGTTATTGATAAACAGGATATGCACAGGAAAAAGAGATCTGTTTATTTTATACTGTCATTCTAAAATGAGTAGACGATATAAGAATTCTTGTAGGTACATAAACAAACACACATGCAGAAAACACACAAAGCATGTGATATGATCAGTGCTTTAGAAATGCTGAAGAGTTTCAGGTTGGGAATGCAACTTTTAGGTCTAACTATATGAACTTGAATACCTCTTTCAGGCTATGTTTGACTCTAGTAACAAGTCTAAGGCTCCCGACTCTGATGCAAACCAGGTCCATAAAATATTTTTCTCAGATTTTTCTGCCTGTGACCAGGCTAGTTCTAACCCAAGGCTTTTAATAAAAACTGTTGGATACCCAGTCATCTATATGATGGAACTCAGGACCCCCAATGGAGAAGCTAGAGAAAGTACCCCAGGAGCTGAAGGGGTCTGCAACCCTATAAGAGGAACAACAATATGAACTAACCAGTACCCCCCAGAGCTCGTGTCTCTAGCTGCAAATGTAGCAGAAGATGGCCTAGTCGGCCATTATTAGGAAGAGAGGCCCCTTGGTATTGCAAACTTTATATACCCCAATACAGGGGAATGCCAGGGCCAAGAAGTGGGAGTGGGTGTGTAGGGGAGCAGGGCCGGGGGGGGGAGGTATAGGGAACTTTTGGGATAGCATTTGAAATGTAAATTAAGAAAATATCTAATTAAAAAACTGTTGGATTTAAATAATTGGATATTACTAAATCTGGCCTCAGAACTTACAGAAGGAACAAAGGAAAACCCAGGAGAGAAGATATTGTTTGCTCTTGTTGGGGAAGTGTCTTGGGCAAGAACCTATGTTACTATCTATATCTCTATGGTATCTTATAGTTGTCTTCACTCTTTAATGTTTAGAAGGATAGCTTCAAATAAGGGACTGTGGGCAGCCCTTTCAGGAATCAAGTTGTTAGAAACAGGAGGCTTTTTGATAAGAGAATTTGTTTGAAAATTAATATGGCAAGCATGCTTTGAGCATTTTCTCTGACATCAAGAAAGATGGGGAGTAATTTGTACATGAAAGTATTTTGAACATGTGATTATGTACCTTGGATTTTCTTCTAAATTGACTGTCCCACAGGCTTTCCACCCATCTTTTTCTTTACCTTGTCTCTCAGATTACAATGAAGAAGAGCCAATGATTGACCTAGTCTCTGACAGGAGAGGAGGCCTGGAAAGCTTTTCACAGACTGCCTGAATATGAGTGCCTTTTGGTTTGTTTCCCATTTTAATGTGTTTTTTCCTTGTAGATAATCTTGCTGTCTGAAGAGTCTAGCACTATACTGAATGAGCCTGCTGAGTATGGATATCATTGTCTTTTTCCTGGCTGAGGGGGAAATGCCTTCAGATTTTTTCCATTCAGTGAGATGGTGACTGTGGACTCGTGTACAGTTTAATTATGATGAGATTCATTCTGCCAACTTCTTAGGAGCTTTCCTTGTGTAGAGATGTTGAGCTTTATCAAATGCTTGTTATGAGTCTGCTGAGATAATTGTTTGATTTTTATCTTTTTCCTCTCCTTATGTGTCAAATAACATAATTTAATGAGCTGCATAGAAACCTAAACCTAACCTAACTTTCATGTATGATCTTTTGAGGGTTTTTTTTTGTTTGTTTGTTTAATTTTCCAGTAATTTTTGAATTTATTCTCACAAAAGATTTTTGTTCTAGAGTTTTTTTTATTTATTTTTCCTTGTCAGGTTTTAGTATCATGACAATTCTGGCTTCATAAAATGAGTTTAGACGTAGTGTTTCAATTTCAATCCTGTAAAGTGGAATAATTTGATAAGTAAGCAGTTAAAAATGTTATTTGAAAGGGCTAGAGAGATGGCTTTGCAGCTAAAAGCACTGGCTGGCTGCTCTTCCTAGAAGACCTGGGTTCAATTCCCAGCACCCACATGGCAGCTCACAATTGTCTGTAATTCCAGTTCCAGGAGATCTGATGCCTTCACACCAATGCAAATAAAATAAAGTTAAATAAATTTTGATAAATTGTTATTTGAAAAGTTTTGTTGAAAATCTGCTACTAAACCACTTGGCTTTGGACTTTCCTTGGTTGCGAAACTTTCTTACTAATTCAGTATCAGTATTTGATATTAATCTAGTGAGAGGATTTTTAAAAAAATATATTCTTGGTTCAATTTTGGTAGAAAATTTCCAAAAATTTTTCCATTTTTTTGTCTATATTTCTAATTTTCTTACCATATATATTCTTCAAAATAATTCCTAGTCCATTTTATTTCTGTGGCTTCCATTGTACTATCTTCTTTCCTTGTTTTTAATTTTACTTATTTGAATCTTCTCTGTTTAAAGAGTTGGTCTTCCTAAAGATCTGGCCTTTGTTAGTTTATGAATAATGACCTATTGGTTTCAGTCATATTCTGTATTTCATTCACTCTATGTTTTATTTATTTCTGTTGTGACTTTCATTTTTTTGTCTCCTACTGATCTGAGGTTTAGATTATAATTGCTGTTCTAAGTCCTTGGGATTCATTATTACATTGTCCCTCTTAGCTGGTCTGGCTACACCCCATGGGTTTTTGTATGTTCTATTTCCATTTTTGTGTGTTGCAAGAATAATAATTTCTCTTCTGACTTAATGAACAGCTGTTCACTGAAAAGTGTAAACAGAGTGTTTATTGTTTCAGAACACTCTTCAATGTTGTTCTGTTTGCTCCCCTGGAACACTGTCTGCCAGGCTGCATCCGTGGCTTTCCTATCATGTTAATGTACACATTCTGCAGGTTTTTTTTTTTTTTTTACTCTGAAGTCCTACATCATAGAATCTCAATTTTATTTCTTCGTTGGGAAGGAATAATTTTGGTGATGTTATTGATCACTATTTCTCTTTAGTTGACTTGTTTTAGTTGTCAACATCATTGTCAATAAAAAGTCCCTTATTGCCATGTATCTTTCTTTATGTCATTTTTTTTCACTCTTAAGGAAGGAGAAGTTAAAAATCATTCCCCAAACCAATACTACCTATAACAGGATTTATTCTTCCCAGTTTGATGTTGAACAAGTAATTTGCATAATGTCTCTGTGCATATAATTTTTTTCAATTCATCTTCTGACTTATATTCTATTAGTAACAATAGAATATTATTCAATTAGTTAATAATTGATATTTATGAGAATAAATCTTTTTAGACAGATAAGCTTAGAACACACATAGTACCTATTCTGGATAGGTACTATGGATATCAATATTAACTAAGACAGAAGAATTGCTTTGCAACTCTCAGATAAACATTGTTATTATAGGTTGGGCTCAGATTCTGATAATAACATGTAAGAGGATCATCATGGGAAGCTAATAGAAACAATAATTTCTGTGGGTGTAAGCCTGCCTGTGCTTCTCAGCTTTGACACCACTAATATTTTCAGGCCAATCTGCTGCACAGGAGTATCCTGTGCATTGTGAGAAGTTAAACAGCGTACCTGACCTCAACCAATCATGTGTCCTTAGCCATCCTTCACCAATCCTGTAGTGACAAACAACTACAATTATGTCCAAAGCTGACCATATGTCCCATTCAGCCCAAATCTCTCCCAATTGAAAGCCATTCATTTAAGGAAGAAGTAAATCCATGATCTAGTTTGAATAAAAGTCTGGATGAATGCCGTGTATTCCCTGAAGGTCTTGTAGCTGAGTTCCAGTTGAGGCCTTTGTAATCTGCTTTAGTGAGTCATTGGGAAGAGATTGCTGTCACATAGGTATGTAATAATTCTAGGCAAAGAGCCAGCCTGAGTGTTCATCAGTGAGCTCTCTAGAGCCAACAGTCTCAGTAGCCAAGAAATGAGTGTTTCAGTACCTGTAGCATCTTTTACAATAGGCACTGTACTCCAAGGCCTTTG
>LR749574.1:2515879-2539127 GCA_902729485.2 Mus minutoides
AAAAGCAAACTAGAACAATATGTCAAGTACACAGATACCATTTATGTGCTACTGAATATTTAATAAACAAGTATGAGTTTTGGGATGTTTTTAAAGTATTCCAAATAGAGATGAGTAGAATTAACTGAGGGAGAACTGAACTATGGGAGTTCTCAAGAGCATACGTAAGTTCTGTTAAACTCCTAGCATTATGTCAATCAGTTCACACATATATTAAGAAAGAAAGTTCACAATAACACATACAAGCTCCATCATAATAAACCCCGACATCACAGCAATCAGTGCACATACTATTTAAGAACTGATATGCTGGACTGTGATCCTTGCTACCTAGGCACCAACTTGCAAGCATTCTTCAGCAGCGAGTGTACAAGTAAAAATGTAAGGAATGTTTTCTTAATAGATTATTGAAGCTTCTATTTATTGTAACAGGAACATACTGCTGATTAAATTCATGGGAGTTCAAATAAAAACATCAGAGAGCTGGTATCAAGAAAAACAATCCAAAGATGTGACCAGAATATTTTATTTTATTTACTTATTTTTATGTGTGGTTGTTTTGTCTACATGCACTTAGACCACATGTGTGTCTAGTCCTTGGGAATGTCAGAAGTGAGCATCAGATGTTGTCTTAGCTACAGTTTCTTTTGCTGTGAAGAGATACCATGACCAAAGCAACTCTAATAGAAGAAAACATTTAACAGGGGCTGGTTTATGGGCTCAGAGGTTTTGTTCATTATCATCACAGCAGGAATGATGGCAGTAGACAAGCAGGCATGGTGCTGGAGAAGAAACCATGTGTTCTATATCTGGATAATCATGCAGAAGAAAGAGAGATACACTGGGTCTGTTTCAGGCTTCTAAACACTTAAAGCCCATGCTCAGTAACACACTTTGTCCAGCAAGGCCACAACTCCTAATGCCATTCCCTAAGCATTCAAATATCTGAGTGGTCAATCTTATTTAAACCACCACATTCCACTACCTGATCCCCAAATTCCTGTAGCCATATCATAATGCAAAAATTCATCCAATCCAACGTCAAAAGTCCACAAAGTCTACAATAGTCTCAACATTGTTTTATATCCAAAGTTCAAAGTCTTGTTTGAAGCTCATGGCAATCATTTAACTGTAACCCTGTAAAATCAAAATTAAAAAGCAGATAGAATACTTCCAATGTACAATGGCACAGCATATCTATTCCCATTCCAAAAAGGAAGGGAGGGAGTAGAGGGAGGACATACTGGAATGAAACAAGACTGAAAACCAGCTGGGCAAACTCCAAGCTCTGGATCTTTACATCTAGTGTCAAGGTGCTCTTCAGATCTCTGACTCCTTTCAGTGTTGTTGACAGTAACATACTTCTCTTTCTTGGGTTGCTTCCCCTCCCGTTAATAGCTCCCCAAGACAGGTATCCTACAACTCTGGCATCTCCAATATCTTGGGGTCTCCAAGGTAACCCAGCCTTACAGCTCAATGCAATGGCCTCTTTAGGACACCCCTGACATTTGTCTGGCTTCAGCAACCTTCCTTAGTCTCAGAAGTTCCATAACCCTTTTCTTCTATCCTTGACTCTAAAGCCAGAACCACATGGCTGAAGCTGCCAGGTTCTGCTGCTTCCTGGGACTGGAATGTGGCCCTCTCCTTCAAATAGATCTTTGCCAGCTTTCTCTTTTCCTTTCCTTTCCTTTCCTTTCCTTTCCTTTCCTTTCCTTTCCTTTCCTTTCCTTTCCTTTCCTTTCCTTTCCTTTCCTTTCCTTTCCTTTCTTTTCTTCTTTTTTTTTTTCTTTTCAGTGCTAAACTAATTTCTGTTTTTGTTTTTCTTTTATTGGATGTTTTCTTTATTTACATTTCAAATGTTATCCTGTTTCCCCATCCCCCTATCCCAAACCTCATCCCCCATTTCCCCTCCCTTTGTTTCTATGAGGGTGCTCCCCCAACCAACCACTGACTCCTGCTTCCTTGTCCTAGCATCCCCCCACACTGGGGCATCGAGCCTTTACAGGACCTTCCATTGATGACAAACAAGGCCATCTTTCTTCCTCCAAGCCCTCCCATATACTGCTCCTAATTCTCCTTTAAATTTTTGACCTCTTTTTTTTTTTTTTTCACTAGCTGCTATTGTGTGCATAGAAGTCTCTCTCTCTCTCTCTCTCTCTCTCTCTCTCTCTCTCTCTCTCTCTCTCTCTCTGTGTGTGTGTGTGTGTGTGTGTGTGTGTGTATTCCTAAATATAACATGTCCAGTTGCATCATACCTTAAGTGGCTTGTTTAATTGATTTCTACTTTGAAGTGACAATTTAAACTTCAAATAACCCATGGGTCGCCATTGGGGTTACCATAGAATTAGCATTGAGGTCATCATGGGTTATTTCTAGGAATTATTGGCTGCTTCTTAAAGTTATACTTCACTTCCAGCCAAATCAAAATGTACATAGACTCAAAATATCTAGAGATTCTTTGCTTTAGAAGGATTTTTTAGTATATGTGTTTGACCATTATTATATTTCTATTCGAAATATGGCTTGATAAATGTTGCTTGATTGACATGTAGCTTTTCAGCTATGTCCACTACCTAAAACATAAAACAGCTATTAGGGGACTTTCCTGGCCACTCTCAAACATTCCTCATGGTTTTTAAATCTTGTGGGCATTAACTTCTAAGTGACTGGGCAACAAAGTAGCTGCTGCTACAACATATCACAAGGGATGCTGGTGAGCAAGACCTGATGCTGATGAGCTGCAGACAACCTCAACCTCTGACAGGAAAGCTTGTAGCTAACTTGTGAAATTACTGCCCCTTGGTTACTACCCTGCTCTTATAATCCAGGAAAAGTCAAAGAAAATAAAGAATAAAATGTTAAACTTAAACCATGGAGATAACTTGAAGGAAGAAAGTTTGTACAAAAACTGCCATTTAAATTCTTATTATAGCTTAGAAGATGTCTTCATCAAGGTTTTCATGCTACTTAGGAATTTAAGTCCTCTATTTTTTTTTTAAAATCCAGATCTGGTGTATGCACTGAATGGTTTGTTGCTTCCAGAGTGAAAAATGCACATGAAGTCAAAGAGAACTGCAGGGCTAAAAACCATGGTGACTTGCTACAGCTGTGACATATGAAGACAAAGACTGTGCATCCAAGATATTATCTTCTGTTTGATCAGGAATTAATTTAAGAGTCTTCAATAAATTGAATGTAATCTCATATTTAACTTACAGGCAAAGAAAACAAGCATTAGAAGTGAACGAAAGATGGAGACTAAGTTGAAATTCAGCTCTGGCTTCTGTGCTGCTTTCTCCTGTCTGTCCTACATTTGCCATTACATGATTTCTACAGTGAGAATTTCTGTGCAGAACCCCAGTAGCCTGTGAAGCATTGGGACTAGCAAAAGGTTTGAAATTTACAACCATATTTGATCCTCTTAAATCACAATTTTAAAGTACCTTTTCTCTGCTGAGTCTGAAAGTTTACATATTTAGGATGAATTTGTGATGAATGTTAAATACCAAGTCACAGGCATCTTTACAAGATTGGGGACAACAGAAAATATATTAGAAGTCCTATTTACTATTTGTACTTGGAATATCAGTCCTGAGATCAAACATTCCAGTCATTACCTTGTCAATCAGCCCTATTCACTTCACACTCTCTTTTGTAGCTAGTGATTTTCTTACTTATTTTTGTCTTTCCTAATAAAACCTAATCCCTCTTAGAGAAGAATTATTAAAGACAATTCTGTTCCCAGTGCTTATTGTAATGTGTCCTTCCCCTGTTCCTGTCCCTTATTTCTTGGAGCCATAAATACCATTTCTCCCAATGCTATTGTCCAGAAACATACCAATGTTAAACATTTGAGGCATTTATGACCGTCTCCTAGAATGCAACACCTCAAGGCATAGCTTCTGATATTACACTGTGACATTTAAGACCTCATCTGATGCATTCTTCATATTGCGAGTCACCACCCTGTCTCAGGATACTGTAAACACATTTGAGGACAAACTTATAATGGAGTTGAGGGCTTTCATTTCAGTCTCCAAAGGATGCTTGTCCAGAAAAAGCTTGCCTTTAGATTAATTTACTGACTTCTTTCTTTAGGTTAAACTTCAGTTACAGATCATAGGACAAAGGACATCTTCATAAATCTGTTGGTCACGCTGAGTTCACCTTGGCTAATGGAGAAGAGAGCGGTGACAGTTCCCCTCAGGAAACATTGCTGCTTGCTTTGGAAGACTTAAATACAGTTTCCAAACTTGAAGGAAAACAAGGTAGACAATCCCCTTAAAAGATTCTTTTCAGATGTTTTAAAAGTAAAATTCTTGCTGGGCGTGGTGGCGCATGCCTTTAATCCCAGCACTCGGGAGGCAGAGGCAGGCGGATTTCTGAGTTCGAGGCCAGCCTGGTCTACAAAGTGAGTTCCAGGACAGCCAGGGCTATAAAGAGAAACCCTGTCTCAAAAAACCAAAAAAAAAAAAAAAAAAAAGTAAAATTCTTGTAATTTCCACTGGTTTCCTTGCTTAAGCATTCATCCAACAACATGGCCATCTTTCTTTTCTAATAAAAACACTTCTAAGTCCATGGAAGTGTGTGCTCTCACTGCCTCCACAAGAAGTGAACACTGCAATATTTTCAAGCAGAAAATGATCTATGAAACCAAATTACTTTTCAAATCCTTTTTCATCAAACAATGACTGGTGGAATTTATATTTTACTGCCAAGACAATCCTTTAGAATTAAACAAATAATAATCACCCACATGTAACCATGTATGCCAGCAACTGTTTGTACTGATTCTAGGCAAACTGGTCCTGGCCACAGCCCTCTGAAGCAGGTAGTACCATCATTGGCCCCATTTACACTGCAAAGAAACTGAGATTCAGAGAGGCTCCTCCACTTGCTCAACATCACAAAGCAAGCAAGTGATGGCAGACTAGAATTTAACCCTAACCAGGCCCTGATTGTCTTTCTTTGGCAGACACTTAACTATTCGAACTTCCTTTCATTTGTCCCATGTTGGTTAACACTCTTAAAATATTGCTTTGAGAAGGTGTTTTGATAGAGGTTTCTAAATTTATTTACGTATTTTTATTAACATGCATTTGTTCTTTTGTTAATGGAGTTAACCGTGGTATGTGCATGATACACAAACACAGACAGGTCATACCCATCCAAGCTTCCTCCATCTGTGCCCAACCACAGCACCCTTCTCAGCACCTAGCCACCCTGTCTTCCTTTCTGGTTGGCCCCTTTAAATGCCTATACAGACAATAAGCAGCTAACACTTATTTTTCTATGCCTCGCTCAGTTTGTATAATATGATGCCTTCTTGAAAATGACAGAGCTGTGTACTTCCCATGTGGGGCTATACTTAGTGCAGACATATGAGCTCTGCCCTTCCTACCCATTCATCTGTTAATGGGAAGCTAAGCTGAGCTTTCATCTTAGCTGCTGTGAGTGCTGCTGCAACAAACACTGCCTGTGAGAGTTCCTCTTCTGCATTCCAGCTTCACTTCCTAGGATGGCACAGCTGGACCAAAGAGTAATTCTTACCTTAATGTTTCAAAGTATGCATTATTTTTTCTCATGGTGGCAAGTTTAATTTATATTACCACCAGCAGGGCATAATGGTTCATCTGTCTGTACAATTTTACTACCTTTGTTTCTTTGTTTCTTTTTTTATTTATTGTGTGTGATGGTGTGTATGATCATGATACTGTGTTTGTTTGAGATGGTGTGTGTGTGTGTGTGTGTGTGTGTGTTTGAGTATGTGTGTATGTGTGTAATACTATGGCTCTATACAATATAGAGTAACTTACAGCTAGATACAGCCCAATTACCACACTTCATTAAAAATGTTCATGTCAAACTGGAGACTTGCTACTCTGGCAGAGGAACTGTGTGTTTACCAAAACCCATGCTGAGCTACTCATAACTCCCAATAACTCCAGATTCAATGTATCAGATGTGCTTTCTGGACTCCACAGGTACTGAACTTATGTGCACAAGTACATAGACCCACAGGCACACACACACACACACACACACACACACACACACACACACACACCATTTCTTTCTCAAAGAGAGAAATGGTGGAGGGAGAGGTGGGGAGAGAGAGAGAGAGAGAGAGAGAGAGAGAGAGAGAGAGAGAGAGAGAGAGAGAAAGAGAGAGAGAGAGAATTTAAAAATTCTCATGCTTCTAAATCATTCCAGATATAAAAATGGGAGCATATTCACCTGAGAGGAATTATTCTTCTGTAGATTTCAAGCAAATCATTTATAAGGGTTTTATTTTGTTTAATGAAACAATGACATTTATAAAACTGTAAATCTCCCCTAAAAATGTAAGAAACAAAATCATTTTATCATTTTTAAAAATAACATGCTTGTTTGTAAATCAAATTTTAAAAAAGTATGATATCTATTTAACTGCTTATTTTTGTCTTTTCTGGCATGATGACTTATTTGAATGATGACCAATATTGATTATTTACGTTGTTTGTTAAGTTTCATAATGCAATGCAAGATAATACAGAAAAAAGTACATTTAAAAGCCATGTGTCTGATTTTATTATAATGCATATATGAATATCATTAGCTGCTCAGCTTTACCATAAGCAAGAAGCAGAAAATAATTCAGATTCTCAGGGAAGAATTATAGGCTCCTGCACAGTTTGAACCATATGGATTACTATGTAGTTATTAAAAACAATGAATTTATGAAATTCTTAGACAAATGGTTGGATTTGGAGTATATCATCCTGAGTGAGGTAACCTAATCACAAAAGAACACACATGATATGTACTCACTGATAAGTGGATATTAGCCCAGAAGCTGGGAATACCCAAGATAGAACTAACAAACCACATGAAACTCAAGAAGAGGGAAGACCAAAGTGTGGACACTTCGATCCTTCTTAGAAGAGGGAACAAAATATCCATGGAAGGAATTACAGAGGCAAAGTATGAAGCAGAGACTGAAGGAATGATCATCCAGGGACTGCCCCACCTGGGGATACATCCCATAAGCAACCACCAAAACCAGACACTATTGTGGATGCCAACAAGAGCTTGCTGACAGGAGCCTGATATAGCTGTCTCCTGAGAGACTCTGCCAGTGTCTGACAAATACAGAAGTGGATGCTCACAGCCATCTATTGGGCAGAGCACAGGGTCCCCAATGAAGGAGCTAGAGAAAGTACCCAAGGAGCTGAAGGGGTTTGCAGTCCCATAGGAGGAACAACAATATGAATGAACCAGTATCTCCAGAGCTCCCTGGGACTAAACCTCCAACTAAAGAAAACACATGGTGGGACTCATGGCTCTAGCTGCATATGTAGCAGAGAATGGCCTAGTCAGTCATCAATGGGAGAAGAGACCCTTGATCCTGTGAAGGTTATATGCCCCAGTATAGGGGAATGCCAGGGCTAGGAAGGAGTGTGTGGGTTGGTGAGCAGGAGGAGGGGGGTGGGGATAGGGGGGGTTTGGAGGTGAAACCAGGAAAGGGGATAATGTTTGAAATGTAAATTTTAAAAATCTAATAAAATATTAACAACACTAATTTTCCTTAAACATTATCAGAAACTTTAAAGCAATTTTTGTAAGCAATTTGACTGTTAATGCAAAGCCTAGCCCTCACATCAAAGAAAATGACAGTTTTTCTATTCTGAGGTAAATATTTGTCACCATGATTCAGGAACACAGGCTCAAGTTGCCCTGAATAGTATGACAATAACATAGTTAACAACTTTTATAGACATAACCAAAGAAAGGAATAAATCAAGTCAGCTTTCAATTATGTTTGTGGGAACCATCAGCCAGGTGTGTTTTAGCAAGGCAGGAAAACCTCCTTTTTATGATCCAAATACTATTGGATAGCCTTCTTAATTCTTGAGTCATTAGCTTTTAGCAATCTGATTAGTTAGCACAATTGGAAGAATTGACCTAATAAGTGAAAAGATGTCATATCAGGCATAGATGAGGATGATTAACAGCTATAAAGGGAAAGAAACACAGTACAACTTAGTTTGGCTCTGGACTGACAACATTCCAACTCTATAATAATTAAATTCTAATTAGTCAGTCAGACTTGTATACTATTCAAGAGTGGTCTTTTGTTCTAGAAACATTAGTTCACAGGATACATCCAGAACTAGCTTTTCCATATCCTTACCCCTTTAATCTATCACTTTTTACATGAAACAAAGAGAGTATCTTCCCTGTTTTTCTCATTAAGAGAAATAATTCTTGAAAACCCCCCAAACCGATAGCAAGTATACCTGGTCTCTATGACCTTTGTGTCAGGCAAATGTTGAATGTTTTGTGCATATTTGTTTGTGTAAATATCATTAAATATCCCATGTTGTCAGGATTATTCCTGTGTCTACTTTACATACAAGAAGAGATGCAGAGACCCAGTGCCCTTACCATGGTTCCAAAGCTGGAAACTACCAAGGCCAGAAGTAGATATTGTCTGTTTAATAAAAAAATATATAACCTTTACTGTGGAAATTACTCTATAAGAACTTATCCACTGATTATGATAGTTACACTAACAACATTTAAAATTTTAGAGTGATATGATTTACAAATATAATGGATAATTTTATGCACACAAAAATGTTATAAAACAATAATCAATATTGCTCTTACTACAGTTCCATATATAATATATGTTCTAATATAGCCTATGGAGTCTTGAAGATATTACATACTATTTTTAGGGCAGCATCCCTGGGATGCTGGGATATACACATGTTCCTTGGTATTTGGGGAGAATACTGTAGAGATATCTGTTAGGTCCATCTGATGTATGATATCATTTAATGTTGATGTTTCTGTTTTTGTGAGTTTACAGATGGTTTGTGTGTTGGATAAAGTGGGGTAGTAAAATCACCTACTACTACCAAATTGGAGTTCATCTTTGTCTTTAAGTTCAATAGTACTTTTTAAGGTTTGGTCTTTTGCTAAGCTAAATTTTGACTGTTCCAAGAGACCACAAGTAGACTCAGGTGTTTTTATGTGACCTTGCCTGACAAGTTATCTCTGATTGATGAATAAAGATGGTAACAGGAATAGTTGGGCAGAAGAAACATAGTCAGTGTTTAGCCTTCTCAAGCGTCAGGTAGGAGGAGAACAACAAGAGAAAAGAAAGTGTGAAAAGGAGTATACTGTCATGGGGTAAGGATCTTAAAATAATGGCTGTGTTGGATAATTGGAGTTAAGAGCAGCCCAGACCAAACATGGCATATTATTTAATGGGATACTTGGCTGAGAAATAGATGTAATAACATAGAGAATAGATACCTGCTCACTTCTTGTGCTAATTAAGGTTTAATATCAATTTAGAGATTACGTCTATTTTTATCCAGGAATTAAATGGTCAGAGTAGAATCCCTGGGATGGGTTTAAATATACCAACAAGTACTCTTTTTATGAAATCAGGTGTGCTCGCATTCAGTGTAAATAGCTGGAGTACAATGGAATGATGTGTAGTGGTAGAGAAAGGAGCAGGCTGTGGTGTTCGTTAGAGCAGTCATGTAGGATTTATTAAGATTTATTTTGTGGACACAGATTGTAGATGGTAAACTTATCCAGCCATTTTTCTGAATAGAGGGTTTCAGGGAGGGACAGGGAGCTCATGGCATCAAGGGAAGAGTAGCAGTTCAGGATTGGCCTTGTTTGACTTGCTATCAGACAGCTAAGAACAAATAGATGTTAGATTAGCAGTTGCATACAAGAGCCTAGAACTTGTATGAAAAAAAAATGTGAACCTAGTCAAAAAAGAAAAAAATTATACACATATAATGCTGGGGATGCTATCTTCAGAGAACTTTACCAACAAAACCAAGAACACTTCATCTTATTTTTAGGCAACAATCTAATTTCTATCACTTTTTTTGTTAAAGCAAAAATTTTAATTCTAAAATTTTACTAAATTCTCAGTCCAGAGCTTGAGATGAAATAATAAAAGGTCCTCGCCCTCTGTTGTAGTCTTCATGCTGCTGGGATAAAACACTGATCAAAAGCAATTGAGGTGTGTTTCATCTCCCACTACACTTTGTGGTTCAGCATTGAATGACATCAAAGTAGGAACTCAAGGAAGGAACATGGAGACAGAGACCATGATGAAAGCTACTCACTGGATTGCTCTCTCTGTTTGGTTCATCTATCTTTCTTATACAGTTCAGGCCTATTTACATAGGGACAGTACGAACTGAACTGTAAAAGGTCCTCCTTCATCAATTATTACTTAAGAAAATGTCTCCTGGACATGATCACAGACCAATCTGATCTGTGCCATTCTTCAGTTCAACTTCTCTCTTCTCAGACAACTCTTTCATTTTTATCAAGTTAACAAAGGGGACAAGTATTGCGTTCCACCATCATCCACATTGATGTACAAATGTATCATGTTAAGCTATAATCTTTACTTTGTTAGTCCCTCATCTTACATTAGCATAATAAATTAATAAATATAGTACAACCTTAAAAGTTCTGAGTCTTTAAAAATTGCAAATTTAAAAAAAGTCTAATATCTTTTTTAAAAACCAAAGTCTATGTCTTAGGTTTTCTATTGCTATGGTGAAACATCATGACCATAAAAGCAAGTTGGGGAGGAAAGGGTTTCTTTGGCTTACACCTCTAAATCATATTCTATCATTAGAAGAAATCAGGACAGGAACTCAAGCAGTGCAGGAAACTGGAGGCAGGAACTGATGCGGAAGTTGTGGAGGGTTGCTGCTTACTGGCTTTCTTCCCATAGTTTGTTGAGATTGCTTTGTTATAGAATCCAGGACCACCAGCCCTGGGATGGAACCATCCACAATCGACTGGGCCTTTCCCCATCAATAACTAATGAAGAAGATTCTCTATGGCATTTTCTTATGGAAACCTTATGGAAGTATTTTCTCAATTATGATTCCCTACCTTCAGGTAAGTCTACTGTGTGTGGCATTAGATCCATTAAGCCTGGAGTTATAGATAGTTTTGAGTAGCTCAACATGGAATTTGGAAAATAAACTCAGTTCCTCTGCCAGAGCATCTAGTACTATTAACCATTGAACCATTTCTCCAGTCTGATGTGCTAATTTTTTAATGAAGTAAATGTGGGAAATAGGCTGTATACAGCTGTAAGTTACTCTATATTGTGTTGCACAGTAGTATTACACACATATACACACACGCTATCTCATATGTATACTATCTCATACACACAATCACACATGCAATAAACAAACAAACAAATGAACAAATGTAGTAAAATTTTACAGACAGATGACCCATTATGCCATGATGCTGCATAATTAAATAAAAAGTTAATATAAATTAAACTTGCCATCATGGGAAAAAATAATGCATACTTTGAAACATTAAAATAAAAATTACTGTTTGGTCCAGCTGTGCCATCCTAGGAAGTGAAGCTGGAAGGCAGAAGAGGAACGCTCACAGGCAGTGTTTGTTGCAGCAGCACTCACAGCAGCTAAGATGAAAGCTCAGCTTAGCTTCCCATTAACAGATGAATGGGTACGAAGGACAGAGCTTATATGTTTGCACTAAGTATAGCCCCACATGGGAAGTAAACAGCTCTGTCATTTTCAAGAAGGCATCATATTTGGAGTCTATCTCCTTGAGTTCTTTGTATATATTGGATATTAACCCTCTATTGGATGTAAAGATCTTTTCCCAATCTGTTGGTTGCCATTTTGTCCTATTGACAGTGTCCTTTGCCTTACAGAAGCTTTGCAATTTTATGAAGTCCCATTTGTCGATTCTTGATCTTAGAGCGTAAGCTATTGGTGTTCTGTTCAGGAAATTTTCCCCTGTGCCTATGTGCTTGAGGCTCTTCCCCACTTACTCTTCTATTAGTTTCAGGGTATCTGGTTTTATGTGGAGGTCCTTGATCCACTTGAACTTTAGCTTTGTACAAAGAGATAATTCCAAAGAACCAAACAACCCTATTTCAAAATGCTGCACAAGGCTAAACAAAGAATTCTCAACTGAGGAATACCGAATGGCTGATAAGCACCTAAAGAAATGTTGAACATCCTTAGTCATCAGGGAAATGCAAATCAAAACAACTCTGAGACAATTCAACCTACCACCCCTCAGAATGGCTAAGATCAAAACCTTAGTTGAGAGCAGATGCTGAAGAAGGTGTGGAGAAAGAGGAGCACTCCTCCAGTGCTGGTGGGATTGCAAGCTGGTACAACCACTCTAGAAATCAGTTTGGCGGTTCCTCAGAAAACTGGACACAGTACTACCTGAGGACCCAGTTATACCACTCCTGAGCATATACACAAAAGATGCACCAAAATGTAATAAGGACAAATACTCCACATAGCAGCCTTATTTATAATAGCCAGGAGTTGGAAAGAACCCAGATGTCCATCAACAGAGGAATGGATACAGAAAATGTGGTACATTTTCACAATGGAGTACTACTCAGCTATTAAAAACAATGAATTTATGAAATTTATAGGCAAATGGATGCAACTAGAAAATATCATCCTGAGTGAGGTAACCCAATCACAGAAGAACACCCACTTACTGGGTGCACTTACTGGTAAGTGGATATTAGTCCAGAAGCTCAGAATACCCAAGATACAATTCACAGACTACATGAAACTCAAGAAGAAGAAAGAACAAAGTGTGGATACTTTGATCCTTCTTAGAAGGGGGGAAACAAAATACCCATGGAAGGGTGACAAAAACAAAGTGTGTATTAGAGACTGGAAGAATGACCATCCAGAGATGCCCCACCTGGGGATCCATCCCATATACAACCACCAAACCCAGACACTATTGTGGATGCCAACAAGAGCTTGCTGACAGGAGACTGATATAGCTGTCTCCGAAGAAGTTCCACCAGTGCCTGACAAATCCAGAGGTGGATACTTCCAGTCATCCATTGGACTGAGCACAGGGTCCCAATGAAGGACCTAGAGGAAGGACCCAAGGAAATGAAGGGGTTAACAGCCACATAGGAGGAACAACAATATGAACTAACCAGTACCCCCACAACTCCCAGGGACTAAATCGCCAACCAGAGAGTACACATGGTGGGACTTGTGGCTCTAGATGCATATGTAACAAAGGATGGCCTAGTCTGACATCTGTGAAAGGAGAAGGCCTTGGTCCTGTGAAAGTTCTATGCCCCAGTGTAGGGGAATGCCAGGGCTAGGAAATGGGAGTGGGTGGGTTGGTAAACAGGGGAGGAGGGAGGGGAAAAGTGGATTTCAGAGGGAAAAGAAGGTAAGGGGATAACATTTGAAATGTAAATAAAGAAAATATCTAATTTAAAAAAAGAGGCATCATGTTATACAAACTAAAAAAATAAGTGTTAGCTGCTTATTGTCTATGTAGGCATTTAAAGGGGGCAACCTGAAATTAGACAGGGTGGTTAGGGGCTGAGAAGGGTGCAGTGGTTGCACAGATGGAGGAAGGCTGGATGGGTACGACCTGTCTGTGTTTATGTATCATGCACATACCACGGTTAACTCCACTAACAGAAGAACAAATCCATGTTAATAAAAATACGTAAATAAATTTAGAAACCTCCATCGAAACACCTTTTCAAAGCAATACTTTAATAGTGTTAGCCAACGTGGGACAAATGAAAGGAAGTTAGAATAGTTAAGTGTCTACCAAAGAAAGACAATCAGGGACTAGTCAGGGTTAAATTCTAATCTGCCATACACTAGCTTTGTGATGTTGAGCAAGTGGAGGAGCCTCTCTGAATCTCAGTTTCTTTGCAGTGTAAATGGGGCCAATGATGGTACTACCTGCTTCAGAGGGCTGTGGCCAGGACCAGTTTGCCTAGAATCAGTACAAACAGTTGCTGGCATACATGGTTACATGTGGGTGATTATTATTTGTTTAACTCTAAAGGACTGTCTTGGCAGTAAAATATAAATTCCACCAGTCATTGTTTGATGAAAAAGGATCTGAAAAGTAATTTGGTTTCATAGTTAGATCATTTTCTGCTTGAAAATATTGCAATGTTCACTTCTTCTGGAGGAAGTGAGAGCACACACTTCCATGGACTTAGAAGTGTTTTTATTAGAAAAGAAAGATGGCCGTATTTTTGGATAGACTCTTAATCAAGGAAACCAGTGGACATTACAAGAATTTTACTTTTAAAACATCTGAAAAGAATCTTTTAAAGGGATTGTCTACCTTGTTTTCCTTCAAGTTTATAAACTGTTTTTAAGTCTCCCAAAGCAAGCAGCAATGTTTCCTGAGGGGAACAGTCACCGCTCTCTTCTCCATTAGCCAAAGTGAATTCAGTGTGACCAACAGATTTATGAAGATGTCCTTTGTCCTATGATCTGTAACTGAAGTTTAACCTAAAGAAAGAAGTCAGTAAATTAATCTAAAGGCAAGCTTTTCCTGGACAAGCATCCTTTGGAGACTGAAATGAAAGCCCTCAACTCCATTATAAGTTTGTCCTCAAATGTGTTTACAGTACCCTGAGACAGGGTGGAAACTCACAATATGAAGAATGCATCAGATGAGGTCTTCAATGTCACAGTGTAATATCAGAAGCTATGCCTTAAGGAGGTGTTGCATTCTAGGAGAAGGTCGTAAATGGCCTCAAAGGTTTGACACTGGTATGTTTCTGGACAATAGCATTGGGAGAAATGGTATTTATGGCCCCAAGAAATAAGGGACAGGAACAGGGGAAGGACACATTACAATAAACACTGGGAGCAGAATCATCTTGAATAATTCTTCTTTAAGAGGGATTAGGTTTTATTAGGAAAGACAAAAATAAGTAAGATAATCACTAGCTACAAAAGAGAGTGTGAAGTGAATAGGGCTGATTGACAAGATAATGACTGGAATGTTTGGTCTGAGGACTAATTTTCCAAGTAGAAATCATAAATAGGACTTCTGATACATTTTATGTTGGCCCAATCCTTGTAAAGATGCCTGTGACTTGGTATTTAACATTCATCACAAATTCATGCTAAGTATGTAAACTTTCAGACTCAGCAGGGAAAAGGTACTTTAAAATTGTGATCTAAGAGGGTTGAAGATGGCTGTAAATTTCAAACCTTTTGCTAATCCCAATGCTTCACAGGCTACTGGGGTTCTGCACAGAAATTATCGTTGTAGAAATCATGTAATTGCAAATGTAGGACAGACAGGAGAAAGCAGCACAAAAGCCAGAGCTGAATTTCAACTTAGTCTCCATCATTCGTTCACTTCTTATGATTGATTTTTCTTTTTGCCTGTATATTATATATGAGACTACATCCAATTTACTGAAGACTCTTAAATTATTTCTTGATCAAATAGAACAGAAACATTGGGAGGAGAGGCCCCTTGGTAGTGCAATCTTTCTATGCCCCAATACAGGGGAACGCCAGGGCCAAGAAGTGGGAGTGGGTGGGCAGGGGAGCAGGGAGGGGGGAGGAGGGAGGGGACTTTCAGGATAGCAATTGAAATGTAAATTAATAAAAGATCTAATAATAAAAAAAAAGAACATAAACTCTTGAATTCACAGTCTTTATCTTTGTATGTCACAGCTGTAGCATGTCACCATGTAGAAGTTCTCTTTGACTTCATGTGCCTTTTTTTCACTCTGCAAGCAACAAATCATTCACTGCATACACCAGACCTGGATAATGAAATAGAGGACTTAAATCACTAAGTAACATGAAAACTTTGATGAAGACATTTTCCAAGCTATATAAGAATTTGAATGGCAGTTTTTTTCCTTCAAGTTCTCTTCATCGTTTAAGTTTATTATTTTATTCATTATTTTCCATGAACGATACTGGATTCTAAGAGCAGGGTACTAGCCAAGGTGCAGTAATTTCATGAGTTAGCTAAGAGATTTCCTGTTGGAGGTCGAGGTTGTCTGCAGCTCATTAGCATCAGGTCCTGCTTGCAAGCATCCCTTGGGAGATGTTATAGCAGCAGCTACTTTGTTGCCCACTCACTTAGAAGTTAATGTCCACAAGATCTTAAAACCATGCAAAATGGTTGAGAATGGGCAAGCAAGCACCCTCCCTAATAGCTGTGTTATGTTTAATGTAGTAGACATAGCTGAAAAGCTAGATGCCAATCAAACAACTTTTATTAAGCTGTATTTCAAATATGGTCAGATAAACTAATAAATTTTTTCTACAGCAAACAATCTCTGAATTTGTATACATTTTCATTTGACTGGAAGTGAAGTATAACTTTAAGAAACAGCCAATAATTCCTGGAAATAACTCATGGTAACTCTAATGCTAACTCCGGGGGTTATTTCAACTTTATGAAGTTTAAATTGTCAGTTGAAAGTGGAAATCAATTAAACAAGCCACTTAAGATATGATGGAACTGGACACGTTATATTCAGGAACACACAGCATGCGCACGCACACACACACACACACACACACACACACACACACACAGACTTCTGTGCATACAATTGAAGTTAGTGAAAACAAGAGGTCATGAATTTAAAGGAGAGTTAGCAGTAGTATAAGGAGGAGTTTGGAGGACCTGGGTAAGGGAAAATGTAATCAAACTGTAATCTCAAGGTCTTCTGTAAAAATCATACATAGAAAGATGTGAAAATGTTTGGTGGTTGTGAATTCAGAGTTCATCCAGAAAATAATCAGGGACAGGATTAGTCTATGAGGGTAAGGCTTTTATTTTATTACGTTGTATTTTATTACTTTCTTCATTGCTTTAAAGGTCCACATGTGTACCATACAATGGTAGTACAAGTCTCTGTGTTAATACTTTGGATTTAGAAAACATTGAAGGTTTCCCTGTAAGTTTCACTTCTGTATCAGTAGTGTGAGGAACATAGAGGGCCTAGACACCAATGTCTTGTGTGGATCTATTTTAAAAAGCAATTGAACTTCACTGCTACCACAGATTCTTTTCTGTTTGCCAAAGAAATAATAAACTGCTAAGAATCTCCCAAATAATAATGTTCCACTAGAATTTTAAAACATTCCTTGAACTTGGTAAATGTGCATTTCTTAAATGAATAATTACATAAAGCACCATTTAATTTTAAATCTTTTGTAAGTTTAATCTTTTAAGGTTTATTTTATTTTATGTATATGAATGCTTTGCCTGCATATATGTCTGTGCACCACATGTGTTCCTGGTGCCTTTGGAGTTTACAAAAGAGCATAGGATTCCTTGGGACTGGAGTTACACATTCTTGTGAGCCATCAAGTAGGTGCTGAAAACCAAATCTGAGTCCTCTGGAAGAATACCAATGCCTTTAAACTCTGAGCCACCTCTCTAGGCCCTATTAAGCACTATTTAAATTATCTTCAAAAGTCATATAAAATTGTACCAAAATGTTTTATCAAAATACCTTAGTATTCTAATAGCTTTTCTTTAGTTTTTCACACAAAAAGCCTCCCATTTCCTTGAGTAATTATGATTATAATATTTTTAATCTTGTTGAGGTCAGACAAAAATTACTTCAGGGAAAAAATTCTACTTAAGCTACACAAGCGTTTTATTTTGGCACACTGAAGTAAAAATACTTTTGCATTTGAACTCTTAGGAATTATTTATAGTGGTATTTGGAACAGTACCATAACTTTCCAATTATTTTTTTATGGTGCTGGGATAGAACACAGGACCTTGGGGATCCTAGAGAAACACTCTAGCATTGCACCACACCCGGGTGCTAACATAAAACTTTCAAAAGGCATTATTGAAGTGCTGATGAAAAATTAAGAAAGATGCAAACATTTAAAGAAATATACTGTGTTTGTGGGTTGCAGGACAATATTATTTAATATATGTATTATTCAAGGTGCTCTGATATTTAAAGTAATATCTTTCAGAACAACAATGGCATTTTTTCCCATAGCAATAGGAATAACAATACTATAGCTCATGATGATTCACAAAAGCCTCTGAGCACCCCAAAGAATCTTATGAAGAAGAACAAAGTGAAGGCAGGACACTTGCTCACTTCAACACATATTACAGTGTTATAGTAACTAAAGGGCATGACACGAGCATAAGGACAAACATATGGAGTAAATGAACAGAACTGAGATCCCAGAATTAAATCCATACATTCAGAGGGTGTCAGAAAGCATCCCCTCTCTGTCTCAAATAATGTTATGAAAGCTCAATGTTCACACAAAAAAGAGTGAAAATAGACCTTTGTTTAATACCATGTAAGAAAACATCTCAAAGGCATGAAGACTTAACCATTATGATTTCAAGCTATTCTCTACCCGTCAAAGGACACGTTAGAAGAACGCTTTTTTAGTACTGGTTTTGGCATTGATTTTATGGCTATGACATCAAAAGTATAGGTAAAAGGACAAGAGGGATTATGCATAATAAAAAGATTCTGTATAGAACTTTACTGTAGTCTTTGTATTAATTGCCAAATGAAGCATTTCCAAAGTTAACAGCAGCTCTAACCTGTGAGTCGAAAGATCAATATTTAGAAGGTTTGGTACTTCTATTCAACAGCAACAGTAGCAACGACAATAGTAACGACAAACAAAGCAAAGCAAAGTAAAGCAAAACAAAACAAAACAAAACAAAACAGAACAAAACAAAGTGAAAACCAGTATTAGGTTCCCTAGAATGGTCTACGATTTCTCCAGGCATCAGCTCTAGATCACGTTTACAGTACCATGTATGGATTTAGACCTCAAATTCAATCAGTAAGTGTTTGGCTTCCCCCAAATGTCACACATCTTTCCTAGCAGGTCAGTATTGTAGCAAGCAGGGCTTGGAGCTGGATGAGACCCTTGGTGAGCCTCCATTTCCCCATCCCCTAGACAAATTTTCAAGTACCTTACGTCTTAGTGACAACACACTACCAGGGAGGAAGTTTCCCATTCAGTTCTATCTAATTTCTCTCTGTGCTACAAACAACATATCTGTTATCCTCAGTGACAGGGATTTGCCATTCAGTCCTTGGAGGCATTCATGAGCAAAGGTGTATGCTATATTGTTTTCAGGATTCTTGGACCAGTAACACATGGGAAAGTATCTCATGTTTGGGATTTTTGTTTAACAACTCAAGACTTCTGGGAATAGCATTATCTATCCATGTAGGGCACCTCCATTCAAATCTCTCTGGAAATTATATTTTAAATTAGCTTACAAAAATGTTTCCAAATGGCTTTATAGATTTCTTCTAAGTCTTGATTAACCCCTTCTACTTCATCTCTGCATATTTGGCAACCCCAGTACTACTTTTTCTACCTTCATCTGACTTATGTTCTATTCTTGTTCCCCCTTCAAGGCCTCGTCCCCACACAACCTCCCATGACCCTTTCTAGCTTCTCAGTCCCCACAGACATTCCAAGTTAAACACACAAATCTAGAAATTTGAAGCTAAGATCTGCATATGAGCGAGCATGCAGTGTTTGTCTGTCTGGGTCTCGGTCACCTTACCCAACATAATATTTTCCAGATCCATTTATTTTCCTGCCAATCTCATGATTTCAATCCTCTTTGCAACTGAAAAGAATTTCATTGTGTATATGCATCACATTTTCATTATCCATCTATCACTTGGTGGACATCTAGGCTGATTCTACTTCCTAGCTGTGTAAACCGAGCAGCAATGAACATGGATGTGTAACAGTATCAGTGCTAGGATATAGACTTCTTTGAGTATATGTTGAAGAATGCTAGAGCTGGGTCATGTGACAGTTCTGTTTTTATCTTAAGTACAGTTCTGTTTTTACCTCCACAATGATTTCGATAGTGATTTTTCTAATTTACATTCCCACCACCAGCGAATCACTGCTCTTCATTCCCTGCACCCCAGTATTATTGGACATTAATTTTTGTGATACAATAAAATATTATTCTGACTAGGTGTCGCATGGTCTCAGAGTAATATTAATTTGCATTTTCCTAATGGTTAAGAATGCTGACCACTTTAAAATAACATTTATAAACCACTTGTATTTCTTCTTTTCAGAACTTCCAGACCACTTGTTGACTAAGATGTTTCCTTAGTGTTTAATTTCTTCTGTTCTTTGTTGTTGCAACTCACGTCTCCAACCAGCAGAGACAATGGGAAGAATGACAAGGACGCCAAAGCAGGTCTCACGCAGCTTCCGCTTTATTCTGGGACTGCCCACAATTTATCCCCCTCAGTTCAGTCATGTCACCTCACACCACACCAAGGAGTCCAATTGCAGACACACATGCCCAAGGCATGACTTTAGCATGTAGGCAAGCCTCTAATGGAGAGGCTGATAGAATGGTATCACGAGACATTACGCCATATCCAGTGAGTTACACACACTGCTTCTATTGTGCATGAGTGAGACTGGGACAAACAAGAGAAGATCAAGGGGCTTGGCATAGAGCCAGGGCGCCATCTTGGCCCATGCGGCAGTGCCTGCTTCCCACACTTTGTAAGCTCTAGATACTAATTTTCTGTGAGATCTATAGCTAGGAAAGCCTATCTCCCATTCTTTTGACTCCTTTTCTATGAGATCCCATTGTTGGCTCTTGATATTTTCTTCTGGGTGATCCAAATCTAGTTATTCAGGAAGTCTAGGCCCATGCCTGTGTATTGATGCATTTCTCCTGCTTTTTCATTTCGCATTTTTATAGCTTCAAGTCTCACGCTGAGTTTCATGGTCCATTGGAGTTTCTTTCTGTGCAGGGTGATAGACCGGAGTGTGTTCCAGCCTCTGTGTTGATGTGCAGTCTTTGTAGCACCATTTGTTGAAGATGCCATCTTTCTTCAATGTGTAGCTTTTGGTAACGTGAGAGACTACATTTTGATAGTCTTGGAAAAGCTCATATTTCAAAATGAAATGTATCGTATCCATAGATGTAATAAGCATCAAAGTAGAAAGTTTGTAGGCTGGGGATTGTTGATAGTTAATGGGAGTGCTGGTGGTGATGTGTAACTCACTAAAGTGTTACTAAAATTAAATTAGTCAAGAGTACCTTTTTTTTTTAAAGTAAAGGATAAAAGTGATTCTCACATAATCTCTGAGAGCAGCCTCTCTCCTAGCTTACTTCTTATAACAAATATATTGTGCTGGTATAAGGAGAAGTGAATAAACAAATATTGAAAAACTGAGCTTGATTTCAGGTATCTTGGCATAGGGGCTCTAATTTGAATTGACAAAAACTTAATAGCTTGACATAAATATATCTATTACATTAAAGAACGAAACATGAATATCCATTGTTTTCATTGTGAGAAATAATGTCAAGTTTAATTCAAACATACACAAACTTGTTCCATTTAAACATTGAAAGATAATACAATTTATTATTAATGCTTTTATAAAGTTGTATTGATTTCAGTAATTATAAGTGGATCATAATATAGATCACTATCAATGTATTTTAATTTTAGTAAAATCTCTGAAACATAAAGCCTCCAGAGAAGAATCTATAACACATGACTTATTTTAGAAGATTCCTCCCATATTGGGTTGGAAAATGCATGCACAGGAAAATGAGAATGGCTTTTATATTCATTGGCAAGTGAATAGTGTTTCCCTCTTTTTATTACATGCTAATACATTACTGAGATGAAGTTTTCTAATTTCTTTGGAGAGTTAGTTGTGTTATGTAATGTTTTTCTGGAAACTGTCTTAGAAGGGTTTTTTTGTTTGTTTGTTTTTTGTTTTTTGTTTTTTGTTTTTTCTGAAGCAGACATATGGGAGAATGTTTTGCTAAGAACAGATATGTGGTGCTTTTTTTTCTGGACGCAGCCCGTAAAGTTGCTTACAATGCTTTGCTAGAGTCAATGCTTGATAGGGTATGTGATGTTTGGAAAGGGTATAAATGTAACCCAACAGACAGTGGATGATGCTGTTTGGTATTTGTACATCTTAACATTCATTGCTGGTCATCATTGGGCTTTGCTGATGATGCCGTGGCATTGGTTCATTGGTTCATCTTGCCATTATTTGCTGGAGATCATTTTTCTTGACTTCATAGAGAGAAACACAGGAAAGAACTTCTGGCAGTGTTTCAGAGACTTCTTGTTGCTTCTGTGGAGTTGGGCTGATTAGCAGAGCTCAGTTGTCTCTTCTGGATAAAATTTCCCTTGCTGATTTGTGTGAACTCAACTGCTGATGCTCTGACAACACAGATTAGATTTGCTAAAAAAAAAAAAAAAAAAAAAAAACCTATTTCTAAACAGATCCACATCTTCCTTTGCCCTATTAACCTTTCATTTCTACTACCTCTGGTGGGTGGAGAGCTAGAAAGGAGGATAAAGCATTTAAGTACCCTTATTAAAAGCAGCTTTTGAAAAACTAAGCCTATACAAAACCTTATTCCTATAGCAACATAGTTATTATAACTATGTTAGAACTAATTAAAAACCTTGTCAAGTTTTCAGGATAAACCAATGATAAATAAAATCAGGTTTTATTTCATCTTAGCAGTTCTGACTAGGATCAGATGAGATCTCAAACTAGTTTTAATTTTCATTTCCCTTACAGCTAAAGATTTTAAACATTTAAAAGATGTTTCTCAGTCATTTGTAATTTGCTTTTTGATAACTAGTACTATACCCCATTTTCTCCATTGGGTTGTTTGTTTTCTTATTTTAGGTCTTCTTATTCATTCTAGACATTAACCTAACTAATATCTGCCAGATGTATAGTCAAATTTTCTCCATGTTCTGTAGGCTGCCTCTTGACTTGTGTGATGGTGTTGTTTGTTGTACAGCTCTATGAGGTCCCATTGATTAACTAATTACTGATTAATTGGTCTTAATGCTTATGCTATAAGCTTCTGGGCAGAGAGTCACTTCCCATTCCAATGAGGTCAAGCATATTTCCTACTTTCTCCTTTAATAGATTCAGAGTTTCAGGCTAAAGGTTCTTGAACCATTTAGAGTAGTGAGAGTTAAAGATTTAGTTTCAGCCTTCCATGAGTGAGTAACTATCCATTTTGACCAGAACCATTGTTAAATATATGCTTTTCCCTTCTAGTGTATATTTTTTTACTTGTTTGTCAAAAATCAAGTGGCTGTAGGAGTTTGGTTGGTATGTGGGCCCTTAAATTATATTCCATTGATCAATGTGCCTGTTTCTATGTCAGTACCATGCTGTTTTTTTTTTTTTTTTTTTTTTTTTTTTTTTTTTTTTTTTTTTTTTTTTTTTTTTTTTTTTTTTTTTTTTTTTTTTTTTTTTTTTTTTTTTTTTTTTTTTTTTTTTTTTTTTTTTTTTTTTTTTTTTTTTTTTTTTTTTTTTTTTTTTTTTTTTTTTTTTTTTTTTTTTTTTTTTTTTTTTTTTTTTTTTTTTTT
>LR749574.1:2539227-2560948 GCA_902729485.2 Mus minutoides
GCTCTGTAGAATAACTTGAAATCTGGGAATATGAAGGTAGAGTAGAGGATGGAGTATGGAAATGAATAAATAACACCAGAAACATCCAAGAAAGTTATCTGGAGGGCTACTATTTATTGTAAGGACTTCCAGCTATTTTTGTTTTCTTTTTGTAAACTTGACACAAACTAGAGTCATTTGTAAAGAGGGAATCTCAACTGAGAAAAGGTCTCTATAAAATTAGCCTGTAGGCAAATCTGTGGGACATTTTATTGATTAATGATTGAAGTGGGAAGGCACAGCTCCGTGTGAGCAATTTCACTCATGACCAATTGAGTCAGGTGGTACTCAGTTGTATAAAACAGCATGGTGGGAAAGCCATGGGGAGCAAGCAAGTGATCAGTAACTCTCTATGACCTCTGCTTTAATACTTGACTCCAGGTTCCTGCCAGGATTGAGTTCCTATTTTGGCTTCCTGTAGTGATGAGCTGTGAGCAGGACAGGTAAGCCAAATAAATCCTGTCTTCTTCAAGTTTTTTTTGGTCATTGTGTTTTATCATTGACATAAAAGAGTTTAAATTGTGTTTTTTCTCTAATAGGGTGGCAGTACCTCTACGAGACACCACAGGCTATTATATAAAAAGCCCAAAAACCAAGAATATGTTACTTTTTCTAGAGTTGTTAGTCAGTGGGCTTCTATAGACCCATTGTCAATGTTATTCATTATCCTTAAGAACTTAATGATAAGACATTCAGATTGGTTCATTCCAGAAGATAAAATCCATATGTGGCATCAATATTGAAGCCAAGAACTTGGGGCTAGACAGGTCATAGGCCCTAAGGGAGAACCTGTTCCTATTATTCTGCTAAGTGGTCATAGTACTAAACTAATTCCTAACAACTTATTAGACTCTTAGACTACTGTATTTCTCAAACCTTAACAGGGACGCTTCTATTAGCAGTAGATAATGATTAACACAGGTACCCACAACTGAACTGGTCATAGTGTAAAGAATAAAACAAAACAAAACAAAACACAACCCACAGAATTCTCAACCCTAAATAGAATATCTATATCACAACATCTCTTCAAAGTCTCAGTGACCACAGCCATAGAGACAGTAGAGGAATTGTAAGAATTAGAGGTGGTCGAAGAGACCAAGGAAAGAGCATTTTCCAGACACAGCAAGAAAATTTCACATGTGGATAGGAGGTGTGGCATCATGCACAGGGTCTGTACAAACTTAAGCCAGAGTCAGCCAAGCATGGAGAATGCAGGTGAGCATGAAGTCTCATTCCTAGCTGTGGAGCTGTTGACAACTGATGGCTCCAAGTAGAGGGAAAGTTAGTTTTCTCTCATAGTGTATCTCCTGCCCAGGATGAGAAATGACTAAGCAGTTCAAAGATATGGCTGCCCTTGAAGCCAGTCCAGTTTGGTTTACAGCACACACATGGTGGCTCACAACCAGTTGAAACACAAAGTCAGGGGATTTGATGTCCACTTCTGGCCTTCATGAGCACCAAGCATGCATGTGCTGTACAAACACACATGCAGGAAAACTACTCATACACTTAAAATAAAACAACGATAGAGTTTTTTTGAAAGAGTGTGCCTCCTGGTAGTTCAGTCATATCTAGTAGAAGGCTACACAAGTGAAAATATATAGGCTGTATAAATCTGACCTGATGGGTTTTTAGAAATGATGAGACAACGTTGTTTGGGTTACAGAAGGAGGGTAGATCTAGAAGGAGTTGGGTGAGAGAGATGAATATAATTAAAACATACTTATGAAATTCTCAAAACTAATAACATAAAATACACAGAAAACACACTTGAAATAAAGTCAGGCATTGGAACATATACCTGTCTGTAACCTCAAACTAAGAAGCCAGGGTGAGAGATAACCTGTGCTTTATAGCAAATCAAGTTTCAGAAAATCCTGTACTACAGAGCAAAATTATAGATCACCAAAATCAAAGCAAAAAAAAAAAAAGTTAACTAAACAAAACAAAAGGTTGGCTTACAAAATGGGAGAAGGTACTGTAAATTGTATATCTGATAAGGGTCTAATATCCAGGACACATAAGATCCTAATGTCTTAAAGCTCAATAAAAAGTACAAAAATCTCAGCTGAAAAAAATAAAGTTCTTGAATAGACATTTCTTCTAAGGAGCTATACAAAACCAACCAACCAACCAACCAACCTGCAAACTCTTAAAAAACAAACAAACAAACCCAAAAGCTCAACAAACAAATCAACAAACAAAACCCACCACAAACACCAACAACATTCTCCATTGAGATTGTGCTTCACAATTATATGTTGATGAGGATATGCTGAGACAGACATCCTCCTACACAGATATTAGGAATATAGACTGATTCAGGCTATTTGGGAAAAAAATTTAAAATATAGAATTACTGGAAATTCTTTCATTGTTCAGAATTGTTTTGGCTATCCTGGGTTTTTTGTTTGGCCATAAGAACTACTCTGTCAAGGTCTGTAAAGAATTGTGTTGGGATTTTTATAGGAATTGAATCTGTAAATTGCTTTTGGTAAGATGGCCATTTTAACAATATTAGTCCTACCTATCCATGAGCATGTGATATCTTCTGATATCTTCCTCAATTTCTTTCATCAGAGACTTTAAGTTTTGTCATACAGATCTTTCACCTAGAGTTACAGCAAGATATTTTATATTATTCATGGCTATTGTAAAGAATGTTTTCCCCCTAATTACTTTCTTTTCTTTTCTTTCTTCTTTCTTTCTTTCTTTCTTTCTTTCTTTCTTTCTTTCTTTCTTTCTTTCTCTCTCTCTCTCTCTCTTTCTTTCTTTCTTTTTATTTTGTTACTTTTTCAATTGTATAACAGCAGGAGTGAGTCATGAAGTAAAATTGTTACATTTGGAGGTTATCACTTCGGCTATGTGCTTAAGTGAAATACGTTTTGGTGGATTATTACACTCAAAGAGACAAGGTACAGGGCAAGAATCAGATTGTATTTGTCAAAGAAGTCACTTTTTGGGGGGCAGGAGCAGAGATGGAGGGCAGAAATTGAGAGACAGTGTCCCTCCCTTTTATACCCGCCCGCACTTCTTTTCCCAGAAAATATCTCTCGTGACCGGAGAACTCCTTTGCCCATGTGTCCTATGGGTTTTTAAAATAGCGGGCATGCTCTTGCGCAGTGTCTTTAGGTTTCTTTTCAGCGCCCGACCGCCTCCTTCTCCAGTTCTCCCCTGTCCTCGCAGAAGTTCCTGCTTTTCCTCCCCCTAATTTCTTTCTCAGCTCATTTTTCATTTGTATAAAGGAGGGCTACTGGTTCATTGAGTTAATTTTGTATTAGCCACTTTACTGAAGTTGTTTATCAGCTGTAGAAATTATCTGGTAGAATTTTGAGGGTCACTTATGTATCACTGCAAATAGTGGTGCCTTGCGTCTTCTTTGCCAATTTGTATCCTCTTGACCTCCTTTTGTTGTCTTATTACTCCAGCTAGGACTTCAAGTACTATATTGACTAGGTAGGGAGAGAATGGGCAGCCTTGTCTTTTCCCTGATTTTAGCAGGATTGCTTTAAGTTTCTCACCAGTGCTGCCTCAGAGGGAAAGGATGCATCTAGCCCCACAGAAACTTGATATGCCAGCGTGGGGAGATACCCAGATGCAGCCTCCACCTCTCAGAAAAGGGTAGAAGGGTATTCGGGGAGAGTTGTGAGGGAGGGTGATCATGAGGGTGGCAGTGAGTGGGATGTAAAATGAATAAATAAAAATAAGTAAAACTTAAAAATAAAATATAATAAAAAGTTATTGATTAAAAAAATATATATATATATAGCGTTACCAAATGGCCCATTTGGCACACATCTAGCTATGTAACTGAAAAATTAGAAAAACTGTCCATGGAAATATAAGGCTAACTATGCATACCAATATTTTTAACAAAAGATAAAAGAAAATGTAGCCAAGATAACCATCAATTTTGAGTGGACAAGTCGAATGTACTAGATCACGACAATAGAATATTATTGGGTTACATAATAAAGAACACATCACGCTACATATAGCATACATGAATCTTCTTTTGGTGTGGAAAGAATATTTCCCCTGGTAGAAATATTTGGACAATATTGGACATGTTCTATTCATTAAACTTCATATTTTAAATAGATGACTATGGCATATGGATATTCTATATGTTAAACTTTACATTTAAAATAGATGACTATGGTATAAAGATATTTCAATAGCATTATAGAACTGGATATGACAGTATTCAAATATTTTGATATTAAAATGTGTCTCAAGACCTTGTTACTTATCTGAGCTTTGCATTACAAAAATAATGCCCTAGCTTTATTAAAATATTATTCTGAAGCCGGGCGTGGTGGCACACACCTTTAATCCCAGCAAGGGAGGAAGAGCCAGGCAGATTTCTGAGTTCGAGGACAGCCTGGTCTACAAAGTGAGTTCCAGGACAGCCAGAGCTATACAGAGAAACCCTGTCTCGAAAAACCAAAAAAAAAAAAAAAAAAAAAAATCTGAAATGCCCTCTCTAATACAAGTCACTTGGTTTCTTGTGTTTAAATATTGCTATTTCCAATTTCTAGTGGGTAGAAATAACCCCATGACATCTAAACATTGCAACTGGAGTAATGATGTTTATTATTGAATTTATTATTAAGTATGCTACATGATATCATTGAAGCACATCCATATTACAACATATTGCTCATATATGTTTAGTCTAATAGAGGCAAAGTCTCTCTAATGATCAACAGGCAGAGCTCTTCATACTGGGTTTAGCACTCTGGTTGCCTAGTGGCTGGAGTCTTACCATAGTCAACTTAGAATCCTGCCATTCTAAATGCATTTGTGACCAGCATTTTTTTTTTCTGGCTGAAAGTTTAAAACAAATTTGACCCTGAAAACAGCTTTTAGAGTTAAGTGGTCCCTCTGTTCCACAAACAAGATGTACCAAGCATTAAATGTCCAAAATCAGGGTGATGTTGACCAGCCATTTGTTCTGTTCCTGGTAAGTTAACTACCAATGTTCTTGTTTAAGGCTTAGGACAGATAATAATGATCTTAATCTTAAGATATATTCTGGCTCTGAGATAATTTTGCACAAATAAATTTTACATTTACAAGCTATTAGCAAGAAACCTACCTGCTTTATTCCTTCTAATGATAAAGTCAGATCCAAACCCAGAAAGTTTCATTTTAAAAGCATGGGTATAGTTCACAGTTAACATTAATGAATGATTTAGATGTCAATGTCTTTCTGTGGGAAATGGACAAAACATGCAAAACTAACAAGAGTGACCAGGAATTGGTAATGTCTCTCCCAGTATGAGAAGTCATGTCCATATTATCTAAATTGATATATGAGCACAGAAGAGAAAAACAAGTTATTCAGGAAACAAAGTGCTCGTACTGAAAGAACAGATAGGAATAGATGATAACTTGAAAGAGATATATATCATGTTTTTTCTTTAATGTAACTTTGCAAAGCCTATATAAAACGTAGCATGCTTATTTTGATCTTAAGGTTTCTCTGTAACAGTTGTCCTCTGTAAGAATTTAGACAAATCAGACTGACACACACGCATAGCCGAAGCTTTACTAAACTATGAAGAACTTGCAATTCACGCTTGCTGTTCTCCTTCCTGCTCATCCCTGGAGCCTTCGTCTTGTTCTCAGGTCAGTGTGACTTGGAAACTACCTAAAATGCTCTCACAAGACAGAACATGGCTCTGTTCCGACACATCTTCACTCTTATAGTGTATGGAAGTTGGAAGTAATTTTTAGACCCAACGTTTACAGTAAAGCTGTAAGTCTGCATTTAAAAATAAATATATCAATGAGATACCATGACTGTGTAATGGTTCACACATCAGTAATTAGAGTGGAGTAGGGGCCTGAAGGTTATTTTGGAAGAAGCAGAGACCTGATTTCTACTCCATATCATCCCTGTAAATGTGACTGTAGGTTTTCCCTCTGTCGAATCTGACTTTTTGCATCTCTATTTGGTTATCATATCACATTAAATAAACTACTTCAGAGATCACTTAGATTTCCATTCCTCTGATTATCTGTACTTTACTCTAAGGACAGAGATTAGAAATGTATTTGTTTTTAAATCTCTCTATAGTGTGAGGAAAGAAAGACCAAGTAGATGGAACTCCTAGTTTCACATGTATCTAAGAAAATTTTATGCATTAAAATGTGTTTTCTATATTAAAAACTTTGGTAAGATTTTGTTCAAACTACTTCTGTCTTGAAAGCTTGAAACTCACTCCTCTGATCCTCTGTTTAAGAGAAATGTCATGGCTCACTCAGAGTCACATAAAAACTTTGTGGCAGGTTAGGAACCCAGCTCTACTGGTTTTTGACCCAGTGACCATCCATACTACAACAACTCAATATCAACTATGTATTTTTTCTCCAGTTGATTGATTGAAATCTAGTTCTCATATTTACATCATTATATGTAGATGATCTCTGCAATCTACACCATCTCTGCAATCATGTGTGCAGCACAAAATAAGTCTTAGTGGGCAAAACTGGTGTGTTACTTAGAGAATAGTTGAGAGATCTTGTATTAAAAATGGTTCATAACACTTGAGGAATGATACCTGAGGGTGTCCTCTGGCCTCCACATGCATGTGTATATGTGTGCACACATACCTCACACACATATATGTAACTGTTCATGTACGTATGCATACCTGCACATGTACATATGCATATACAAATTGCACATAATGATTTAATAATAGAGGATTAGTGCTCTAATTAGCATCCATTCAAACACAAGAAAGGAAATATTTCAGCTGTGGAGGAATGTTTTAAAGCTGAAAAGTACTTCAAATGCAAATCTGTTGGTCTAACTCAAAATTGTCAGAGATTAAAAGTGATCATTTTTTGAGTGCATAGCTGGAGGTGATACTCTTTAAACTCACCAACCAATTTTATATAAATAGTGGGCTAGTCAGTTATTATACATGTTGCAGTATGAAGTGCATAATAACATGTAGGATATATTCTTGACAAAACCCTCAAATCTAAGTCTATGCAAGAGAGAGACTCTGGGCTTGGTTTGTGCTTCAGAAACCTCAAAGCAGTGCCCCAGTGACACACTTCCTCCAATAAGGCCACACTTCCCAATTCCTCTCTAGTACTCTCGTAGCACTACTCCCTAACAACCAAACATTCAAATTCAAATATATGTGCCTATGGGGCCATTCCCACTCAAACACCACACGACCCATTTAGTTAGATACTAAAACACACATAAACACACACATAAAAGAACCACCCCAAAGATACTGTTATCAATTTTTGGATNTCTTGAGCTCGGAGAACTCTCTGTCTTAATCTTCTGGAATCCATAGCCGGTATGCTATCAAGACCTCCATACCAAGATCCAGATCAGAGACTTCTATATCCAAGCCTCCAGGTTAGGGTCACTGGTGAGCCTTCCAATTCTGGATTGTAGCTCATTCCAAATATAGTCAAGTTGACAACCAGGGATAGCCACTACAGACATAATTTGAAACATGATTTGAATAAAACTGTGCTATAGGAAACTTAAATGCAATGAACACTATAATACACTCACAACTTATTTAGTTTATTGCACTAAAATATTGACCTTGTGGTTTTGTTTAAAGAGAAATCATTATCAATTGATTATATTGTAAAAAATTTCTTGTACTTTGCTTTAAAACTCTTGGGGAAAAAACAAGCAAAAAGATGAAAAATCGGTAGTAGGATAGTGATAATTTTTTAAGTAAATGATGGTCTGTTAGTGTTCAACATGTATTGTGCTAACTGTTTTAAAGCTTTCTTTTTGTAATTACAATAAAAGATTTTTGAAATTATAACTTAGTTACAACATTTCTCCCTTCTCTTTCCTTTCTCCAAACCTTCCTATGAACTCTTTCCTGCTCTCCTTCAATTTGTGGCCTCTTTTTTTCATTAATTATTATTACATGTATACACACACACACACACACACATTTTCATACCCAAAATAATGAAAGAAGAAATAATCATTGTCCACAAAAAAGTCTTAAGGGTTATATGATCCAAACTGACAAAGACATACCTTCTTAGAGCAACACCTATTTCTATTTTATTACCAAAGGAGCTAATTACATTACTGCCTTGGTATTTGACATTTATTAAAAATAAAACAACAGAATTAAAATATATGTTTTGAGAGCTTGCTTGCTGCTGCTAGCAGCTACTCTTATCCCTTGACTAAAGACCAGTTCTTCTCTGTCCAAGGTACACATGAAGCATGAGGGAGGAGGGGGACACCTGCCTAGCCAGTCAGGTCAGCTGGATTTACCCTGGATATCAGTGCGGGGACAGATAACACAGCCAGATTGTCCTCACATCTCCAAAGGTGTGTTTTGAAAGACTGCCATTTTTCCTTCTGAGTTTTGCTAAGGTATACATTTAAAAGTATTTCTCTTATAGGGTTTGAAATGTATTCCTTGCTACTAATTGTAGTATTGTTATTTTAGAGTGCTTCAGGGTGTAAATAAGTATAAATTGGCACTCTGGAAAAAAAAATGACTTCTAAATTTAAATGGAGGCATTAAAAGAATGCGAAGCCTGGCAGCGTTGAAGTGTTTCTGAGCTCGAGGCTTCTACCCCTTTGCTTTTGAGAAGGGGCTAACCTCAACAAAGGAGGACGGGAAGTGGAGCAGATGGGATGAATCTAGGAGGGAAGGAGCAGGATGCAGAAGCAGTAGAGTGAATACGCCAATGTACATTTTATAACATTCTCTGATAAAATGCTGATAAAAATACTACATTAAAAGAAAGCTTTCCTCTCCTACTTGGTATAGTTTGACCAGACTTAGCCTCATCCTTCCTTCGAGAGTGGGGTAAGACTCATCGCCCTTTCTCCCTCAGGCACTGACCAGTGACTTCTTTAGCTACTATCTTGCCTATATGGATAACACTTGAAATGTAAATGAAGAAAATATCTAATAAAAGTTGAAAAAAAACAAAAACAAAAAAACAGTTCCTTTTGTTAAGGTATTTTTCACTAACTAGCACCCCCCCCCCCATTGTTATAGTCAAAATGGATTCATTTCTCTCTTCTTCGCTGTGCACTTCGGTGTTCACATGGTTCACCACCTGTTTGGTAGAGCCTCATTATTTACCAAACCCCTCTGCTGACTGCACATGAATTTCAGTTATTGCCAACTGTGTGAAAGGAAAGAAGTGATCCTGTGTACGGTGTCCTCAGCAGCAATAGTGCTTAATAGCAGTTATAATGCATTAAACTTGCTCAAGAAATCTGAGCCCACACTGCAGCATACTTGCCTAGATTAAGGATCATTTTACCTGATTTAAAACAAATCATTTGGAATGCAATATAAATTTCAAATGACTTCCCTTGTCCTGCTCCTGACACACAGCTTTAAGCAGCTTCTTCTTAGTGGCTCATAGGGTGTAGTCTCTCTGAAGCCATGCAGATTTCTTTAGCCATTCAAGGATGCTTTAAGAAAATTTAGAAATACTTACATGTCCCATATGTATCTATTTGTTTCCCCAATGTTACTGTCAATTCTGTTCTTCACTCTCCAAAACTCTAGTTTGTAGTTTGTGACTGATATTTTTTCAATTTTTATTAGATATTTTCTTCATTTACATTTCAAATGTTATCCCGAAAGTCCCCTAAACCCTCCCCCATCACCCACCCTGCTCCCCTACCCACCCACTCCCACATCTTGGCCCTGGCGTTTCCCTGTACTGGGGCATATAAAGTTTGCATGACCAAGGGGCCTCTCTTCCCAATGATGGCCAACTAGGCCATCTTCTGCTATATATGGAGCTAGAGACATGAGCTCTGGGGGTACTAGTTAGTTCATATTGTTCTTCCACCTATAGGTTTGGAAACCCCTTCAGCTCCGTGGGTACTTTCTCTAGCTACTCCCTTGGGAACCCTGTGTTCCATCTAATAGCTGGCTGTGACCATCCACTTCTGTGTTTGCCAGTCACTGGTATAGCCTCACACGAGACAGCTATATCAGGGCCCTTTCAGCAATATCTTGCTGGCACATACAATAGTGTCTGCATTAGGTGGCTGATTATGGGATGGACCCTGGGCTGCCGCAGTCACTGGTTGGTCCATCCTTTTGTTTCAGCTCCAAACTTGATCTCTGTAACTCCTTCAATGTGTGCTTTGCTCCTAATTCTAAGAAGGGGCGAAGTGTCCACATTTTGATCTTCATTCTTCTTGAGTTTCATGTGTTTAGCAAATTTTATCTTGGGTAATCTAGGTTTCTGGGCTAATATCCACTTATCAGTGAGTACATGTTATGTGAGTTTTTGTGATTGGGTTACCTCACTCAGGATGATGCCCTCCAGATCCATCAATTTGCCTAGGAATTTCATGAATTCATTGTTTTTAATAGCTGAGTAGTACTCCATTGTGTAAATGTACCATAATTTCTGTATCCATTCCTCTATTGAGGGACACCTGGGTTCTTTCCAGCTTCTGGCTATTATAAATAAGGCTGCTATGAACATAGTGGAGCACATGTCTTTATTACCAGTTGGAACATCTTCTGGATATATGCCCAGAACACTACTCCATTGTTGGTGGGACTGCAAGCTTGTACAGCCACTCTGGAAATCAGTCTGGCGGTTCCTCAGACAATTGGACATAGTACTACCAAAGAATCCTGCAATACCTCTCCTGGGCATATATCCAGAAGATGTTCCATCTGGTAATAAGGACACTTGACTGATTAATTAGAGAAAAATTTCTCCTGCTTTGGTATGTGCTAGATGTTCTTTCTCTCAAATTATCCACAGGAGTGGAGATGCTGGGTGCTGTCCTACCAGGAAGGGGTAGACACATTCTTCTCAGAGGAGTTTTCCGGGCTACTGGGCTTTTCTATATTTACCTATCTCAGTCTTTGTCCTGGACATATTCTCCTGTAAAATGAATTATTTTAAATATAATGTAGTTAGTAAATTAATACAGTGACTACAGTCATTTATTCTAGCTAGTTTCCATAATGACACAGAAAAATAAGGTTTATGTTCAAGACCCACCTCAATACTTGGGCAGTCTATCTTAATACCCTAAGATAATCTGGCTACCACCCAGCCATGTTCCCAATAATACTTACAATTAGGCCTTCTACGTTTCTGCGGAACTCCAAAGGCTCATTTCTTCCACCCCAAGAGGCAGATTTTCATTTCTTCTTCTTTACTTCCCTGACTGGGGGAAGTCCTGCCCTTTTCTCTCTTCTGTCCAGCCACTGAGTTATCACTATTTATTAGCAATGTAAAGAATAATGGTAAGAAGTGTTTATACAAACTTGACAGGAGATTCTTGACATAAGCATTACTATAACTTTAGTTTTTTTAAAACCAATTTTTTTCAATGTTGGTTCTTAAATGCTTTAACCTTCCTTCTAGCCACCACCCACCAGAGGTAATGGAAACGAAAGGATACATGAGAAGCAGACCTGTTTAGAAAGGTTCTTTAGAATAAATCCCATCTGTATTGTCAGAAAATCAGCAGTTCAGTTCACATGTCAGCAGCAGCAGCTCAATCCACTCCTAAACACCTCATGAATATACCAGCAATCCAGTTTGGTAGAGTCAGGATAGGAAACATGAATCAGTAGCAGTGTGGCACTACCCAGCATAGAGAGCCAGGCCTCAGCTGAATCGGCACAAGTATGCAAGAAGGACCAACAGGAATGCCAGGAGAAGTTCTTAGCTGTGCCTCTCCCAGTGAAACAAAGATGAACACAGACTGAGAGGAGCAAGCATTGCATAGCTAGCTCAACCAGCAAGCTTGGCCCAGCCCCAGTCACTGTTCACTGAGTCCTATTTATACATCCTTCAAACAGCATGTGTCCTCTTCAGGTTCTGCCTCAGCACCTAAATCTGTCTCAGCTGACATCACTCTGCCAATCAGCTAGAGTCTGCAGAAGCAGTAAGGAGCCACAGCACACCATCACAATTTTTTTTTGGTGTGATTCTCTTTTTAGAGTTCCAACAAATGCAGCTCAACTATGCAGTGTAAGGTGGAGCGATGCATGTGTGTCATTAGTGAAGCATCCTTCATTTCATGTCCTTCCTTCCATGAGCTTGCTTTAGCAGAGCGTCTTTTCCCATGTCTGCTTTAGCAAAACGCCCTTTCACTTGTGTCTACTTCAGAAAAACACTCCTTCACATGTTTGCTCCAACAAAACACCAACGCTTTCCAAAGAACCCTTAAGTTTCCACTTCACATTCCAGTGCAGTATCCATTTGAAAGCAAGATATGAGGACAGAGAAATCAGCATTTGAATAGCAGAAGGAAAAACTTTACACAGTGCACATCTGTATATTATGTATATTTATATAAAAACCCACCTGTATATTCTCCCTGAAGACTAAGAATGTCATAAAAAGGCTTAACAACCAGTGCTTCACTTTAATCTGACCAGAAATTTATGTAAAGGTATACTTGTTCAAACTTTTGGAATTTACCATTGGAATTGTCAGTCCTTTTTGACTGGGAACTACCAGTTTTGGAATTGCCCTTAAAGGCAGACTTTCTTTGTAGCTCAGGTTTTGAACTTCTCTACTATATATTATGAAGGTCCGAAAATCATTGAAGGAAGACTCCAGACTCACATAGAACATTTATTCCGTAGAAACAACCAGCATATGGAAGTCAATCATTCTCTAAAATGGTGACCTAGACAAAGACACTCAGGCCTCTTTTACAACAGGACTACTGTTAAGTCCCTTCTGATGTCAAACTGTAATGAGAACTCTTCCAGTCCTCAAGTGTCATGAGTTAATATTTCTGAGACAGTAAGCAGACATCTACAACTTAGAGCACATTCCAAAAGGTTCTTAAACCATTAATCAAAGGTCATCAAGAGGGAACTAAGGATTAACTCTAGGTGCAAGGACAGAAGATAAATTGTTGACTGTGTTCATCTATACAAAACTTTAAGAATCACTTAGTTCTAGTCTTTAACTCTCCACGAGCCTGTAGAGCTATGGGCATGTAGAGCTGATGACAAATGATGACTGTCTACCCAGATAATTCTCTTAATGGATATGCAGGTAAACGTTCTCTGCTATAAATTTATTCAGTTTATGATTGGAATGTTGGTGTGAACTTGTGGTGAACTTTTTAGAACATAGAAATAAAGGCTAAAATCACTTTTCAGTGTGTCTCTTTTTCTTCTTGAGACTTGACCTAGTAGACTGGGAGTTAGAACCATGCAGTTCCTGCAGAGATAGAATAAAGACTACTTTACCTTTTTTTTTTTTTTAAAGAAGAATGGAACTTAACCTTTATTTACAGGACATGACAGGGTACAAAATTCCACATAGAAATAAATTCAGAGAACAGCTTCATAGAGTATGTACAGTTTATAACTGTTTAAGTACAGTTTCTTTTGTAAAAAGTGCTACAATAACAAACCACATTTTCTTTTCTTTTTTATTAGATATTTTCTTCATTTACATTTCAAATGCTATCCTGAAAGTACCCTATACCCTCCCCCATCCCCACCCTGCTCCCCTATCCACCCACTCCCACTTCTTGGCCCTGGCATTCCCCTGTTCTGGAGTATATAAAGTTTGCTAGACCCAGGGGCCTCTCTTCCTAATAATGGCTGACTAGGCCATCTTCTAACACATATGCAGCTAGAGACAAGAGCTCTGGGAGTTCTGATTAGTTCATATTGTTGTTCCACCTATAGGGTTGCAGACCCCTTCGGCTCTTGGGTATTCTCTCTAGCTCCTACATTGGGGACCCTGTCTTCCTTCCTAGAGGTGACTGTGAGCATCCCTTTCTACAATCCACATTTTAATCCCCTGTTGTTTTACCATGAGGTGCTAAGTGCCAGAGACAACTCTTCCTTGGGAGGGAGATTTTATTGTCTTGTTCCTAGAGCTGGTGCTTATGACTTAGTTTCTGGGACTTACAGTCTATTCCTGAAGCAGGTGCCTTACAGACCTTTTGTAAATCAGGTCTTGTCCTTAAATGGAGACAAATGGAGTCCTTACATGGAGACAAATGGAGTTAATGTTACCCTTTCATTTATGTTTCAGTATAATTTGAATCAGGGCACACCTTCACTGACAGTCTAATTCTTTAGATATAAATTCTTGTCAAGTGGCAAATACTTATATAAATTACTGGATGCATCTTCCACTTTAATTGTTCTCTATTTCTTCAACTCTGCTCAATTCCTCTGTGCTGTTACTTTTCTTTTTCTATGATGAAGTATCTGCCAAGGGCTACTTAGGATATAAAGTTTTATTCTGCTCCATCATGTGAGGAAAGGCAAGGTAATGAAATTGTGGCGGCAGAAGCAAGAAGCTGCTGATCACATTTTTTTAACCCAAACACACAGAGTAGAGACAAAGGACAGGAAGTGGGGAGGCTATGACCCCTCAAAACTCACCCTTGGTGACATAATTTCTCTGGTAAGCTTCTTTATCATAGATGTTCTATAACCTCCCAGTCAATGACCCTACCTGGGCACTAAGTGTTCAAATACACAGATTTATGGGGGTTATTTCCTATTCAAACAATCACAGACTCTAAACCTGGAATCTGTAGTTTCATGGTTCTAGGTTACATTTGGATTTTAAGAGTCTCTAATGTGTTAAAAAATCATACCTCTTATGGTTTATAGTTCATCTATTTTTACATTTATTTCCTACAAGACAAGAATCCATCAGTAAGTGCAGCTTATTAATTCTATAATGCTTCTATCTCCTACCAAAAACTCAGGAGATATCATTAAATGAAAGTGAAGAAAATATATCACAATAGATTCATCAACAATTATGTATGTTTGTGAGTAAAATGTTAAAGGATATTAGCAGCTTATATTTACTTACCCCTGGCTATGTGGTACTTCATATTCATTGTCAACCTTTGTTATAATCCTGTGAACTGGGCATCACCATTTTCATTTGACAAATGAGGAAACTAAGAATTAGTTCATTAATTTTCTATGGCTACCCAGAAGGACAGAGCTCTACGTTGTAATCTGACCTATCCTAAACTGGTAATTTTAGTGTTCATTTTTTTAATAAAGAAGAACCATGATTACATTTTATTCAGATATGACTCCCCAGTGAGTGTCTAGTGTGTTAGTTGATGACTTAGAATTAATTGTAGGACTGCTGAGCAAACTTGTCAACACTTGTGATTCCAGATGATGGAAATTTCTCTCAAAAATTTCCAAATCAATAATTTCTCATTCTAACCACATTGCTTTCCGATATGCTCACGGCTTTGGATTGTGAGTCTTGTGTGCTAATGTACCTATTTGCTGCAACAGAATTCATTGCTTCCTGGAATTGGATGCTAGGACATTCATATGTTAGCTCCGAGCTCCGAGCTAATACATTATTTGTCCCAAAAGGTCTTGGTTATTTCCTCTAGAATGAGCACTTTGTAGTATTATCCTGGGCTTGTTCAATGTCTGTCTTGTTTCTACACTACACAAAAGTCTACTTTCCAACTGCATTTGTAAAATCTGAGCTCTTTATTATTAGCTCTGCCCTGTAGTCAGGTGACTCTGTGGTTCCCCACATTCAACCAGACCTCCAGATCAGACATAAGACATTAAGGAAACTTTCATACTACTTGCTTACCCTGTAACCTTAGGCTCTGATCCAGGTTACCTCTGCCACTGTGCCTTCTTGCCTACTAACATTTCTTCTTAGTTATTTGGGGCTGCTGAAACAAAATGACATAAGCTTTGTAGCCTATAAATAATATAAATTATTTTCCTTTAAATTCTAAGATGAAGATGCTGGCAGATTTATTACCTATTAAGGACGTAATGTCTGTCCCCCAAATGGGACCTATTTATACCCTTACCTAGTATAGGGAGTTATCTTGTTTTGTCCTTCAAAGGACACTTATCTGCCATGGGCTGGACTCAGTCAGTTCCTCAACCTGGGGGAGAAATCAGGGTCCCAGTACTCAGGTGGGCAAGGAGTCGGTGAGTGACAAACAGATATGTACACAAGAGAGTGCTGAATCTGAATGTAATTTCTCAAAGTGAGCATCAGACTTGTATTATAGAAGAAAACAAGGAAGTTAGGTGACTCATCAGACAAAGTACATTGAGGTTATCCGATGCATAATGACTCTACACAAAACAGAGAAATGCATACATTAAACTGACAGGAACCAGGCAGTGTTTACAACTGAGATAAAATCAGCTCTATCTAAAGTCAGCTATTCTTAGGAGCCAGGTGAGAGGGCTATATGCCCAGGTGCAATTCTAGTCTATTGTATAACCCACCACCAGGGGTCCCTTCGTAAGTACCTAATTATGCTATTCCTCTAGGCCTAGTGAAAAAGATGCACTAGGGGGGTTCCATTCTACTAACCTTTTCATGAATAATACAATACTCTAGTTCCTCTTTAAACCATAACCCACCTTCTTCCTAGACCATTGTAAATTCCTGCTTAATGGAGTGACTCAGCTGTTATTCTAAGTTTACTTTGTAGAACTTGCCCTTAGATTTCTACTCTTATCCGGTAAACTTCAGTGCCTGATTTCTTTCACTATCTCTCTTTCAACACTGGAGGCATTTTGTCTGAATAAGTCAAATCACTCCTTGAGGGCACCTATAATAAAACAATACTGAAAGAAAGCATGCAAGACCCTCCACCAGTCACAGGGACAAGTCTGAAACACCTTCTGTGTTATGGAATGCCAAGGACCCCAGGAGAGCAGTTTCCATGAAACTTTTTGCCTCAGGACTGCAGCCAAGCTTTTGGACTTGTCACTCCAACTCCATTGGCGTGGGTGTGGCATTTATCCCAATCACAAATTATTTGTTGCAATCATTTCTTCAAAAGCCCTATCTCCAAATTCTATACCTCAGGATTGACTTTAACCTCAGAATTTTGGTGATACAGATGTTCACAATATAGTGCTTGACAACCCTCTCCTCTGTTCATTATCTTCTCTTTCTTATACTTCTATTTATTCTGAGAGCCTTTGGTTTTGGGGAAACGAAGCAAGGCAAAACAATTAAATAAATAAGCAATTCCATAGATATGATAAATAGCATAAATATCACTTCACTCAGAGTCTAAGTGTCTATCACAGAGCCTGCTTAATGATAGTAAGTCAAAGAAACTAGCATTATGAAAACAAAAAATAACAAATTCTACCAAGAATGTCTGGACATGGGAACCCTTATATACTGCAGGCATGTATGTAAACTGGTATAGCAATTATTGAAGCAATATGAAGGTTCCTCAAAAAAAAACATCTAAATATATAAGAATGATTTCATTCAGCTATACCACTTCTGGATGTATATTCAAAGGACTCTAAGGCCATATGTCACAATGTTTCCTACATATCCATATTTACTGTAGCATTATTCACAACACCCAAGCTTCAAAATTGAGCTAATTATCTATCCATAGCATAAATGTAGTATATGCACACAATGGATTTTAATTCACCCGAAAAGTAGAACAAAACTATGTCATTTGTTAGAAAATTGATGCAACTGAAGATAATCATGTTAAAAATAAGACAAATGCAGAAAGACAAATACATGGTTTCTTAATTTGTCAGTAATAGAATTCTTTTTATATATTCATATATAAACAAGTATGTATGAATGAAGGAAGGGAGGACACCAGTGGGAGGTACAATGTGTTGAGGATAAAGGTAGAGAACACAATGGAGATGGAGCCAAAATACATGTTGTACTTGAGAGAAATGATATGAAACCCCACACTCTCTACAATGAATATATAGCAATAAAGGATAAAAAAAACCCAAAAAAACCAAAAAACAGAAAACAACGATCTCAACCCTTTGGTCAGTAGATGAGTGAATATGGTGTTTGTATCTAGTAATAAGCTTCACGTAGTTGGAGCCATCACTAATGGCTGACGTTGGTGTTTCTATGCACTTCCTGGTAATGTTTTTTCCGGAATCCTTAAAATACATGCTTTCACTTTGTGTGCTGACAAGCTCAAATGAACTTACATTAGAGTTAACTATAAACCTCTTCTATTAGATGGTATTCTGGGTACAAATATTTATTTCTTCTGAAAGAGAGAACATAGGAACTTTCAGGTACCACTAGGAAAATTGAAATAATAGAAATTCATAACTTGGTGGATTGTGCTTTTCCTGTCTGCCTGGGACTGAAGCGGACAGGGCTCCTCTGTATTTTTTCTTCTCAGTGTCACTGACAGAATTATGGATGTGCATCACAAAACTTTACTCTTTCATTTTGCTTTTTATAATTTAAATGTTTTGTCATTTGAGAATTTCATACATGAGTGCTGTAGTTCATTTCCACCCTTCCCTCTTCTCTTTCCAACTTCCACCATGTATCTCCCACCCCCTCTGCAATTTATGATGTCTTTTTTACTTATTATTGTGCTGTTCATATCCATTTAGGGCTGAGCACTTGGGATCGGATAACCTACTGGGGAGCTTGATCCTAAAGAAAATTGATTCTATTGCCTGTATCTTTTTATTTGGGCCATTATGAAATTTATCCATCCACGTTGGCATGCCAACTACTATTGTCACTATGCAGGTCTTGTTTGGGCAACCATATTGTTAGGATTTTATGGGGCAAACTTGATGGTAGGATCCTATTGCTGAAGATGCCACACACTTCAGACACAGGACTAGGAGACTTGTGTTGGTACTGGCCTGGATGCCTCCTCCTTGGGGACTAGCTCTCACCGTTTCAGAAGGTACTATGAAAGCTTCCAAGGGAAAAGAGAAATCAATAATCCTACTTAGCTCATGGTAAAGCTGATGATTCACAGCAATGATTGGATTAGCATGATATCCCTAATGGTGCAGTTGGGTTTTTCTGTATTCTTGGAGGTAAGCAACCATGGTCCAATTGGACATGAGGCCCATTCAAATGAGAAAAGTCATGCCCAGTATTGCAAAACTAGTCAAAATATGCATCAAAATTATTTTTAATGAGAAGAAAAGAGATGAAGCTTGATGACGAGGAATAAATGAATGAAACCACAGAACCCAGTGACCATCTCTCATTTTAGTTCTATTATTTTAATGAGGTCAATTTCCAAGGAAGCTAATATCTAATTAATTTATAAAAATATTCTTTCAGTAGAACATTATCATGTAATTAAACTTTCTTTTCCTTCTGAATTACATTAGGTCTTTCTACTATTTGCTTTCCTGTTTTAGCACAATTATTTATTATTTCAATTTCATTTTATTGTTACTCATAAAGGGTTTTGCACAGAATTTAGCATGTTCATTATTCCCTATTACCATGGCCATGGGGATCCAATTATTAATTTTAGAATAATAAAGTAAGCTTTAAAGTCTTTCCTAACACAGCAAGTTCAAGGCCAGTGGTTACCATAGACACAAAACCATTTTATACCATCGTTGGCCTGTGGGGAACTGAGAAAGGTATCTTTTCCTCTTGTACTTGTGAGACCATAGCTACAGGCACAAAACTATATGAGCTAGAAAAAGACTCAACTGATCACCATAGACTTAGATTGTCTTCATTCATGTTAAGGAGCTAAGTTTAATATCATGTGTAATTAGAACACCAATAAAGGCAAAATGATGGTAGATCAAAAATCAGCAACTTTGTGAATGAAGTCTGTCTACAAAGAACTGAGCACAAGGGCAGAAAACCACACTTAGTGGAGAGACTTAAGACAGACAATAGGCCATCCGGTTATTTCCACCAAACTTGTAAGTTACTTCTTATAGGACAGGTCAGTTGACAAGGGCAGGTGTTCATTTCTGTTTGTTTTTATTTCTAGTCATTAGCAACAGCAACACTTTAGACTGGGCAATTAGAGATGAACTAAATGGGTAAAAAATGGGCTAAAACCATTCCAGACTGATTCTAAATATATCTTAACAACACTTCTGCCTTTTAGCAGGGGCCTAAACAATGTAATACTGAGCCTCCTGCCTTTTTTGCTCAAGTGTCTTTATTTCTGCTTGTTCACTGTCATGTACTCATATCCAACTTAATATTGATGATCTTGTCCTGTGTCTTTCACAAGCATGTGTGCAATTGCCAACTCTGAGCAGGTTCGTTTGTCCTTGGCACCTCTAGTATCTAGTAAAAGGTCCACTCAAATGGTCATTTAGTTAGTGGTCATTGAGTCAAAAATAGCCAATATGCCTTCTTCAGAATTTCACATCTATCTGAGGTCTCTCTAAACCCTACACATTATGGTTCAAATGTAAAATATGCCCTTCCCACAAAGTTTATGTTTTCAATGTTTTTTCCCAAGACGATGTCACTGTTTTTGGAGACTGTTTTATTTTAAGGATGTTTGGCCTAGCTAATTGAAGCCAGTCAATTAGGTAGTGCCTTTGACAGTAATAGGCAAGCCCTTGTTTCCTGCCATGTTCTGGTTTGGCTTCCTGTTTCTTCATGGTGTGATCAGCCTCTGATCCTACTGCTGTGAAGCAGGCTTTCAGGCAACAAGCTTGCTACCAGGGGTTCCCTGTCACAATACACTAAACCACACAGGAGTCATATGCCACAATATTTCTTTCTGTAAGTTATTTTTTTTTGCCATGTGTTTGGTCATAGTCATATTATAGGATCCAAAATATTAACTCAGAAATGTGAAAAAGAGATTTATGAGTAAAGTTTGGATATTATTTTGAAACTCATTTCCTTCAAACAAAACAACTTGAGGATGTCCTTGGGACACAATTTGTGCAAAAGGATGTATATTTCAAAATGTTTAAAGGAACCTCTAACACAGCTGTGGACAGATGTGTGAGAATGAGCAGAAAGACAATAGATGGCCTGTTCTATTGTCAACTCTGCTCGTCTCAATAACAAGACGAGTTTGAAACATAATTTTCAGCTATAGAATATACAGCCAAGCTGGTCTTTCTGCTTCGTAGCTGTGGTATGTTTGTTGTAGGTGATTATCTCTGAGCGTAGTTGAAAGCCCCTTAAGGAAGCCAAGTGCAAGGTTGACCCCAAGTTTGACAAAAATGGTAAGAGAATGTGGAAAGTGTCTTCTACCTGCTCCAAGTGCGTAGTCCAGTTACTAGAGCAGCAAAATACTAAGTTTAGAAGGAAACTATTTGGCTTCAAATTTAGCTTACCTTAAAAATGAAGAAGAATGTTAAACAAGCTAAAGTAACTTCACCAAGGCATCAAAACTCTGTATTCTTACATCATCCAATATATAAACAAAAAACATGATTGAAGTGGAAACTTAAGGGTTCTTGGAAAGTCTGTTAGTCAGTGTTTTGCTGAGGCAAACACATGAAGGAACGTTTAGCTGAAGTAGACACTGGTGAAAGACTAAGGCAGACTCATGAGGAAACATTTAGCTGAAGCAGACACAGGTAAAAGTATGTTCTGCTAAGGCAAGCATGTGAAAGTACACATGATGAAGGATTCTTTCCTAACAACACACATGTATTGGTCCATCTTACATTGTGTAGTTGAGCTGCATTTGTCTGGGCTTCATAGTGAGAAATGTAAACAAAACACTTCTGGTGGTGTACTGCAGTTTGTTGCTGCTTCTGTGGACTCAGGCTGATTGGCAGAGTGATGTCAGCTGAGACAGAGAAACCTGCTGAGGCAAGGCCTGTGGAGGACATGATGTTTGGAGGGTATAAATAGGACTTGCCGAACAGTGATGGAGGCTGAGTTAGGGTTGCTTTATAGAGCTAACTGTGCAATGTTTGTGGGTCTT
>LR749574.1:2561048-2657463 GCA_902729485.2 Mus minutoides
GGTTTTCATCTGTGCCCAGAGCTGATCCTGTGCCATAGCTCTCCATATCTAAATCCCACCAGGAGAGAGCTGGTCTCCCAAGAGTGCTGACACACCTGAGAGCACAGGTGAAACCACTTCTGCTCAAATTCTTGACCCAAGAAGGACCAACCCAGCAGGATCCTTCCAATTTCCATCTACACCCTGCAGCTGACCTTGTGCCACAGCTCTCCATACCCAAATTTCTCCTGGAGAGAACTGGTCTCCCAGGAGTACTGACAAATAGGCTTGAAGGAGGGAAAAGCCACAGTCAGAGTCAACAAGATCAGCTAACACCAGAGATAACCAGATGGTAAGAGGCAAGGGCAAGGACATAAGAAACAGAAACCAAGGGGACTTGGCATCATCAGACCCCAGTTCTCCCACCACAGCAAGCCATGGATACTCCAACACATCAGAAAAGCAAGACTTTCTGGGTAGTTGTGGTGCATGCCTTTAATTTCAGTACTTGGGAGGAAGAGGTAAGCGGATTTCTGAGTTCTCCAACCAAAACCAACCAACCAAACAAACAAACACCAAAAACAAAAAACAAAAAAAAACCAAAACAACAACAACACCAAAAAGGCCAGGACAAATGGGTTTAATGCAGAATTCTATCAGACCTTCAAAGAATACTTAATACCAATACTCTTCAAACAATTACACAAAATAGAAACAGAAGGAACACTACTCAATTTGTTCTATGAAGCCATAGTTCCGCTGATACCAAAACCACAGAAAGACACAACAAAGAAAGAGACCAATTTCCCTTATGAATATCAGTACAAAAATACTCAGTAAAATTCTTGCAAAATGAATACAAGAACACATCAAAATGATCATTCACCACAATGAAGTAGGCTCCATCTCAAGGATGCAAGGGTAGTTCAATATATGGAAATTGGACAATGTAATCCACTACACAAACAAACTCAAAGAAAAAAACCACATGATCATTTCATTAGATGCTGAAAAAGAATTTCACAAGATTCCACATCCCTTCATGTTCAAAGTTTTAGAAAGATCAGGAATTCAAGGCCCATACATATACATAGTAAAAGCAATATACAGCAAACAAGTAGCCAACATCAAACTAAATGGAGAGAAACTTTAAGCAATCCCACTAAAATCAGGGACTAGACAAGACTGCCCACTCTCTCCCTACCTGTTCAATATAGTACTCAACGTCCTAGCTAGAGCAATTAGACAACAAAAGGAGGTCAAAGGGATACAAATGGGAAAGGAATAAGTTAAAATATCACTATTTGCAGATGATAGTATACTTAAGTTACCCCCCAAATCCCACCAGAGAACTCCTACAGCTGATAAACAACTTCAGCAAAGTGACTGCATATATAATTAACTTAAACAACTCAGTCGCCTTCCTATATTCAAAGGATGAAGGAGCTGAGAAAAAAAATCAGGGAAATGACATCCTTCACAATAGTCACAAACAGTATAAAATATCTTGGTGTGACTCTAACCAAACAAGTGAAAGATCTGTATGACAAGAAATTCAAGTCTTTGAAGGAATAAATCGAAGAAGACTTCAGAAGATGGAAAGATCTCCCATGCTCATGGATTGTCAATATTACTATAGTAAAAATAGTCTTTTTGCTGAAAGCAATCTACAGATTCAATGCAATCCCCATAAAAATTCCAATTCAATTCTTCATAAAGTTAGAAAGAACAATTCTCAAGTTCATTTAGAATAACAAAACCTCAGGATAGCTAAAACTCTTCTTAACAATAAGAGAACATTTGAGGGAATCACCATCTCTGAGCTTAAGCTGTACTACAGAGCAATTGTGATAAAAACTGCATGGTACTGGTATAGCGACAGGCAGGTAGATCAATGGAATAGAATTGGAGACCCAGTAATCAACATCCACACCTATGGTCACTTGATCTTTGACAAAGGAGCTAAAATTATCCAGTGGAAAGACAGCATTTTCAAAAAATGGTGCTGGTTCAACTGGCAGTTAGCATGTAGAAGAATGCAAATTGATCCATTTTTATCTCCTTGTATAAAGTTCAAGTCCAAGTGGATCAAGGACCTCCACATAAAACCAGATACACTGAAACTAATAGAAAAGAAAATGGAGAAGAGCCTTGAGCACATGGGCACAGGCTAACATTTCAAGAACAGAATACCAATAGATTATGCTCTAAAGATCAAGTATTGACAAATGGGGCCTCATAAAATTGCAAAGCTTCTGTAAGGGAAAGGACAATGTCAATAGGACAAAACAACCACCAACACATTGGGAAAAGATCTTTACAAATTCTACACCCGATAGAAGGCTAATATACAGTATATACAAAGAACTCAAGATGTTAGACTCCAGAGAAACAAATAATCCTATTTTAAAAATAGGGTACAGAGCTAAACAAAGAATTCACAATTGAGGAATATGAATGGCTGAGAAACACCTAAAGAAATGTAATTAGTCTTCAGGAAAATGCAAATCAAAACAACACTGAGATTCCACCTACCACCAGTCAGAATGGCTAAGATCAACAGGTGACAGCAGATGCTGGTGAGGATGTAGAGGAAGTGGAACACTCCTCCATTGCTGGTGGGATAGCAAGCTGGTAAACCACTCTGGAAATCAGTTTGGCATTTCCTCAGAAAATTGCACATACCTGAGGACCCAGATATACCACTCCTGGGCATATACCCAGAAGATGCTCCAACATGTAATAAGGACACATGCTCCACGATATTCAAAGCAGTCATATTTATAATAGCCAGAAGCTGGAACAATCCAGATGTCCTTCAACAGAGGAATGGGTACATAAAATATGGTTCATTTACACAACGGATACTACCCAGCTATTAAAAACCATGACTTCATGAAATTCATAGGCAAATGGATGGATCTAGAAAATATCATCCTGAGTGAGGTAACCCAGTCAGAAAAGAACATACATGGTATGTACTCACTGTTAAGTGGATTTTAGGCAAAAAAGCATAGAATATGCATGATATAACTCACAGACTACATAATGCTCAAGAGGAAGGAAGACCAAAGAGTGGATGCTTCAGTCTTTCTTAGAAAGGGGAACAAAATAATCAAGGGAAGTAGGAGGTGGGAGGGACTTGGTATGAATTTGGTATGGAAAGAGGTGGAGGAGATATACAGAGGTTCAGGAAATTGAACAGAGGTGTGTTGCAATGGGGGATATGGAACTGTGTGTAGCAACCAAAAGTCCCAGATGCCAGGAAAGCAAGAGCCTCCCAGGACCCCGTGGGAATGATATTGGCTGAAATACCCCACAAAGGGGTGGTAGAACCTGTTGTGACCATATCCAGGAGTTAGGCATGGACCCCCCAGTTGAGGGATGGGGCCACCCACCCATCTCCAAAATTTTAACCTAGAATTGTTCCTGTCTAAAGGAAATACAGGGGCAAAGAGTGGGGAAGAGACTGAAGGAAAGGACATCCAGAGACTACACCACCTGGGAATCCATTCTACATGCAGACATCAAACCCAGACACTATTGCAGATGCCAAGAAGTGCTTGCTGAGAGGAGCCTGATACAGCTGTTTGCTGAGAGGCTCTGCTAGATCTTGACCAATAAAGATGGGAATGCACACAGCCAAGCAGGGTCCCCAATGGGAAAAATAGGACAAGTTGCTGAAGGAGTTTGTAACCTCATAGAAAGAACAACAATATCCACCAACCAGACTCCCCAAAGCTCCCAGAGATTAAACTACCAAACAAAGAGTAAACAGGATTACCCATGGCTCCAGCTGGATAAGTAACAGAGAATTGCCTTATCAGGCATCACTGTGAGGGGAGACCCTTGGTCCAGTAGAGGCCTGATGACCCAGGATAGGGAAAGCTAGACTTCTGAGGCAGGAGTGGGTGGGTGGGTGGGTAGGTAGCTCTCTCATAGAGGCAGGGGGAGGGAGCAGGGGATAAGAGGCTTGTGGAGGGGAAACTGGAAAGGGGGATAATATTTGAAATGTGAATAAATAAAATAACAATAAAAATGTAAAAACAAAAGAAACAACAACAACAACAACAACAACAACAAAAACCCAACCCAAACCAAACCAAACTAAAAAAAAAAAACAAAAAACAAAAAAGGAGTTATTGTGTGATGCTGCTTTTCACTGAGTGACATTTAAAACCATCTCAGAGAATGAGAAACTATCTTGTTACCATTCTGAAATTACTGAAGCAAATGTCATAGTCAATCTTCAATCAGCAAATTTATCCCATATTTACCATGTGTGTAAAGCTATTTCCTGTTAAATATAATTGTATAATTTCTGAAACAAAAAAACCATTAGTGAATAATCACAATGAAATTTGGTTTATAAAATCCCCTTACTTACATTTGGAACTGTGGACAGAAAGGGCAACTGATTTTTCTAAGAGTGGATGAAACAACTTACTGAAGTCACAGACAAAGGAAGCACAGGTTTAGAAAGCGTAGGAAAGAAGCAACATCTGGAATCATATTTGACAACTTGGGCTTCTAACTCTCCTAAGATGGATTACTGTAATGCTAGACATAGGTATTTTCATAGGTATTTTGTATATTACTTTATATATTCCCATAATATTTCTTTGTGATTAAATAAAACTAGCATGATTTCAATAGAACAACAGTTCTTAAGTTAAAGACATAAACTTAATGCATTGATGGTATGTAGGTTTAGGGTGAATACAGTGTTTGCTGCTCACACTTATATGTACAAATGAGCAGAATTTATATTCATATAAGATCCATGTAATGATAACCTAGTAAAGTGGTTGTGCACACATCCTCTAAATCAGGATTTGACTGCTTCAAATCGCAGCTCATCTATGTTATAAAGGAGATAGGATATTCTTCAACACAGTAGTAAAACAAATGGAGATGGTAACCTAAATGGAAAGTCTATTTCAAAAACAGACTTGAGGCAGCTGTTCATAAAATAATTATTTATTTATACAATTTAAGAATTTTTTTAAAGGAAAATGAGGAGCGAAAGGAATGAGAAGATAGAGAATAAGACAACGCCAAGAATAAGCTTAGAGCACAATATATGTGGTGAATTTTTTTTATGCATTGTTGTACATAGACCAGAATTCTACTTTCAGGCTTCCTAGGAGTTATTGGTCAGAGGATATCAAAGTTAACTAATCTTGACTATGTTTCAAACAACTGTGAAACAACCGTCTAGGAGAAGACAAGATTTCTCTAAGTGAATTCTGAGTCTTTCTTCATTTAGTAATTGTTCTTTGACGGAGACTCATACCTTCATCATGAGTATAGAAATGAACTATACTTCTGACAGTGCGTGTTGATGCAAGTGTTGTGGTCAATCTAAGTGTCAAACTGATTTAGAATAACCAAGGAACTGCACTCCTAGGTGTGTCTATGAGGGCATTTCCTGAAAGGTTTAACTGGGGAGAAAAAAACCTACCCTGAATGTGGGTGGCTAGGGTAGTAACCTGAATACAAGACGGGAACTGAAAATGAGCCTTCAGTGTCCCCTGCTTCTTGACTATGGATGTGATGTGACATCCTCCTTGCCTTCCAGGCCATTGTGGACGGAACCCTCAAACTGTGAGCCAGAGAAACTCCGCTCTTCCTCCAGTTGCTTCAGTCGGGTATTTTTGTCACATCACGGAAAAAAAGTTCCTAATACAATAGGCAATGGAATAATTCAATAAAACAATTTCACGGATGAGGGGAACACATGACATTTCCGATGGTCTGGCTTGATCCAATCTTGGACTCAAATTTAGGTTATTTAGAAATATAAATTCAACTCAGGAAAATGTTCGTAAATATTGTTGAGTAAAGCCAACTTTTTGAAAGTTTATTGTACAGAGCAGAACAGAAATTATGTTTTATGAGAAGTTTCTGGGAGTTAGATACACATACATACACAGACTCATGCACGCACACACACATACACTTTAGCATTAATGTGGTGAGATTTTTGACTGATGTTGGTTATTACATTCTTATTCACAAACAGCCTAATTAAAGACATATGATGTCATTGTTTTAATGGTTTTGTTTCTAAAACTCATGAAAGGAGTTAATTAAGTCACAGCTAAGAGCTGGTTCTGAGGCTCTCTATAGAATGCTAGACCAGCATGCAAGAGGATTTACATTCAATTCTCACTATGCCCAAGCTTCAAAGCAAGGAAGTCATGTTTATTCAAGCAATGGAAATGAGAATATGGAGTCTTGGAGGACAGGGTCTCTTCTGTCTGTACTGCTGGCTTTAACCATTCAAACTACAGCAGTCCTTGGCAGATGACAATTTTAAAAAACTGACTTCTATGTTTAAATAGTTATGGAATCCAGCTCAAGGGGATGTCTCAAGGCCTGACACTATCTCTGAGGGTATGGAGCACTCACAAAAAGGGACCTATCAGGACTGCCCTCCGAAAGACCCAACAAGCAGCTGAAAGAGTCAGATGCAGATATTTGCACCCAACCAATGGACAGAAGCAGCTGGCCCTGTTGTTGAATTAGGGAAGGAGGAAAGAAGCTGAGGAAAAGGGTTAATCCTGTAGGAGGACCAGCAGTCTCAATTAATCTGGACCCCCAAGATCTCTTAAACACTGGACCACCAAACAGGCAGCATATACCAGCTGATATGAGGCCCCCAACACACATACAGTAGAGGACTGCTGGATCTGTGTTCATTCAGAGATGATGCACCTAACCCTCATGAGACTGGAGGCCCCAGGGAGTTTAGACATCAGGTAGGGTGGGGAGTTGGGGCATCCATGTGGAGACAGGGGGGTTGGGGAGGAGGTGTGTGATGTGAATCAGTCAGAGGGTGGATGGGTGGGTGTGAGAAATGGAATATGGGGTATAAAAATTAATTTTTTATAAAAGAAAAACAAAATACTAAAATATTACTTTAAAAAAATAGTTACCTAACCAGTGGATGGTAAAACTGATTTAATGGAGACTCTGATGAGCAAACATATTAGTCATAGAGTCATAAAATGAATTTATGTATACATGAAAAGCCAATAAATCGGTGCATTGGAAATAATCTATCATACTCCAACAGACATAGTTCCTATTTCTCTAGGAGACATACACTTGCTTTCCTGTCAGTTTTCTGCGAGTTTTCTGCAAAATATTCCAAGATAATCTCAGAAGATTATAAAGTACTTCCTAGAAAAGTATTTATTGCTAATATTACTTACATATGTCAAAAATGTTCATGCAGATAAATATTTCTTTGGGGCTTTGGCCATCTTGTTGTTATAGAAGAATATTTTAATGTAGGCTTGCTTTAACTAGAATAATATTCAATGCTATTATATATATATATATATATATATATATATATATATATATATATATATATATATTTGTACCCATAGTCCATAGTCCCTTCTGGAGCTCAGAGATAGTATTTCTGAAATACATCTGAATTTGTATAACAGTTCTGCCCTACTCCTAGTCAGGAAACTCACATTTTCCAGCCTATTCTCCTGGCTCCTAATGTTCCTCCTATGAAACACTACTTCTCAACTTGGGCTCCCTTGTGGGAGGCTATCTGTTGCATTGTAAGTAAAGTTCATCCCTGGAAGCATGCCAACAGCACTACTTCTGTTGTGATACCAAGCAAATGTCTCCAGACATTGCCCAATGTCTCTTCTTATTGAGAACCACCGATAAAACAAAATAAGTAGAGGTGCTCTGAAAAGCAGGGCTGGAAACAATCACAAAGGAATTCAAGTGTTCATGCCAAGTTAGTGAATGGTTTTAAGTTCAGTGTGATGCAATTTTAACTTAGAAAGATTGCAGTAAAATTGACAAGAGTATGCATTTGGGAAAAGGATACGGTGCCTTGGAAAGAGCTGAGGATAGCCACGTGGGGTGAAGGCAGTGAAGCAGTGCAGGAGAGAGTAGGGAAGGGTATAGCAGACATAGTAGATTAGTAGATTAGTCAATCTTCTACATTGTTCAGCATGTGGCTGAACGACAGACCCGTCAAGCAAGACTCCCAGTCTCCGGGTTCATCTAATCTTGATTGCCATAGAATTCCAGAACAAGGGAAACAAAGAGAGGCATGGGGGTAGATGAGACACCAAGCCTGAAAATGTGGAATGCAAAGATTGATAGGGCATGGAAATGCCAAATAATCATTTGGCACATCTGGAAGGTTCCATGCTGGGGATACATCTAGGGATATTGTTAGATACTTATTCCCAATGATGCTAAAGTAGAGGCCGGAAGTTCTGAGAAAGCAGCAAAAAGATCAGACGTGAGATCTTTGACTGCCTGTTGGAGATAGAGTCAGCATGCATGAGGCTGTCTGTGGTTACCCGACTCCCAGTGTCTTTCTTTTTGTAGTTTAAGAAATACAGAAGAGTGGAATGTGAAGTCCTTAATATGCCTGCCAACTTGATTAAATTTCAGATAGACTTATTGATTCTAAAACCACCCTTAGAGGATTTACCTTGAAAGTGTATGTTGCCACTCTCCCACTTTGTATAAGTATGTACAAAAGCTTCTTGTTGGTTTTACAGATCAGATGTCTTTTCAAGTCATTTTTTAAAAATACAGCCTTAGGGGAGACATTCTGATACCTGTCTTCTAGTTCCTTTGGAAAGGTAGCAGCCAGTTTCTGCCAACATATAAGATAATCTCCATAAAATACAGATACAAGTTTAGGACTTCACCTGACCCACAGCTTCTATCAATAAACCTTTTATGGCTCTTTTGCTATCATCCTGCTATCAGGGCTTATGACCTCCTGCTACCTCTAATTTTGGAGGAATATAGGTCTGTGTTTTGAGCTCTTGTTTCTAGTGCAGTGAACTGAAAGAAAGTCTTCCTTTTTCCTAGGGCTATGGCAGCTGATGCAGTGCTATAGGGTACTGATGACTACGGTGTCTTCCCATAAGAGAAGGTCTGTTTTCAGTGAATATTGACACCAGAAAGTAAGAAATGGAGATAACAAAATAGAAGTAAAGAATTATTTCAAAAATAATTCAAAGCTGGATCTGATGGATTTGCCTTTAACCCCAGCATTTGGGAAGCAGAGGCAGGCAGATCTCTGTGAGTTTAACACCAGCTTGGTCTCCAGAATGAGTTCTAGTACAGTCAGGGTTACACAGAGAAACTTTCTCAAACAAGCAAAACAGCAACAACAACAACAAAAATAATTCAAGACCTTCTTTTGCAGCATTTCTGGAGTTCATAGTCCTTCTCTATACATTATTAAACATATTACTATTCTATGAATCAGGGAGCATCATCCTAGATTTAAGTTAGTTCAGTTACATGTGATTTTGGCATTGATAAACCCAAAATATCCTAATGTATGGGAGGGAGAGGGAGGGAATCTCTACTGGCCAGTTATCTCCAAGGAGCATGTGTCTTTAAGTAATAAAAAGAAACGATAATGGGTATCCCGGCAGTGGTGGCACATGCCTTTAATCCCAGCGTTTGGGAGGCAGAGGCAGGCAGATTTCTCAGTTTGAGGCCAGCCTGGTCTACAGAGTGAGTTCCAGGAAAGCCAGAGCTATACAGAGAAACCCTGTCTCGAAAATCAAAAAAAAAAAAAAAAAAAAAAAAAGAGTCTTTGGATTTCAATTTCAGGGAAGAGTTGGGTCAAGAATGTGATTGTTATAAGGCAGACAAAATCAATTTAAACCTAGATTTGACTTGAAAATATCCTTTTCTTCCTTTTCAACTATTTTTGAAAGGCTTGATATTAGTTCTTTATATATTTAGTGCAATTCAACATTGAAAACATCTGGTTCTGGGCTTTTCTTATGTGGAAAAGTGTCTTATTTCATGTGTGTGCTCAGAGAAGGCAGAACAGGGCATCAGATCCCTTGAAGCTGGAGTCTATTGGGACCTGTGAGTTGCCTCACATGGGTGTTCTTGACCACTAAACAATCTCATCAGCTCCAAGAGTCAATCTTATTATTTATTATAGATCAGCTCACATTTTCTCTCTCTCCATGATTCAGTATTTGTTGGATGTAGATGTTCATGGATTTATCAGCTCCTTTAAGTGATTTAATATGTTTTGGTATTCAACAGTTCATGAAGGGAACAGTGATTCTGTGTATCTTTCTGGTATCAGTCATTACATATGATTTTCTTTTTCTTTTTTCCCTTGCAAAACCTTACAGTGGAATAAAGGTTTTAAAAATTGATTATCAAAAAAAAAAAAAAAAAACCAAACAAACCCAAAAACCCCTCTGCTCTTTGCCCTCCTGTAATTTTTCTCTCTAGTTTCTTATTTACATCATGAACTTCATTATTCCTTGCATTGGTCTGGATTTAGTTTGTTCTCATGGATGTAGCTTAATGTGCAATACTAGGTTGCTATCCTATTTGAGGCAAAGCAACCACTTTTTTTTTCCATCACCTCTTAGAAATGGGAAAGAATAATATCCATAACTCATACAGTCTGCTTATGCAGTTGTTGAGTGGCAATTATAAATTGTTAATAACCTGTTGGTCATCCCAGGAAAGGTTGATGTGTTTTACCCCCTTGATTTGTAGGTTATTACTAATAGTAGTTTAAAGGATGGGGCAGATATTGCAACACAAAAGCTATGCTTGAAAGTTCTCTAATTTGGAATTATTTATCTCCCGAGAACGTCTGATAACCCAGGTCATTGTGTAGGAGTTTCTGTGTCACTCACAATTGCCACCCTGGTAATTTCATACACCTCAGACTTTCTTCTTCCCTTCAAGGCCTGTTTTAAGATGTGTGGGGTTTTTTTTTTTTTTCAGTTACCTTGGAGGAAAAAAAAAACTTGGAAAGATCAATGTAATTTCAAGATGTTATAAACTTTTCATAGCTCTTTAAAATCAATTTTATTTCAGTGAATGTTCTGAGCCATAAATCATTACTGAGAGGTTAAAATAAAGTCAGTTCACAAAATGCAGATATTTGAGGGAGATCATTTGATGAATAAAACATTACCAGAGAGGACAAATTCATGGTTAACAGAAATACTCAGGTTTGCTATCTCATGATTAGGAAACATCAGGATAATTCATTTCCACAATGCTTGCTTATCTGGATTCATGTTGGTGTTCTACAGAAGGAACTGGTGTGTGGGTAAAGACACTATCTATCAAAAAGCAGCTCTTCTACTCTTTTTAATTGATTAATTTACCTCCAAATCGCAGAGACCTCTCCCTCCTCCCCTCACAGTTTCTCTCTTTCATCTTATCTCTTCATAATCCTCCTCCTCCTGTCCTCTCTTTCTTCTCACAAAAGGCTTAGAGGAAGGGAGGCCTCCAAGGGTATCAACCCACCTTGGCATATCAAGGTGGACTGAGGTAGGATGAGGTGCATGCCTAGGCAAGGCAGCCCAGTTAGGGAACGGGGATCCAAAAAGCTGGCAACAGAGATGTGCACAAACACACCTCCTGCTCCTGCAGTTAGAAGTCCCAAGGAGAGAGGGCTTTAGTACCTCAATTGCAGCACCCCTGCTCCCAGTCCCCTCTCCCCTTCCCTTTCTCCTTGGTTTTAAGTCCCTTAATTAACAACTCAACCTTCTCTGCTGTCACACCAGAGAAGCTCCCTGGCAATTCACAGAGCCACGTGAGTGGAGAGGGGTTTTAAATTCTTTCTCTTGCTAATTAATAACAAGTGCTGTTGTTGTGCTTTAATTAGTCCAAATTAGACATTTCATTCTAAAATGAAGAAATGTTTTGTCATTTTAATATGTGAGTGGCTTCCATCTACAAAACTTTACTTTGAAAAGGAGGGAAAAAATGGAGAAAAGGCAGCGAAGAGCAGTGGGGGAAAGGTTCCTTTTCAAGCCTGTTTGTCCTTGGTTTTGACAGGAAAAATTACAGTTTATCACAGTTGTCAGTGCTTGGCAAGATTTATATACATTTAGAGGAGCAGGAATGTCAAAGGTCTGGTAATACATAGCTTCCCCAGATGAGTTCTACACCGGAGGAGAGAACACAGATAACCCAGGTTAGGAAGCACACTGCTTCTAAGAGAAATGGTTCCATTCATTTGTTAGCATCAAAGACGCAGGTTCACCGAGACATTTCCACACATATGCATTATTTCACCTCATTCTTAATCTTGGTCCCATATCTTTCCTCACCCCCCCATCCTTGTAATACTCTTCCTCCCCCAAATCGTCCCTTTCTGGGTTTGGATATCACACATATTCCATTACCCTCCCTTCTTCCCCACCCCCTTTAGAGCTATAAGAGAAACTTGTCACTTCGTTTTTATCTTGTGGATGACCTCCAATATAATTTTTAATATAATATTTAACATAATGCAAGAGGCTTCCATACAGAATTTTAATGAACATATATTTAAGATCAGGTATCTAGAAGTACTTCTGCCAAAATACTCCAGTGATAGTGAGGTGATATCATGACTAGACAGGACGTCCTGCAGATCAAAGCAATGAGAGGCAAAATAAGTACTAAATCTTCATTAAATATACAACATGGGTGCTCCATATCCGAAGAATCTGAACCATTTTTGGGGGGTGGGGGTTCTAAAGTGAGCAGCATCTTTATATTGACATGATTTTGTACGTTGTCTCAATAACTACTTCACTACATATTAATTGTTAGATAGGGTGAGGGAAAATATCTTTGATGAATACTCCTTCTATTCAAAGTTCAGAAAAGAATTGCCTGGATACGATTTGACACAGGTTTTAATAAGTTCACTTTGATGATTAGGAAATAAGACATAAAGCTTTGAAAGGTTATTATGCTTTGTAGTAGGTCCTGGAGAACTCACTAGAGGCCTGATTGCTAGCAAGGTGTTAGTTGGGAGCTGATCGCTTTGAACTTACAGCATACTTAACAGTAACAGCACGCTCTGGTTTTTGTATTGTTGAAGTTAGAACAGACTAAATACAGAAGCATGCCTGTGGCTACATTGTTCTGTTTTTAAATCTAACACCAGCAATTTAGATTCAGAAATAGCAAAAATAATGCACCGTATTACCTTAATGTTATAAATTTCAATTTCATTTTTGCTTTCGTTAATTTAATTAATAAATTTGTTCTGCTTTTCTAGTTTTACTAGAACTAGTCACATAAGGAATCTATAAGTACTCTCACATCTGAATATCTCTCATATTAAAAGCATACATGGTTTTTATTAACAAGGATCTAGGAGAAAAGTTTTCCATTTAGAAGCATATGTGACCGAGAAAGAACCGTCCATCCAATTATCCATTTGTTCATTTTGTAAATGGGGGGGGGGTCCTTTAAGGAAGTCCAGAGAGCTAGAGTCTTATGTGAATGATTTACCGAGGAAGTGATTTCAGAAGGAGGATGAGGAATAAGAAGGGGTAGAGATTGGTGAAGAGGATGTGGTTTCAGCTGGAGAGCAGCTGGAACCAGTCTGGCTCATTGGATGCTGCGGAGTATCCTGCTAACAGCCTAGTCCATGTCAGCATGAATTTCAGGATGTCCCTGGAGTGACTGTGTCTCTCTGAGTTAGGGAGAGAAGTAATTGTTGGCTGAACTACTAAGAGCACTATAGCATGAGAGCTAGGAGTGGGGAAGAGTAAGGTGCCAGACTAGTGACGTGGATCTGGGCAGAAAACCAATAGACTTACTATAGAACATATGATGCTTAGATCCATTTTTTTTTTCCCCTCTCTCAAATTAAGCTGTGGCAACATTCCTCAGTTTCAGAATGGCTAAATTTCTGGGACAATTTGGAATAAATGTGTTGTTTCACAAATCCATTGCTTCTGCAGCTGGCTCTGAAATCCTGATGTCTTAGTCTCTAGGACTTTGATTTCCCTGAGCTAGGGTTTCTTCTCAAGTAATTGTCTCACCCAGTGGTAACTGAGCCCCTTACCATGTTTTTGGCAGCCTATGATGACTTACACTTTTATAGTAAAATGGGTTATGGGCAAATCACCCTGCCTTCATCAGAGAGCTATTACTATGTCTCTTCTTGATGAACAGGCCAATAACTCCTGTCAGCATGGAAGTTGACTGATAGTCTATTATCTTATAAGGCATTCCCTAACACTTCAAGTTTGTTAGGATTTTCTAGGTGTCTTTTGGCAGGAAAATAAAGAGAGTTAAAACTCAGAGTCTCAAATAAGAATCAATAAATCATAAATTGTCTCTTCATGTCGAGAGTGATAGACAGTAGCCTGACCTATTATTGGCATGTGAGCCATAAGGTGGGGGTAGCTGTAGATCAGGTTTTGTAGAAGAGGACCCGGGCTTGCATGGCCTTTATACCTACTCAGAGAGTTTCTTTGCTTCATACACCTTTGTACAAATGCCTAGCTGGCTGCCATCTACTAGCCTTGTAATCCTAACAACTTCATGGTTCAGTTGCTCTTCCATGGTGGACACTCATAGGATGAATGCTTAGCTCCCATGCTACCTTGCGTTTGCCTACTGAAGACACCACATTTCTTAATGACCATTTGCTTCTGTTTTGTGTTAAATCTTACAAGATATAGCCATACTTTAATCCTAAGTACCTTGATGTATTTTAAGACTAACCTCAAGAAGACTCCTTCATTACCCTAGAAATCTGAAACTTTATATATGTTTTAGTATACAATGGTATTTATAGACAGATCTATGGTTGCATACGGCTACTGTTCATCTTTTGTCTCTATGACATTTTGGATTAGACTGTCTGAGCTGTTGGAGGTCATGTTAGCTAGGACAGCAGAAAGTAAAGCTGGTTGGGAGTCTAGATGAAATATCTCATCTTGTGAAGAAAGAAAGCATTTGGCTAGAAGTAATTAACTGGTGATGATACTTGTTGCTGGAATACTGACTACTCAGTGGTGCCAGCAGTTGAATGGAACAGAACCCACACTCTTTGGGCTTTCACTTGACCTTCACTTCTCCTAGGATTGGTTCTTAATCAAGAGTCTATTGTACAACATCTATTTGGGCTACAAGCTATTGCTCAAGTCATCTGCTGATATCTATCTATCTATCTATCTATCTATCTATCTCACATACGTGCACACACACACACACACACACAGTCCACACATTCACACACACACACACACACACACACACACACACACATATATATATATATATATATATATATATATATATATATACACACACTCTTCCCTGGGGATATATATATATATATATATATATATATATATATATATATATATCCTCTTCCCTGGAGGGTGCTCTCTTAGGAGCACTAATTTAGGATGTAAAGTTTGTTGTTAGTATGCTTCCTCCCACAGCTTTAACAAAAGCCTCTTCCTCAGATATTTGTCTCCAATTTTTCTTTCAGACATCTAGTCAATCATTTATAGTGTTCACAAATGAATTTCTGTCTTTACCATAGGGTAATTATTTGCCTTTTCAAAGTGAATGACCAGAAACATTGTTATGTATGAAGCAGAGGTTGTTATTGTCCTGGAGAACTATCCTTAGGTGGGCTGTGGTGCAGGAGCAGTCCATTTTCAGCTTATACTATGATATTAAGACAGACCACCTGATATCTCAACGTGGACTTTTTATTCTACTATGAGAGATGTGGATCTCCAAAAGAGTGACATAGAGTGGAACAAAGCACCCTGGTGGCTGCGACCAAAGCTCCTCTATTGATAAGACCTTTCATTTAAAGGGAGAAGGTGAGCAAGGAGATCCCAGTTGCTGCAGGAGAGGTCCACAGGCACCACAGTTTGGAGCCCACTTAAGGGTCTGCCTAGAACACACACTGCAATAGTGCTTTGGAAAAGAGGTTTACACTGTCTCTTCCCCAGTCTCCAGAGCCCATGCTGATGCTGTGCAGTAACCTGTGGGCAAGAGTGCCACACTGCCTGCTTGCTATCAATCCTGAGCCACCGCTGAACCTTAGGACACAAAGTCAACACTCCTTGTTTTCTCCTGCTGTTGCCCAGCTAGATCCCAGAGAGAGGATTGGTGACACTGTTTGAATAAAGGGCATGAGTTTAGTGCCCCAATGGTTCTCCTTCTAGCTGTTGCTAGCCCATGAAAATCCCATAATTCTACTACACTGACTTTTGAGTGCACCACCATCACCTTAGCTACTATAGCACTCCCTTCCCTAGAATAGTCCTTAGAGAGTGTCTAAGTTAGGGTTTTATTGCTGTCAAGAGGTACCATGATCATGCAACTCTTATAAAGAAAACACTTAATTGGAGCTAGCTTACAATTAAGAGGTTTCATGACAGAAAACATGGCAGCATATGTGTAAACATGGTATTGGAAATGGAACTGAGAGTTCTTTATCTGGATCAGCAGGAAGTAGGAACAGAGTAAGACACTGAGCCTGGCTTGAGCATCTGAAACCTCAAAACCCACCCACAGGGTAAATACTTCCTCTAACAAGTCCTTACCTACTCCAATAAGGTAAGTGACACACCTCCTAATAGTGTCACTTATCATTAGTCTCTGGGGGCCATTTTTATTCAAACCATCACAGGGACAAAAGGGCTCTAATGCTGCTGCTAAAGAATGAACCTAAAACCATTGACTATAACAAAAAAGTTATGGGAGGTTACACTATGGTGGACAATGCAGCCAATCAAACCATTCCTTTATTGTACATCTTCATTTACCATATGTATAGTTATATCACTATATTAAACTTAACATATATTATATAAAATATACACTAATGTATATATATATATATATACTCATTATATATATACCTATATTATACCTCTAATGATTTATATATATATATATATATATATATATATATATATATATATATATATATATATATCTTATAAAGGTGGAAAAGACTCAATGTACAAACACTAGTAGTATAAAAAAATGATGCCTCCAAAGGACATTATCACTCTCTAGAATCAGATCTCAGATCATAGGACATAGAGGAAGAATTTGGAAAAGAATTTAAAAGAATGAATGGTGGTTTAAGTGAGAGATATTCCTCTTGGGCTCCAGTATTTGAATACTTGGTCTCCATTTGGTGGTGCTCTTTGAGAAGGTGGGGCTTGGCTGAAGGAAGTATCACTGGGGATAGGCTTTGGGACCTTAAAGCCTCACCCTGCTTCCAGGTTACTCTAGGGTTTTGCTCTTGGTTGAGATGTGAGCTCTTAGCTTCCTGCTCCTGCCACCACACTTGCTGCTTGCAGCTGTGCCTACCCACTATGGTGGACACACCTGTCTGGAACTACAAGACAAAATAAGCCCTGTCTTATGTAAGTGCCTTGCTTCTGGCATTTTATCACAGAAAAGTAACTAACACAGAATATAAGAAAACTCAATAAATGCCAAGCAAACAGGCAAAGACCAGTCAATAAAAATTGGGGGGGAGAGAATCTATGATATGAATGAGAACTTCAGGAACAGATGTAAAGTTTAGAAAAGAATCCAGTGGAAATGTGAGAAATGAAACCCAGTAGGCTAAGTCAGACAATGGAAAGTTTCAATAACACATTAGATTAAACAGAAGAAAGAACATTCAAACCAAAGAAAGGTGTTTTCAAATATCCAGTCAGGCAAAAATAATCTTTGACCTATGCAACATCATTAAGGAATTTGAATTTTGGACCATCAATGAGAAAAGGCATAAAAACATGTGCAATGAAATATTAGCTGATAAACTTTTATATTCAAGTCCACTGTGTGAATCGGAAAGGTAAGGGTTCTTTGGAATGTCATTTGGATGATGTTTTTCTGGGGCAAGCACATGAAGGAACATTTTGTTAGAGTAGACACAGGTGAAAGGCTAAGGCAGATTGGTGAAGGGACATTTAGCTGAAGCAGACACATGTAAAGGGTTTATTGCTAAAGCAAACACCAAGAAGGAAATGTGATTGATTCTTTTCTAGCACCATGCATGTGTTGGTCTGCCTTACATTGTATAGTTGAGCTGCTTTTATCGGGAATCCATAGAGAGTAACGCACCAAAAACCTTCTAGTGGTTTGCTGCAGGTTCTTGCTACTTCTGGAGACTTGGGCTGATTGGCAGAGTGATGTCAGCTGAGAAAGTTGCAAGTGCTGAGGCAAGACCCATGGAGGACACATGATGTTTGGTGGGTATAAATAGTACTTGTGGACAATGACAGAGGCTGCACTACACTTGCTTATAGAGCTAGCTATGCAATGTTTGTGGGTTTGTATCTCCACTGATCTTCACTTCCCTGAGAGAGGCACAGCTGAGTACTTCTCCTGGTGTTCGTCCTGGTCCCTCCTGCGGACTCAAGCTGAGGCCGAGGCCTGGCTGGCTCTGCTAGGTGGTGCTACCACTGCGGATTTGTGTTTGCTATTCCAACTCTACTGAACGCGACTGCCGGTGTATCTGTGAAGTGTTTGCACAGACACACTTAGATAGAGCTGACCCTTCTAACCTGTGAATAAAATTGCTGATTTCCACACAACACAGACAGGAGTTGTCCCAAAGAACCTTTCTAAACAGGTCCACTTCCCCCATACCCCTTCTTTCCCACTGCTTCTAGTGGGTGGTGGGTTACAAGGGAACTTAAAGTGTTTAAGAACAATCATTAAAAATAATGTTTGAAAAAAATAAAATTACAAATGTGGATCTCCTATTATCATTGACATTAGAACAATGTGTGATAGGTCCACTTATTTCTGTTAGGCAAATGCAGTAATTCCCATGAACATAATTCCTGGCTACGAGGGGCTGTTTTATCCACTTGCACTTGGTAAAAGATGTCTTTTTCCTTTTTCTTTTTTGGTAATGACAAATGTATGTTTTTGTTTTTTAAAGTGTGGCTTTTCTTAATACACCTTTGAATGTTTTAAAATTATTTCATATCTAGTCAAGTTGAAAGTTTTTTTAAACTTCACTTTTAGTTTGTAACAAAAGTTTACAGCTTAATTTCCCCCCCAAAAGTCCATTAATAGATACCTTAAGTAATTAAAAATAATTAAATTGACAGTTGTATGAGTTTGCATAAGAAATTGGTTTCAAAGTACACTTTCACCCTGTGAGCCTTTAAGAAGTCTGACTTTCTTTTGTTAGCTCCTTTTGATGCAGAATTCCTCTAATGAGATAAGTTGTCTTTTTCAAGATCAAAATAAATCTAAGCAGACAAATATCAAGGGAAAAAAATGACATCTCAGAACTCACTGCTCTGAAAAAGAAATACAGCACTGCTGAGCGTGTGGGCGACATGTCTCTGGCACTTCTGAAACCAGAGGGAGCCACACCCTCACAAGGTGCTATGCTGACAACATTGCCAGGTTAAATTCTCAAGGAAGCCTGCCTGCTGCTTCTTTAAAACAAAGAGGGGCATTTAAGCAAGAAAGAACAGCACAGTTACTAACTAACACAGGGGAAACTAAGTGCTATTTATTGTTGTGTTTAAACTAGTACATGAGAGACATCACTTCAACCTACAGAAAACATAGTAATTATGGGTTATTGATGTATCTGTTGCTGCTTTACTTATCATTTAATTTACATAAAGTTTTGTACAATAGTTGTTTTTCTTAAAAAATTGAACTTTTACCTGCAAATCTTGAAAGTGTAAAATTGAAAGACCACTCAAAGGGAACGCTTGTGATACTGATTGGAATTTGTGATTATTTAATTTATTTATTTATTCACTCTATATTCCAATATCAATTCCCTTCTCCTCCCAGTACCTCCTCATGCAGATCCTTCCCCCATTCCTCCTCCTCCTTCTCATCTGAGGAGGGGGAGCCCCTCTCTGGGTATCAATCCAAACCCCCTCTCTCAGCCCATCCTCCCCACACATATCTAATCACCCCATGACTAGGGGCATCCTCTCCCACTGAGGCCAGAGAAGGCAGCCCAGCTGGGGAACAGGATCTACAGGCAGGCAACAGATTTAGGGATAGCCCTTGCTCCAGCTGTTGGAGAACTGGCATGAAGACCAAGCTGCACATCTGCTACATATGTAGCAGATCTAGCCTAGATCCAGCCCAGGTTCATTCTTTGTTTGGTGGTTCAGTCTCTGTGAGCCCCAGAGGGTCCAGGTTAGTTAACATTGTTGGTTTTCTTGCTCTCTTTGGGTCCCCCAATCCTTCTCACATCTCTTTCATGAGACTCCCCTAGCGCCATCTAATGTTTGGTTGTGGGTCTGTCTCTGCATCTCTTTCCATGGCTGCTGGGTGGAGCCTCTCAGAATAGAGTTATGCTAGGCTCCTGTCTGCAAACATAACAGAGTATCATTCAGTGTCAGGGATTGGTTCTTGCCCAAAGGATGGGTCTCAAGTTGAGCCAGTCATTGGTTGGTCTTTCCCTCCCTCTGCTCTATCTTTTATGGGCAGGACATATTTTTGGTCTAAGGTTTTGTGGGTATGTTGCTGTCCTTATCTCCCACCACTGGAAGACCTGCCTGGCTATAGGAGGTGTCCACTTCAGAATTCATATCCTCCATTGCTAGGAGTCTCAGCTAGTTTTTCCAGTAGACATCCTGGGGCCTCCCTGCATCCCAGGTCTCTGGCATATCTGAGAGATTGTCCTCCCCACACACTGATTCTAGTTCTCTTTCCCCTGCTCTCCCTACAGCTGATCTCCCCCTCTTCCTCTGTTCAATTCCCCATCCCCTCTCCCATTCAGTTCCCTCCCTTCATTCACCCTGGACAGCTATTTTATTTCTTCTTCTGAGTGACACTCAAGCACGCTCTCTAAGTTTCTGGGCTAATATTCACTTATCAGTGGGTACATATCATGTGAGTTCTTTTGTGATTGGGTTACCTCACTCAGGATAATACCCTCCAGATCCATCCATTTGCCTAGGAATTTCATAAATTCATTGTTTTTAATAGCTGAGTAGTACTCCATTGTGTAAATGTACCACATTTTCTGTATCAATTCCTCTGTTGAGGGACATCTGGGTTCTTTCCATCTTCTAGCTATTATAAATAAGGTTTCTATGAACATAATGGAGCATGTGTTCTTATTACCAGTTGGAACATCTTCTGGATATATGCCCAGGAGAGGTATATGCTGGATCCTCAGGCAGTACTATGTCCAATTTTCTGAGGAACCACAAACTGAGTTCCAGAGTGGTTGTACAAGCTTGAGTTAATTTTATATCCAGCTACTGCACTGAAGAAGTTTATCAGGTTTAGGAGTTCTCTGGTGGAATTTTTGGGGTCACTTATATATACTATCATATCATCTACAAACAGTGATATTTTGACTTCCTCTTTTCCAATTTGTATCCCCTTGATCTTCTTTTGTTGTCGAATTGCTCTGGCTAGGACTTCAAGTACTATATTGAATAGGTAGGGAGAAAGTAGGCAGCCTTGTCTAGTTCCTGATTTTAGTGGGATTGCTTCGAGTTTCTCTCCATTTACTTTGATGTTAGCTACTGGTTTGCTGTAGATTACTTTTATTATGTTTAGGTATGTGCTTTGAATTCCTGATCTTTCCAAGACTTTTATCATGAATGGGTGTTGGATTTTGTCAAATGCTTTCTTAGCATCTAAGAAGATGATCATGTGATTTTTGTCTTTGAGTTTGTTTATATAGTGGATTACATTGATGAATTTCCATATATTAATCTATCCCTGCATTCCTGGATTGATGCCTACTTGGTCATGATGGATGATGGATTTGATATGTACTTGGATTTGGTTAGCAAGAATTTTATTGAGTATTTTTGTGTTGATATTCATAAGGGAAATTGGTCCAAAGTTCTCTTTGTTGGGTCTTTATGTGGTTTAGGTAACAGAGTAATTGTGGCTTCGTAGAATGAACTGGGTAGAGTACCTTCTGTTTCTATTTTGTGAAATAGTTTGAGAAGAACTTGGAATTAGGTATTCTTTGAAGGTCTGATAGAACTCTGCACTAAACCCATCTGGTCCTGGGCTTTTTTTGGTTGGGAGACTATTTATGACTGCTTCTATTTCTTTAGGGGATATAGGACTGTTTAGGTCATTAATATGATCCTGATTTAACTTTGGTACCTGGTATCTGTCTAGAAATTAGTTCATTTCATACAGGTTTTCCAGTTTTGTTGAGTATAGCCTTTTGTAGAAGGATATGATTGTGATTTGGATTTCCTCAGGATCTGTTGTTTATGTCTCCCTTTTCATTTCTGATTTTGTTAATTAAGATGCTGTCCCTGTGCTCTCTAGTGAGTCTGGCTAAGGGTTTATCTATCCTGTTGATTTTCTCAAAGAATCAGCTCCTGGTTTGGTTGATTCTTAGAATAGTTCTTTTTGTTTCTACTTGGTTGATTTCACTCCTGAATTTGATTATTTCCTGCCATCTACTCCCCTTGGGTGAATTTGCTTCCTTTTGTTCTAGTGCTTTTAGGTATGCTTTCAGGCTGGTAGTGTAGGTTTTTTTTTTTTTTTTTTTTTTTTTTTTTTTTTTTTTTTTTTTTTTTTTTTTTTTTTTTTTTTTTTTTTTTTTTTTTTTTTTTTTTTTTTTTTTTTTTTTTTTTTTTTTTTTTTTTTTTTTTTTTTTTTTTTTTTTTTAGGCACTCAAAGCTATGATTTTTTCTCTTAGGAATGCTTTCATTGTGTCCCATAAGTTTGGATATGTTGTGGCTTCATTTTCATTAAACCCTAAAAAGTAATTTCTTTCTTTATTTCTTCCTTGACCAAGGTATCATTGAGGAGAGTGTTGTTCAGTTTCCACATGAATGTTGGCTTTGTATTATTTATGTTATTATTGAAGATCAGCCTTAGTCCATAGTGATCTGATAGGATGCATGGGACAATTTCTATATTTTTGTATGTGTTTAGGCCTGTTTTGTGACCAATATATCCTCAATTTTGGAGAAATTACCATGAGGTGCTGAGAAGAAGGTATATCCTTTTGTTTTAGGTTAAAATGTTTTGTAGATATCTGTTAAATCCATTTGTTTCATAACTTCTGTTAGTTTTACTGTCTCTCTGTTTAGTTTATATTTCCAGGATCTGTCCATTGATGAGAGTTGAAGTCTCTCACTATTATTGTGTGAGGTACAATGTGTGCTTTGAGCTTTACTAAAGTTTCTTTAATGAATGTGGCTGCTCTTGCATTTGGAGCATAGATATTCAACATTGAGAGTTCATCTTGGAAGATTTTACCTTTGATGAGTATGAAGTGCCCCTCCTTGCCTTTTTTGATAACTTTGGGTTGGAAGTTGATTTTATTCAATATTAGAATGGCTACTCCAGCTTGTTTTCTTCAGACTGTTTGCTTGGAAAATTGTTTTCCAGCCTTTCACTCTGAGGTAGTGTCTGTCTTTTTCCCTGAGATGGGTTTCGTGTAAGCAGCAAAATGTTGGGTCCTGTTCATGTAGCCAGTCTCTTAGTCTATATTTTTTTATTGGGGAATTGAGTCCATTGATTTTTAAGAGATATTAAGGAAAAGTACTTGTTGCTTCCTATTGTTTTTGTTGTTAGAGTTGGAATTCTGTTCTTGTGGTTGTCTTCTGTTAAGTTTGTTGAAGGATTAATTTCTTGCTTTTTCTAGGGCGTAGTTTTCATCCTTGTATTGGTGCTTTTCCATTATTATCCTTTGAAGTGCTGGATTTGTGGAAAGATATTGTGTGAATTTGCTTTTGTCATGGAATATTTTGGTTTTTTCCATCTATGGTAATTGAGAGTTTTGCTGTGTATAGTAGCCTGGGCTGGCATTTGTGTTCTCTTAGTGTCTGTATAACATCTGTCCAGGATCTTCTGGCTTTCATAGTCTCTGGTGAGATATCTGGAGTAATTCTAATAGGCCTGCCTTTGTTACTTGACCTTTTTCCCTTACTGCTTTTAATATTCTGTCTTTATTTAGTGCATTTTTTGTTCTGGTTATTATGTGTCGAGAGGAATTTCTTTTCTGGTCCAGTCTATTTGGTGTTCTGTAGGCTTCTTGTATGTTTATGGGCATCTCTTTCTTTAGGTATGGGACGTTTTCTTCTATAATTTTGTTGAAGATATTTGCTGTCCCTTTAATTTGAAAATCTTCATTCTCTACTACTCCTATTATCTGTAGGTTTGGTCTTCTCATTGTTTCTTGGATTTCCTGGATGCTTTGCATTAGGATCTTTTTGCATTTTGCATTTTCTTTTATTGTTGTGCCCATGTTCTCTATGGAATCTTCTGTACCTGAAATTCTCTCTTCCATCTCTTGTATTCTGTTGCTGATGCTCATATCTATGTTTGCTGATTTCTTTCCTAGGGTTTCTATCTCCAGAGTTGTTTCCCTTTGGGTTTTCTTTATTGTTTCTACTTCCCTTTTAGATGGTTTTGTTCAATTCCATCACCTGTTTGGTAGTGTTTTCCTTTAACTCTCTAAGGGGTTTTTGTGTTTCCTCTTTAAAGGCTTCTAGCTGTTTACCTGTGTTTTCCTGTATTTCCTTCTTAAAGTCCTCCATCAACATCATGAGAAGTTACTTTAAATCCATGTCTTGCTTTTCTGGTGTGATGGTGTATCCTAGACTTGCTAAGGTGGGAGAGTTTGGTTCTGATGATGCCATCTAACCTTGGTTTCTTTTGCTTCTGTTCTCATTGTTGCCTCTTGCCATCTGATTATCTCAAGTGCTTGCTACCCTCAATATATCTGATTGGAGCCTGTCCTTCCTATAATCCCAGTTGATTCAGGACCCCCCAGAGTCCAGTTTTCTCTGTGATCCTTTGATTGTGGGCTCCTGTGAACCTGAGATTCTGGGTTTGTCAGAGTTCTTGGCAGTCAAGCTCCTCTGAGACCCTGAAATACTGGTGTGACCCAGCTCCTGTTATCTTGGGATGGTGTCTCCTTTGAGCACTGTAAAGCTGTCTGGTCTGTTTGAAACCAAGGTAAAGCAGAAGTGATCAAAAGGAACCCGAGCCTCTGGTTAAGAAGGGCTCTGGTGTCCTTGTTCCTGCTGTCACAGGCTGGTCACAATTGCATTGGAACTGATATTGTGTTCTGCTAACCAGTGATCCTAAGATCTCGTGGAGAGTCCTCTAGGGACCATGGGGGTGTCTGTGGACTCCACGTGAAAGGTGATCCGGTGCTGGCACCGACTGGAAGGAACTTGTGCCCCCTGTCAGGCTGGTTTTCTGCTTCTCTAATGATGTCTTAGGTCCCATGCGATTAGATTTGAATCAATGTTGTGTTCCGCTAACCAGTGATCCTAAGATCTCGTGGATAGTCCTCTAGGGATCATGGGGGTGTCTCCCTAAGGTGACCTGGTGCTGGCCAATGTCCTCATCTTTAATAGCTAATTAATTTAATTCCTTTGTGTAAATGAACCACATTTTTTTTATCCATTTTGTGATTATTTTTAAGGTGGCATCTTAAGATTTTTAAAATATTTATTCTAAGTGAACAAACAATAAGGAAATAAGGACAACCTTATTTTAATTTAATTAATTTCAATTTGGTTTTATTAGTTCACATATAAGAGTTTTATTATTTAAACTTTAGACAAAGGGAGAAAATATGTTACCCTAATATAAAAGAAGAAAAATTTATCCATGGCTCAGTTCTGGGTGTGATGAAACACCATGTTGTCTCTTTCCCATAATATGATAAAGGCCAAGAAATTGTCTATTCTATTTAGTCTTGTATGCATGAAACTTGCTAATAATAAACTCTCAGAGGATGGAATCTCTTTCAACCATTAAATCCGATTTATATTTTAAACAAAAAGAAAACAAAACAAAAAAAACTAGGGAAAACAAATTGTTTCAAGATAATTTAGTAGCTGTGCAGCTTTAAAATGGAAAGTTAGGAGTTATATAAAGACAACTCAAAAACAAGCCTTGCCCTTTGCAGTGTATGCAAAATACACTACACTTGGGCCAGTTTTAGCATCTGGAAGTTTCAGGCAGGTTCCAACTTATTTGAAATTCCTCAGCACTGATAATCAACACAAAGTGGTCTTGTAAGTTGCCAGAGATGTATTCCCCATTTCAAGTCAAGAATAGATCTCAGTTATTTCCTTGGCTCTCACTTTGAAACTCGACCAGAGCAGCTGCACAGAAGTGTTGGGTGTCCACACAGCTCTTCCTATGAGTGATGATTCCTCCGTTTACTGTCTATTCTTATTTTCAAACAGTTGTAAAGACTTTTTTCTGAGCTTTTCTAATTGACTGCCCTTTACTGGCTTTTTCACCCAAACTGTTTTATGTTCTTCTTCTCTTGCTTGGATTTATCATTAATTGAATGGACTTGTACATCTTCTGATCCTAAGGGGGTATAGAGTTCATTAATGCTCACAGCAGATGTAGGTCCTAATTGCACTCTTGTGGCTGCAAACTGTGTAATATAATAAACTTCCATATAATAAACTCTTCGTGCTATATTATGATTTTAAAAAATTGTGTTCTTTACATAACGGCATGGAATTTCTGAAGGAACTTTAGTCCCAACTTTCTTTAGTACAGTATGTTTATGTCTTCAGGGAATATCTTCTTTTCTATTTTGTTGCTAACAGGTGACCTGTGAATCATCATTAAAAAATGTGTGAACCATTTTTATTATTTCTAGGATATAGCTTAAGAGAAACTAGGCTTTTGCTTATTAGAGAGAAAATCCACTACTATTGAATTAATAGTGCATGAAGGTATAGTAATTAATCAATGTTGGCATATTAACATCATTTATCCCATTTATATTCATAATCTTCAGTTTTCACTAAAGCTTAAAGTTCTCTTGATACTTTATCAAATTCAAATTACAGTTGACCTATGGGCCACAATTCTTTCATAACACCTAACTTTAAGAGAGACTCAAGTACATAGATGGCCATGCATGGAGATAGCTTCAGGTTTGTGTTGGAAAGGTTTATCTGAAGGTTTATTTTGAACCTAATGAAGATTGTAGTCCATGTCTAGTGTTTCATTAAACTTTTCTTGAGCTGCATGTAAAGTCGAATATACAAGGCACTTGAAGATAATGCTCTATCTATTGGAGGAACCAAGAACCTTTGCCAAAATATCAAAAGGCCACTTCCTCTAGTGGGTATAAATTATATAGGGTACACATTCTGGGAATGGGATTACTTCTCTCTAGTTTGTTCTCTTATATTTCCTGGTAGATAATAAATCTTCAACATGCATTTGAGGAATGAGCGAACAAGCCAAAAGCTCCTCACTGTGAAATGTGAATGTTTTATAAAAGAAAAGGGAGTCAAACATGTATTTCTTAGATGTCCCTTTGAATGGATGCAACTGTGTGCATAGAAGCTACTCTGAAATCACCAAGTCCACATATAGCACTTTTATTGCTATGTGTTTTAAAACTAAAATTATACACAGTCCTCTTAGTGGTGAAAATGCCGTGAATAGCATCTATTTATTTATAAAATTCATCATTAGTGATTTATGCTTCATTTTAGTTTATGAAGATTCTAACATGGACCAAGCTGGCACAGTTTTAATTCCAGGCTTAAATTATATTGTAATGAAGAGTTAAAAATATGCTGTCAGTAGACGTGCTGGTATACAATGTAAAAGCCATTATGAAATTTCTGCAAATATTCTAGAAGCTGCCAAATCATACTTTCAACCATCAGCCGTATCATTTCAAGGTGAAAGCTAAGTGAGGATAAAGGAACTTTTTTTCTTTTAGAGAAATACTGACTATGGCCTTGAGTGTCCTCAGTTGCTTTGAAGCAAACTAGCAGAGTCTTCCTTAACACAGTGGACCTCTAGGTGAAGTCTCTGACTTTTAGATCTTGGAAGACTTAAACTAAGGAGAACAAATTGTAGAAACTGGGATGGGACAATTACAAGAGCCAGAATACCAGGACGTCTGCTGTGAAGTCTCTCCTAGAAATGGCTGCGTAAACAAGATTGGGGCAATGAAATCGATGTGTTGTCATAGAAGGGGGGCAGGGGATTCCACAGGTTCCCAATCCTAGACCAAAATTTTCAGCTAATGAATGCTGAGAGAAGTAGAATTGGCCTCTCTTAAGGATGAGCTCATTGTCAAATGCAGTGAACAGCCCTGAGAATACACACAAACAGCAAAAACAAACTCAGTAAGTTTATATAAATATATATACTTTTATATAATTAAATAAATATATAAAATGTGTGTATGTGTCTATTTACATATGTGTAGATGAACATAGCAATAATAATCAAAGACAAAGAGGTTGTCAACATGAGAGTGGGAGCATGGTTGGGGCTGGAGAGAAAAAGATGGAAGAGTAAAAAACATTTTTAAATAAAATAAATTAAAAATTTTTAAAGGGAGAAGAGTGTCAGAATTGCTACGTGGTATAGATACGTGAATATGTAAAGAACACCATCTCTATTTTACTGTACTTGATAAATGCCAGAAACAAACATCTCAGCATTAAGGAAAGGGAAATTAAAAAATATGACACTTGAATTTCTTTAAATTTATACCAAATTCAACTCACTTAAAGGGCCAGCTAATTATCTCTTATTAAAGATAATATCTTATTCTTTCCAGGATATAGAAAAAAAAAGGAAGAAGAGATACTTAGTGGCCCCTGTAGATATCAATATCAAATAGTATCATTTATCTTCCATAATACTTCAGATGTTATATAGAGAAAGAAATTGCCTTGTAATCAACATATAAAACAATGAACACTGGTGTGTTCATATACAAAAACCAAATAGGAAACTAGACTTAAGTTCTCTTCCTTAAAAATAGACTCAAAATGAGTTGTCCGTTGATTACAAACTATAATACAGTGGTTTTCAACCTTCCTAATGTTGTGACCTCCTAATACTATTCCTTATGTTGTTATTCTCAGAAAATTGTTTTTGTTGCTACTCTATAGCTGGGATCTTGCTACTGTTATGAGTCATAATGTAAATATTTTTGGAGATGCAAGTTTGTCAAAGGGGTCATGCCTCCACAGGATGAGAACAGACAGCTGTTATAATTTTTTTTTTCCGAGACAGGGTTTCTCTGTATAGCCCTGGCTGTCCTGGAACTCACTGTGTAGACCAGGCTGGCCTCGAGCTAAGAAATCCACCTGCCTCTGCCTCCCAAGTGCTGGGATTAAAGATATGTGCCACCACCGCCCAGCATAAAACTTTTAAAAGATAATCTAGGATAAAATTTAGATGATAATTGATTTGCTGAAATCTTTAGAGTTAACACCAAAAACAGAATCCATGAATGTTGGTGTATTTTTTTTAATTGTTATTTTTTGGGGGGTTTTACACTTTTACCTCCCTTCCAACCCTTATTGCACTGTAATCTCTTGCAATCCCCCAACACAATGTAGGAGAGAAAGAAGGTTAGAGCAGAAAGGGAACATAGACTTCTTTAGGCTACTTCCTGCTGATTAGGGAAGTTATGTTTCTTAACTTCAAATCTTTTTTTCAGGATATCTCCAATTTCTTCTCATCAAACTGCAACACCACCAAACAGGAGCAGCAGGAACCCTATTCCTCCTTCCCCCCCCCCTCCTCTTCCTCTTCTTCTTCTTCTTCCTCTTCCTCTTCCTCTTCCTCTTCCTCTTCCTCTTCCTCTCAGGGCTCTGGCGTTTAGTCTCTCCAGAATTAAACTATCTACAGCTGGCAAAGATCATACCCCTCCTAGAGCATGAGAAAATCATAGTCAACAGCTGTGGACAAACTGAACCAGCCCCATATCCCACACCTGGGATTATAACAAAAACATATTCACATAACATAACTGGGTTTTTTTTTTTAAGAAGCCAAAATTCTCACTACACATGAAGATGACTAATGAGTGGGGTGTTAGTGACATTGAAGGTGTCTGAAAATATGGGGACCATCCACAGGCTCAGACAAAGTGGGTGCAGATGTGTCCAAAAACTTACTAGCAAATGTTAAAACCCACTAAGAAAAAGAAAAACCAAATAGCCAAAAGGTCTGAACAGAGACTCCAACAAAGTCAAATGAAAAAACAGAAACAGAAAAGGTGCTTAACTTCCCACTTCCTTCGTGTATAAGCAGGGAATGCTAGTTCTGCTGACAACGAGTTCCCTTAATTAGGAAGGTTACATCTCCAAGAACACATAAAGGAATGCTGGCACAGGACGTTTTATGGTGTAAAGGAAATGAAAAGAATCTTCATTTTTGAAGAGATAAGAACACAAAGTTTAAGGGTAAAGAATGTGGTGATGTCTATATCCAGCAGAGAGTCAGGGGTGGGTGTGGGGTGAATAATTTGGTCATCATCATTTTAGAGCATAAACCACACATCTGCAGGCAAAGGAAAAGAGCGGAATCTCGATGGCATTCTTCCCTGAGAACAAACAGCAGAGGGGAGCCAAATCTGTCAATATTATCATTCTTTGTATAATGGCTGAGTATCTCATCAAGATTCAACAGCACTAATCCAGTTTGTATGCTGAGCACATAGTCAAAACAGAATCTCCTCACAGCAGATGGTGGAAGCTGCACTTTCTTCAGAGAGCATCTGTTCCTGTGTGAAGAAAAGTTCCTGAAAAGAGTGGAGCTTTCCACGAGAGGATGGTTCTCAGAGTGTCAATGATTGTGGAGAGGATTCAACATGGCAGATCCAGAGTTTAATCTCCTACATTCTTGGCTATCTTTAACCTTAATAGCTATTTCTTCCCCTTCTCAGTGTCTGACCTAATATCCTGTCAGTGAGCAAGTAAATCCTTTCTGAATGTATTAACAGACCAATCACTTCCATTGGCCAAAAAGAACCCTAGAGCAGAGATCTTCCCACTTTGCCTTAACCCACCTACCTAATGTATTTGAAAGCACACTCATTTATGACTTTCTTTGCTCTATCATTAAAAACCTCTATCAAACTGTTACCATGTTTAAGCATATTATTTGGGAGAAATGTTAATTTGTGTTCTCAGGCCATGGTCACTCATTTGGCTCTATAATAAAGTATTCTTTATCCTCTTTGAGATAAAACCTGTGTTTTTATTTTAAGATCTGTCTTCTTTTGCCCAAGAATTTCATAAATTCATTGTTATTAATAGCTGAGTAGTACTCCATTGTGTAAATGTACCACATTTTCTGTATCCATTCTTCTGTTGAGGGACATCTGGGTTCTTTCCAGCTTCTGGCTATTATAAATAAGGCTGCTATGAACATAGTGGAGCATGTGTTCTTATTACCAGTTGGAACATCTTCTGGGTATATGCCCAGTAGAGGTATTGCTGGATCTTCCAGTAGTACTATGTCCTATTTTTTTGAGGAACCTCCAGACTGCTTTCCAGAGTGGTTGCACCATCTTGCAATCCCACCAGCAATGGAGGAGTGTTCCTCTTTCTCCACATCTTCACCAGCATCTGCTGTCATCTGAGTTTTTGATCTTAGCCATTCTAACTGGAGTGAGGTGGAATCTCAAGGTTGTTTTGATTTGCATTTCCCTGATGATTAAGGATGTTGAACTTTTTTCAGGTAGTTCTCTGCCATTCGGTATTCCTCAGTTGAGAATTCTTTGTTTAGCTCTATACCCCATTTTTAATGGGGTTCCTGGGTAAATGGATGTATCTGGAGGACATCATCCTTAGTGAGGTAACTCAATCACAAAAGAAGTCACTTGATATGCACTCACTGATAAGTGGATATTAGCCCAGAGACTTAGAATACTCAAGATACAACTTGCAAAACAATAGAAAATCAAGAAGAACAAAGACCAAAGTATGGATACTTCATTCCTTCTTAGAATAGAGAACAAAACACCCATGAAAGGAGTTACAGAGACAAAGATTGAAGCTAAGATGAAAGGATGGACCATCCAGAGACTACCCCACCTGGGGATCCATCCCATAATCAGCTACCAAACCCAGACACTATTGCATATGCCAGCAAGATTTTGCTGAAAGGACCCTGATATAACTATCTCAAGTGAGGCTATCCCAGTGTCTGGCAAATACAGAAGGGGATGCTCATAGTCATCTATAGGATGGAACACAGGACCCCCAGTGGAGGAGCTAGAGAAATTACCCAAGGAGTTGAAGGGGTCTACAACCGTTTAGGTGGAACAACATTATGAACTAACCAGTACCCTCAGAGCTCGTGTTTCTAGATGCATATGTAGCAGAAGATGGCCTAGTCAGACATCACTGGGAAGAGAGGCCCCTTGGTCTTACAAACTTTATATGCCCCAATACAGGGGAATGCCAAGGCCAAGAAGTGGGAGTGGATGGGTAGGGGAGCAGGGGGGGGGGTGAGGGTATAGGGAACTTTTGGGATAGCATTTGAAATGTAAATAAAGAAAATATCTAATAAAAAAAATCTGCCTTCTTTTCAAATACTCAGAGCCTTGACTTGAATATCATTACCTTCCCCAGGTCTAGAGCCATCTAAGTGGCCCATACTGTTCTATTTAAAGCATCTTTTCTCTGAGACAGGTAAATTGTCCCTCACATATGAGGACCAGTGGAAGAGAAAGACTAAGGAAGATGCCAAAAGCTTCTCCCACTTAAAGATAAGCAGCTTAGTTTTTAAAAATTAAATCATTTATTATAGGAAGGGAAAAATGAAGGATGTAAATAGTCAGGTGAATTAGTTTTTAATTTTTATTGAATTTCAATTTTATTTACTCAGGACAGGTAATGACAAAACACATTTTTTAAAGGTCTTATAATTCTTCACATGAGGTGTTTGAATGGGTCTCAGCTGTGTAATTCCTCAGGCTCCTTGAGAAATCAAGTCTCTGGGTGCTTCCCAGGTTAAAGGCTGGTCATACCCCATGGCCACATCCTCTTTGTTTTTAAAGTCATATATAACAAGTTCTTAACTGCAGACCCTTCTAGTAGTCCATAGTCCTTTTCTCCCCTTAAGACTCTTCTGTTCCCATTGGGCTCACCTACATAATTGGGTTTACCCCCATCCCTCGCTTTTCTTCAAGTTGATGATTAGCAACCTTAATTATATCTGCTACCTTAATTTCACCTTGTCACATAAAATACTCATAAAAGTCTTGAAGATTATGATGTATATCTCTGGGGCACAGTATTCTGTCTGCTGCAATAAAAACAAAGGAATTGCTGTCACATCCATAATAACAAGTTAGCAAATGAGTTAGACTCTTATACCCCAGTTCTATGAAAACACAGTAAATGATCCTGTTCACTTGGTGAGAGAGACTAACTACTTTGGAACCCTTTCCACAGAAGTTTGTGTCTTCAAGTTGTGGACGAAGGAGATGGACATGAACCTGACACGTTTATATACACCGAATGTGCTTATACATCTGAATGAGTTTAGTGTGTTGGATTGATTTTTTTCCTGTCTTTAAAAAATGAGGGTAATATTTTACAAGCTTGTATATAGGAAGCCAGTCTTGGTTTTGCATACTTACTGGGAGGGAGAAAAAACAAATGAGAAGACATAGCAAGGATACTCACTAATCATTTGATGACAAAAGATTTACCTATCATTTAAGGCTATAGATCTATTCCCAACTTCCTTCAAAACATTTTGGTGTGAAATCATATAATATCCAAGAGACATCTGACCTGAGTTCTGGGAACTGGTAATTTCAGGGACTCATGAAAAGTATAAAATTTAGAATTATTTTTTTCTCTTGAGAGCTGTCACTTTGGGAATAAATTCCCTGGTTGCCATGAGCACACCCTTCTGAGAGCCCCAAATCATGGTGTGTGGGGTTCCCACCCTTCACAAAGCCTGCCCATGGACCAGAAAACTCTGGCTCATTCTGAATACTTCCTGTCAATCAGACCTGTAGAAGTTGAATTTTATCTGACCTATAACTCTATAATTTGTTCTCTTATGAGTAGGAAGGTACCTTCAGGCCTCAAGGAGGGGAAAATACAACCAGATGTCCCAAATATAGAATAAGGAAGTTGACAATATCCCTTAAGGGCAGTGGTGTAATATGCTTTCTAATTGTGTCCAAGATAGACTTTTTAGGATTATGTAATTGTTTTCCAATTCTCAGTCTTCTCCAGTAAACATCTGGACAGAATTATAAAGGCCTTGCAGAGCATGGGTAGAGATTGGGTCCTGCATTTCTGTTTTGTCCCGCATTTCTGTTTTTTAGATGAAATGCTAGGGCTTGTGCTGACATTGTCTTCCTCGTCCATAACCTTTACCCCGTATAAAATTAACTCCCCCCAAAGTGTCCTTCTTAAAGCTACTAACCATTAAGCGATTCATACCATTTTCTAAACATGTTTTGAGAAACACAACCCTGGTCTCCTGAACCATTCTGGATCTACTGTGTGTTCATCCACTCTGCAGCTGCCTTCATTAAGGAGCACGCTCTCACATCACACTCTGAACCAATTAATCTGATTTCTCTAATCACGAGTGGCCTAATCATTCACTCTTCAAAGTGGCAAGAGATTTCTCAGAAACCACTTTGGTTTTTGGCGAAGTGGAGTGCCTGCATCAACAGTGATTTTGATTTTGTTCTATGGGCAGAGGACAAAATTAACCTTTTGTTTTCCGGCTTGAGGCTGTCATTTACTTCAGCAGGGAAAGACACGATAACATTACTGGATCAGATTGCTTATCCACAGCCTAAGTAGATATGGCAATTCAAGTATTAGTGATCTGGGGTGCTGACTGTGATATTTTGAGAGAGGAAAAAGTAAAAAGGCTGTTGAAGATATTTTTAGAGGCAATTTGATGTCAATGCCAATTAAAGCATCCAAAAGACAAGTGGTTTATAAAATTTGGGGTAAAGATGTGGATTCCCTCGATAATTGATTGAAGCTATGAATCCCTTTACCAAAAAATGACATGAGCTTGTGTACATAGGTAGTCAAAAGCATGCAGTTGACACGCACGTGTAGATCTTCTGCAGGTACACCATGGACCCTCCCTCTCACAAGCTTGCCCAGACAATGTATTCTGTGGAAAGTGACTCATGCCTCTTCTTTCTTCATGGCTGTCTTTATGCTGTTCCACCAGGCACTCCTGAATTACTCCTCTCACACTACATAAATAAGAATTACTCACGTTAAACATGGATAGTGTAGCTGCCCAGCCTCTGCTCTGACGTCACATTTATTTTTAGAATGTTCAGTGTTGCTGACATTGGTGGTAAGAGTCCACAATTTGAAAAATAACTACAATTGGGAAACTCTGCAGTAAGTAATCCACAGAGAAAGGCATGGCTCTATTTTTTTTTTAAAGGGCAGTGCAGGGGGTTGGGGGTGTTGGTAAAGGCAGCCAGACTATGTCTCTCCACCTGATGGAAACTTGGCAATCAAGAACGGTTCTGGCTTTTTCCATTTAAGCACCTTCAGTCTTTCTGCCATCCCCTGGAGTGTGCCAACCCAGACCATTACTCTCATTTGTCCAGAGATATTCTTCAGTGCTCAGTTTAACCTTGTAATTTTTCTTTCTTTATTGAGGATGAGAATGGTAGGCTAAAGTAATTGTTCCTTGTGCCATCCTCTCATTAAGTGGATCTCTGGCACGTTCTTTCTTGGCTAAGAGCTTCCCTCCAGTTTCAGTGTTCATGGGACTATACTGCATCCAACTCAAAAGAAGAAAGTGCCATGTAGAATTGCAGAAGCACTTCTTGGCAAATTCTAGATTGTTTCTGGACAAGCAGCTTGGTGTGTTGTCTTCTGGAAACGATGCAGGACATTTTCCACATGCTAGTACCATGCACCAATCCCCAATTCTCTACACTTCTTGAGAGTTCAGCTTTGCCAGTGTGTAAAAGTACTACATACAGGAAGACACAATAAAAGTTTAGACTGCCCTGCTTGGGAGAACAGGGACATCATTTGCCTCACTGATTCATCAAGGCACTGTCCATAATAAAAAGGAAAGTCATCCATCTTGGCGAGATGGTCAGTGGTTAAGAGCGCCAACTGCTCTTCCGAAGGTCCCGAGTTCAAATCCCAGCAAGAATTGTCAATGAACATGGGATGCGGAATACAGATGGTGAGACTCCCCTGCCCAACTTTACCCATAGTAGGTTAAGAGGCTTTCAGATAAAAAAAACCACAAACAAACACAGTGGCTCATGAGAAGATGTGAAGAGACAAGAGTGGCCAGAAAAGAACAAAAAAATAAAGAAATAACTGCTTCAGTGTCACCCCGATTTAAATAAAGCAAACAGGCTGCAGGCAGTTTCATTAACATCCAAGTCAATTAGATTCAATCAATGTGATTACATGTTTCTGTTTGTCTCCTAAGTGGTTTCTTGAGGTGAAAAGAACAGATCCTTCCTAATTAGAAAACAACCAGCAAATATTTTATTAAACACCTAATGAAACTTGCCCCGTGGTAGTCACAGCACTGCAGAGTACAACAAAAGACAGCTTGGGCTTTTGAAAGGTTTGGACAGCAAGAGGTATTAGAGAAAGTGGTGTGGGAGGGAGAACTGTGGCCTTCTCAGGCTCTCGGGAAATCTGCATAGCATCTGGGGTCTCACTGAATATATTTCCCAGAAGAAAATGTAGCTGATCAGAAGTGTGTGGTGGTGATACAAATAAATACAAAACAATAAATAAATGCAAATAAATGTCTTAATTTCTCTTCCTTATTATAGTGATTATAGGGTTTCACATATGATTTTTTTCCTGGCTTTTCCATATACTTCGCATAAATTCATATCATTGTATGTCCCTTGACCGGAAGGCATTAGTAGTACCCAGTCTACACTGAAACCCTGTATTAGTAATTTCATTTGTTGTATTTCTGCTGTAGAATAAAAAAATAGCATGTAAGTGCCCACTAAAATGAAATTGGATAAATAAATATTGGTCACTCCAATTTCTACAGCTGTGGTTCAAGTAAGCCCAGGCAGTAGCTCAAGCAGTCAGCTGAACTTGATGTCTTCATCTTCACAGGACTGGTTTGCCCGCATTCAGAATGAGAACAAAGGGTCATGGAAACTTGCTTCAAGGTTACAGAAAGCCACAGATGCCAGGCAACGAGTAGCAGCAGGATCGATCAGATGCTGTGCGTGAAGTTCCCAAGAATGCTGTGCACAAAGTGGCAGCCGTGAAGCATAAGTTGCAATGAAGACCTCAGGATATTAGCGATTCCAGATGTGGAGGATATTCGCCACAGAAAGCTACAAACATTGGGTGGACCCAACTTAAGTGAAAACCTACAAGTTATAGAGGCAACAGAGCTGGAAAGAATTGGGTTTCTAAGCTTCTTGGCATCCACATGGCGCCAGAGCTATAGATGCCATACAAGGAGCTCCAGATGTTGCCTTGCTGGCTCTTTGTTTTGCATTATTCCCATTTTCTCTACTAGGCCCTCATCTTGCTCTTTGGAACGGGTATATTCTGTGCCATTGCATATTCATTCTGCATCATGATGTATCAATCTTTTGATGGCACCATAAATATTCAATACAATTTGTTGAGATTCATCAACTTATGCTTTCATATATATATATATATATATATATATATATATATATATATATATACTTTCTAATATATTTGAAAATGAGTTGAACAGAGTATAATCCTTTGTTACTAAAATTTCAACTTGGTCTTGCTGTGATTGATAGCATTTTCAAAAGCACTGTAATTTTATTGTCATATCTAGTTTTTTTTGTATAGACAACTCACAAATGGCATCTATAATCTTTAATATCTCCTAAATTAGCGTAATCACCTTGCATTTTAGTTTTAGTTTTTATAGCAGTGACTTTTCTAAGAGTATAGGCTTATTCTCTTGTAAAGTGTCCAATATTTTGAATATGTCTAATTTCTTTCATGAGCTTGGATTCAAGGTGAAATTTCTGTCAAGATTAACATACAAGAGAAATTGAATATGGAAAGCATCGGATGATAGAGCATAAACTATCAGGTTAAACTATGAAATAAACAATGGTTTGATGATTTTTCTCAAACTGATAACCTTTAATCCTCTTATGCAAAACATATGCATCCTCTTTTACATGTTTAGCAAATGATCTAAGATAAATTAACTGTGAATACTCTATATTTGCACAGTGCCACACCCACATTTTAGCATCCTTTGACTATAAATCTAAGGAGATAAATTATTGTATTATAGATGGAAAAATGAATGATCCCATTTATTGACAAAAACTTTTCTCAAAATTCATGTCTGCTGTATTTCTATGCTTTTGAGTGTCATAATAGACTGGTGGACATCAAACTGAGTTAAGAGAAACCTCTAAAAGAATAATCTCTTGTCCTTTAGACAAAGCCCCATTAGTTTTTGAGGACATTATTGCTTTTAAATTATCATGCGCTAGCCTTTTTTTTTCTGCTCCTGGTCTGGAATTAACTGTTTTTCTGAGGAACTAAGTTTCTTCTCTTTTACAGGTTCTATTACAGGATGATATTTAAAAACAGGAATTCAGTACATGTATGCTTACACGTGAGTACCACTGTCACTAGAAAACATATGCAAATGAATGCTTACCCATATTTCTGATTCAAATTGAATAATGCATAGATTTTCTTTAGCTTTTTTTCCCTCTTTATTAGATATTTTCTTCATTTACAACTCAAATGTTATCCAGAAATTTCCCCTTACCCTCCCGCATCCCCGCCCTGCTCCCCTACCCACCCCCTCCCACGTAATGGCCCTGGCATTCCCCTGTACTGGGGCATATAGAGTCTGTATGACCAAGGGGCCTCTCCTCCCAATGATGGCCAACTAGGCCATCTTCTTCCATATATGCAGCTAGAGACATGAGCGCAGGNTTGAGAATTCTTTGTTTAACTCTGTGCCCCACTTTTTAATGGGGATATTTGATTTTCTGGTGTCCACCTTCTTGAGTTCTTTATATATATTGGATATCAGTCCCCTATCAGATTTAGGATTGGTAAAGATCCTTTCCCAATCTGTTGGTGGCCCTTTTGTCTTGTTGACAGTATCTTTTGCCTTACAGAAGCTTTGCAAATGCTGTATTTTTCTGAAAGTGAAAATCTTGATACTTTATAGCTATACATTTACTTATTTCACACTATATAAGTTAAGCAGATTTGGAATTAAAGTAAGTAATAAACAGTAATATAATTATTTCAAAAATAAAGTTAATAAGAGACCTAGTAGGTGAATCTTAAACATTTTTCTGAAGTTTTGTTTTTTTTTCTGAAATTATCCTACATAAATATATAGTTACAAAAATGACTTCAAGAATCACTTAAATAATTTTTATATATATGTGGGAATTCTTATATATGTAAAGTCCACAGTCAGTTTAAAATTTTTTATACAATTTTAGCAGTTGCCTTTGTATCTTTTATAATTTGATCTATTTTTTCATATATTTAGAAGATATTCACAGCTCAGATTATGTATTATATTAAATTACATTTAAAAATTCTTTACCCTCACACACATTTTCATTTTTATTCAACGAATAACTGTTTCCACTGGTTACAATTTGTTCTTTCTACTTTTTATCCTAGTAAAACCGTGTGTGTTCCAGATAGCTCGAAACCTCGAGTAAGGTACAGTGTTGAACACAGGGGTGCAGAAAGTCAGCAAGGAGATGACACAAAGACTGAAGGGATTTTTATGTGTCATGAACTATGGAGCCCAGGAAGCCTAGATGCCAAAGGGTGTAAGGGGGCGGTGGTTAAACTGTATCTGCATCAAGGGACTCTGTATATGTATCTGGTAGACCCTCTCTGTCCCTTTGGCTCATGAATTTTCTAAACTCAAGCCAGCAATGTATTCTAAGATCTTGAAATGAAAATGAAATGAAGAAGAAGCATGAGGTGACAAAGATGTCATCAGTGAATAGTTTGGTTCAGGCCTCCATGTATTCCTTGAAGAAGGTACATTGGTGTTACTGGTCTGCCTCAGGCCACCAACAGTTACTAGGAGCAGCAGTTTTTCTGTGGAGTACAACCTATGTTTCTGCAGAGGGTGGCCCTTGGCTTGCTTCACAAGGACCTTGTGTGTGAGAAGGAGGCTGTCCTTCAGCACCTCTCATTGTTATGTTTTCATTTGTGCTCTAAGAACAGTTGCCTAGCCTGTTAGTTTCCACAGTGCCTGTCCACGTTCTTCTAGCTCCTTTGGTATTTAGAAAAAAAAAAAAAAAGGCAATCTTATATATTTGTATAAGCCATTCACTCTTGTGTTTATATGATAAACCGCTGTAATCACTGGGGAAGTCCATGCCTTTGCTTTACAATATCAGCAGGAGTAACAGGAAAGAGAAAAGGAGGAACATTAGATTGCTCAGTGGGAATATTTGGATAATTAGCCATTGAATAGTTAAAGGAAATGGGTTTGGGGTGGGATTCAAACAGACACTTAATAATGAGAGCAAAGCTTGAACAACTCCAAGTCAATGCAGAGAGAATTTGCCACTGTCAGATAAAATGAAAGAGCAAAGGGAAGCAGCAAGTAATCCTTGGAATTGCAGCGAGTAATCCTCAAACCAAACTGCTCCTTCTTACTGCCGGGCTCAAGAGCTGTACCCACCCAGCTTACCCAAACCACAAGATGATCACCACCTCCTTCTTACTCTCATCCCCTTGTCCAATTGCAATTAACTTAAATTTTAAATGATTTTTCAAGCTATTCCTCTTCTCATCCCCCTTTGCCATGACCTCTCACCAGGCCTTCCCTGGATATGCAGATAATCTCAAGGATATTTCTGTATTATTTTTCTTACCTTTCCTTCAAAAAGCATCCAGACTGAAGACTGGTCAAATTTCTCCATCTTAATCTGTTGGTCCTCCCCAGACCTCAATGAAGAAATTCTAAAACCTTTAGCATATCTTACTCTGTTGGCTTACACGGTCCTTATTTCAAAAGCTTACATTATGTTTTCATTTCGTTAGTTACATACTGTATACTCTCCAGGTCACGGTGTACCTTTGTTTCCCTTGGGATAGATTTAATTATTCTTCAGTGTCAGACAATATTTCACATCCCATGGATATGGATTCTTGAGTGAAGTGCTCAAGAAACGGTAGTGTGCTTGGTATAACTGACAACTGGTATAACTATGAAGGCGATTTAAATTTCCTCCTCAAATGTTCACCCAACACTCTTCCTTGTGGTTAGAGAATTTTTTATTTCCCAGCCGCCCTGAAGCTTTGGAAGATGTCCAAGTCGGTCTTGTTTATAATAGATAGTAAATAATTATGCTAGCAAGTCAGTGAGTCATGTCCAGATGATATGCTTAAACAATAGTGTCAAACCTCCAGCTTAAATCAACATTAAGAAAGTGTAATTCACACAAAATAACATAGTTTAAGAGTGCATTTTGCATATACATGCAAACAAATGTAAAAATGACTCGAGAGATAAAATATGCATAACCTCACAGAAATTCCTACACATGCCTTAATAATACATTGACTCCTTCTGCCTCCATGTGTGGCAACTAATAATATTTTTATCACAGGAGTTTAATCACATTTTTACTTTTATACCAATAGAAAACTCAATATACTCTTACACATTTCTTTTCACTTAGAACAAAGTTCCCTGTGAGTCATCAAGTCAGCGTGTACAACTGTTTCGTTCTGTTTAAATTGCTGAGTGGAATTGCTGCTCCATTCCTTTGCACTGCAAAAACAGAATACACGAGGCTGGGAGCTGTGGGACGGACATGGTGTGGTATTGGTTCTTACAGTAATGGAAGCAGAGATATCCAAGACGTAGGAGCCACGTCCATAAGAATGTTCTCAACGTATGATGACATGCGGAAGATATCACTTGATAAGGGAGTGGGAGAGAGATAGCGCGAGCTCGAGAACCGAACCCATTCTCTTTGGTCAGAAACTTGCTTCTGTGAAAGGAGCATTTACTGATTCTGGAGACCTAAGACTTACATTTGGGATCAAGTTTCCCAGCACGTGAACGTTGCAGGACATAGACAAATCAGGGAACCTTTGCTGTGCAACTATCAGCGTTTCACTTTCCCCTCTCTTGCTAGGTACCAGGTGGTGTCCAGATGTTGCCTACTGTGAGGACGAGGCACACCTTGATGGGTTTGTGTCTTTGCGTCTTAGGAGCTCTGATTACTGGCTGGTGCTTGGCATTTTCAGTTTATGTGTTCATAGTGGTATCTATGATCTTAGTTTCATCTCTCTGACTGTTAAAGACACCATCGACCTAAAAGTATGTTCATTTTAAAAGTTTTAAAATGAAGTATGCTCTTTTCATGTTTTTCTGATGGTGTCTTTAAAAGAGTGACACTTCTAGTTTATTTAAAGTGAATTCATGTATTTTATAGCCTAGTAGGAGATTGTCCTACTGAAAGGTTATTGGTTGTTTCTTTACTTTCCTTTTAGAATTTTTATAATTCTGAATTTTACATTTAAACACATATTTGTTATTAACTTATTTTCATGTGTCACATAAAGTAGAAATATTTATTATTCTTATACATATGCTTAGCTTTTAAAGTTCTATTTCTGTATTATATATGGGAGTTGATCCAATAATAGATCACCATGAGTTTATTTTTTAATTTTTAATTTTTTTTTTTTTTTTTTTTTTGGTTTTTCGATACAGGGTTTCTCTGTATAGCCCTGGTTGTCCTGGAACTCACTTTGTAGACCAAGCTGGCCTCGAACTCAGAAATCCGCCTGCCTCTGCCTCCCGAGTGCTGGGACTAAAGGCGTGCGCCACCACGCCCGGCTTATGAGTTTATTTCTGAACTCTTTTCTACTGACTGACCCTGATGCTGCCATCCACCATTGATTGCTCTCTCTAGCGTTGATTCTGTAGCCTTCTTGTTAGTTATTAAAAGTAGGCTAAGTTCTCATTTTTTGTTGTTTTAAAATATGTCTGGGCTATTTGAAACTTCATCCCTTTCTCTATGTTTTTGAAATTTCTAGTTTACAAAAAATCTCTGTATTTTTATTGAAATAATATTAAACCTGTCAGTCAAACTATACGTCTTAATATTATTGAGTGTGTAAATCTCTAAGCAAAGGACATTGCTACATCTTTCTAATATCTAAATGAACATTAATTCTTTCAGTACTATTTTATACTGGTAGTATACAACCTATATATATATGTGGTCATTGGTTTATTTGGGGATTTTCATCTTGTTTATTTATTTCCTTTATTGTTGTTTTGAGGAAAAGTCCTACTATATATCTCAGGCTAGCCTGGAACTCATAAGTGCTGAGATTAAACATAGTACATACTCTGCAGTTATAAATGTCAGTTAAATGAAACTAGCTCATAGTGCATTTCTATTTGCCTACATTTATAGTGAATTATGATTAATTGCTTTTATTTGAAAGCATTATTAAAATTCTTAAGTACAATAATAAATTTGACTATTTTTTTTCTGGACATATTTCCAGTTTTGCTCCACAAATTAGAGAATTCTGTTGTCTGTGCACATACATAATTATGATGCTGACTCTTTCAGATGAATCCATTTAATTACTAAATGGTCTTCTATCATTTTTCAAGTCTCAGCCTTTGTGTTTACTCTGTCTGATATTAATATAATGACCCAGCTACTTCATGCTTTCAGATTATTTGTGTCTTTAGATTTAGAGCACGTCCCTTCAAAGGAAAACATAGTTAGGTCTATTCATCTTCTTTTTCCTACCCAAAAATCACTACCACTTCATATTATTATTGATGCAATTTGGCTTATGTTAATACCTAGATATTTGTTATTTCTATTTTTTACTTGCCCCTTTGTTCCTTTTCTGACTTCTTTAGTGTTTATTATATGATTTTTTTTGTGTGTTTTATTTCTCTTATTGACTAATGCTTTTAGTGGTTTCTTGGGGATTAATAATATAAGCTTTAACTTATCCAAGGCTACTTAGAGTAAATATTGTACCATTTTGCCCTTTACACTTAGAAGATCAGAAACAGAATAACTTTGAAACCATATAATTTTATTTGCCTATGCTACATGACCTTTCTGGACTCCCTGTTGCTGTGTGTAACGTTAAAGAGGAGTTATGTAGATGTTTGGGGCCCTGTCACATGACATTGATTCTGGGGAAATGGGAATAAACATCTACACACCTTAAATAGAAACACTATCCAAATCCAACCTCGTGAACCAGTGAGTTTTACTGGGGTTACATACAAGAATATGGGTGAGAGGTTACTTACTAGAACAGAAATGATGCAAAGACAACTATATCACCACATCTACCCCAGCATGGGTGATGGCTCACAAAAGCCAGGAAGCTGGAGCATGCTCTATAGGGAGCCTCAGCAGGTTGGACAGTGCATTTTTCCAGGCAGCTTAGCTAGTAATCTTCCAAGAAGTTCAGCTTGCCTCATAGTGTCTCTCAGCAGTCCTTTCTGTTTCTATATGATTGGGAGGAGGAGCCTAGTGAATCTGCCCATTTTCAAAAACTTCTTGTAGATACTTAATTGTTTACTTCCTGAACATAAGGTCCTTCCCTCTGGGATGGAAGGGTTCACTGCTTTTTAGAACAATCTGACATTTTCATTTCACCTTAGAACATTCTATCATTTCACTTCCTATTAGACCATTCTGTTGTTTGAGATACTTTTCAACAACCTGTATCTTAAGGAGCTTTTAATCTTAGAGGGAAATGCTACACAATAGGTCCCATGCTCTGACTCATCTCTTGTTTGGGGATCAGATTCCTTCACTTTCTTCAAATTCTTCGAATTCTATTTGTCCAGAGATGTCTTGCAAGAAGATGCTGTGCTAGCATGAGGCTCCTCTTGTTAGCTTGCTTCTTTTTAAATATTTTATTCTTGTACAACCTATTGCGTATTTTCTTTTCTGCACAGTGTAGCAGGGCTAGAGTAGTGGTTATAATGTCTTAGCCAAAACCAAGAGGACTTTACTTTTACACTTACTTTTATGGATATAGTATATTTCAGAGGAACAGTTGGTAGAAATTATAATCTATAAACTCTTGAAATTTAATCACACTCTGGTTTCTGTAGGAATTACCTGAGAGGCACTGTTGGACCCCACTGAACTTGGGAATCTTTCCTGTATATTATAAAAATATATGAGAAAAATTTTATTTGTAATAAAAATCTGAACATTTCAGATTTCTTTATAGTTTCTCCATGCTTGCTTTTATTCTTTACCTCATTTTTATTTTCTTATTTAACATTTTTTTCATTTAACATTGCAAGTATTGATAGAAGATAGAATATGGGCCTGGAATTGTTTCAATGCTTGGTTAATATTAATTCAGTTAACTGTTGAGTGTGATGGACAAGATCAAAGCAGCTCTGTGGCAACAGAGGGAACATTTCTTCTTGGCCACATAACTTCCTTCTATAAAGTATGTGTGTATCTCCAGTCACATGCCATCAAAAACAGTGAGAAAGCTCTGGCAGACTCTTTCCTGGAGAACTGTAAAACAATTATGAAGAAACTATTTGTGTGAGATGTTAGGCAAACTCTCTTGCTGGCTTGCCTTGTCTTGTCGAGCTTGGAAAGGTTTGTCCATCCTCACACTCTGTAACTAATGTTGGTGAAGGAAGAAACTGTTAACTTCTGCTTTAAAAATACCTCCAAATTAGATCTATCTGCCAGGCTGTTTTTTGAGCTCTAAAATGAACTATTTTGAAAAGAAAAAAGAGTTAGCATAGGACTATTTTAACTCTTTATGAGAGTATGCTTAACTTTATTTATTTGTTTGGTGTTTTTTTAAAGCTCTACTATTGCAGTCAAAATGCCACCAAAGAAGTATAAAAACATGACTTTTGGTTTTCAAATAATGTACTCTCAAAAGTAAATCAAGACGAAGGAAACCAAACCAAGCTAAGCACTGCCACTATATTCTCTTATGTTCCACAGTGAAAACGCCAAACAGATGCGTCCTTTTCTTTTGTTGGGAAAATGCTCATTTCAGAGGAAAAAAAAAACCCTTGGTGCATCTATTACAAAGGCAATAGTAACAGGAAAATCTTTGTAAATCTTTGTGCTTAAATAAGAAATATATAGAAGTATAAGAAGGCATTTGGACTCAATTTAAATCCTGGTAGACAGATTGCCCCAAGTGGCAGTCCCAATGCACATGCTACTGTGAATAGAAAGCTTCACACCAGCCCACGCATATGGCCATGAACCCTTCATAAATCACTTAATGGGCAGATCTCACCACCAGTGAAATGGAAAACCTTTCTTTTAAAAGACTTACTCTGAAGGCTGCCCCCTGCTTTCCTGGATAGGAATATGTATTTGCCTGCCAGAACTACTGTGCACACTTGAGAACCCAGGGAAGCCCTTCTCAGGAGAGCCAGGGTGACTCTTCACAGACCTAACCTCATGCTTACCTCCAGTACAAGGGAGTTTCTTCTGTTCCCTTTGCACCTTGCTTTTCAAGTCTTAAGATAATTTTCCTAAAGAAGCTCTCCTTAGTCAACCAAATAGAAATTCTTCCCCATGGGTAACATGTTTAACTCTGTGTTGTTGTCTTACAAAGAGCTTCTCACACCATGCAGACACCTCAATTAGGAGACGTACTCATCTCTTGCTTGTCTCTCCCGCTAGGGCATATGTTCCCCAGGACAAGAGCTGTTTGACTTTGACTGGTTATAGCATACATAGTGCTACTCTTTGGATTTGTGTCTCCCAAAGAATTATGTGGTGATAGCTTAATCCAAGACCAGTCCTCCCAGGATATTTTACAAACTTTTAGGAGGTAGAGCCTTGTGGGAGGTCTCCCCAGGTCTCTGAGAATGAGATGTCAGTCTCTATTTCTCTTCTTTTTTTTTTTTTTTTTTGCAGATGTATATTTGGGTCCCGGTAGATTTCTACCATGATTTGCTTCCCTTGGCAGAGGCCAGGGCATCTCTAAAATATGAACCAAAGTAAGCGTTATGTATTTGTAAATTAGTTACCTCAAATACTTCATTATGGTAGTGTGAAATTGATGAAATCAACATGGTGTCTAGAGGAGAGCCTGATCCATCATGGACATAAAATAAATATTTGCTCACTGAATGAATGGACCACCTTTGTTCTCTCTGCACCCAACATTATGACATTCAAAAGCAGAGAAGTCCAACACAAAGGAGAAAGACAATCCTCCTAATCCAAAAATATGTAGAAATTCACAAAAGTACCCTTAAGTAGGGGTCATAAAGGTGCAAGATAAATTGTTTAATTCAAGGTCTCCTAAACATCAAGAAAATGTCAGTCAAACCATATTCTACTCAGCCATCTTCTCCAAATTCAGGGGAAAGGGCTGGGTTTTTATTGCTTATTTTACAAATTGAGGTTTCCAAAAGTTTGTACACTGGTATTAATATCTTCCTGTGGGTACAATGATGGCAGGAACATCACAGCAGAAAGTGACAGGAAAGCCACTTGGCTTTCTAGACTAAGGGATTCCAAGGTCAGAGCACAATGTAACTCATGCAAATCATCTCTCAGCCAAGTGGAAAACACTGGTCTGAATCCAGCCCAATGAAAAGTAGTCAACTAAAAGGAATGTACTGAACAGAGATACCACAGCGTTTTCCACAACAACAGACAACACTTGAAAGTACTATGCCACAATCCCATCATGGTGAGGACATTTTATCTGATGGGATCAGTCTGACATATTGCCCAAGACTGCCTAGAAGAATCAGGATATGAGCCATTCTAAGGCAGAGTTCGGATTCGGGGAGGAAATGAATTTTGCTTAGCTATCGATAGAAATGAATAGAGTGGAGATTTAAAATATCTACACTACATTGTTGCCAATAGCCATAAATGGCCGAAATTGTGACTTATAGGATTTTCGTATAATTCATACAGGCTATCTTCTAGACGTATGATTGAGCATTTAAGCATGTATGAAATTACATGCTCAGACCTGTAGTGGACTGCTATGCACACATGGTTATACATGGTAGTAGCTCTTCATATGTTTATAGATGGCTATTTTATTTCTTTTTGTTATATACCCAAACTCTGTCTAGGATCATTCTAGAAATCAATCTATCAGTTTGTTAAAACCCCCAAAAATAATTAGAAAAGAGGACATGGATTTAAGAGACTAAGAAACATGGAAAGGATGAAGGGAAGAGGAAGAGAGGAAGAGAGGAAATGATATAAATACAAGAGTCAGTCACATGGGAAATAAAAAAAATTAAAGATTTAAATTAGAAGAGGACATCTATGAACACACACACACACACACACACACACACACACACACTAAGCCCAGTGTTATTGTCAGTGTATTTCTGTTGCTGTGATTGAACACCAGAGACCAGAAAATTTATAAACAATAAAGACTTACTTAGATCACAGTTCTGGCATCTGGCAAGTTCAAGAGCATTACGTCGCACTTAGTGGGGACCTCCACACTGCCCAGTGACATTCTGAGGGGATGGCACAGCAATAACAACAGTTCTTCAGGTCCACTTTATCTGTGCCATTGTCTTCTTCTTTATCTTTCTCTGTCTTCTTCTCCTTCTCCTCTATCTCTTCTTCTCCTCTTCCTCCTCCTCTTTTTATTTCTGGCTAAGTTATAAGTATTATAGTTTTTCCTAATTTTAATTGAAAATAGTTTTTTTCATATGATGTATTTTTATTAAAGTTTCCCCCTTCCCACCTCCCCTCCCATCCAAATCCCCCTCCTCAGTGTGTGTGTGTCTGTCTGTCTCTCTCTTTCATTAGAAAACAAATAGCCATCTAAAATCAATAATAAAATGAAATAAAATAAGATAAAATAAAAACATAAAGCAAACAAGGCATGACGGGAACCCACCTGCATGATGTCATCTAATCCTAATTACCTTGTAAAAATCTGAATATATGTTAATATATGTACTTTATAATTAAAATTCTAACACATGAAAATTGGGGGATGTTAAACCACAACTATTACTTATTATTTTAATTGCTATCCCATTTGTGGACTATGTCACATTAATGTAATAAGAACTAAATGAGTAAATCAATAGTTTGGAAGATCCATGTGCCAATTGTCTTGACACCTTGATGCTTTCCATCATCACTTCCCTCGCAATTTAGTGACTGTATTAGTTATTCTTTTATTGCTTTGATAAAACACCATGGCCAAGGCAGCCTATAGAAGGAAGGGGTTATTTGATCTCATGGTTTCAGAAGATGAGAGTTCATCACCATCGTGGTGGGGAGGTTCAGCAGCAGGTAGGCATCGTGGCTGGAGCAGCAAGCCGAGTGCTCACATTTGGAATCATGACCACCAAGCACAAGCATTCAGCAGTGCAGGTTGTTAAGTTCTCAAAGCCTGCCTCCAGTGACAATCTTCTTCCCACAAAGCTATACCCCCTAAACATTCCCCAAACAGTGCTGTGAGCTTGGGACCACATGTTCAGAGACATGAATGCAGAGGAGACATTCTTGTTCAAACTGCCACAGTGACTTCAGAAATACAGTCTGTACCTACACAAAGCTGTCTCACTCTAGTCCTAAACTTATTTATACCTTTTTACATTTAATGAAAGTTTAATATGCTGTATATTCTACCTTTAATTTTTTTTTTTTTACATTGTGGGGTGTGTGTGTGTTTTCATGCCATGGCATGTGTGTGGAGTCAGAAGACAACTTATAGGAGCCAGTCTCTCCTGGCATGTGGATACTAGAGAACAAAGTCCTGTCATCAGGCTTGGTGGCAACTGCCCTTATACACCGAACCATCCCTCAGACTCAAATTATGCCTTATTTCTTTTGTCTATGGAAGGATACTGAACAAATTTTGGATAAGTTCAACAGTCATTATGATCTTTATGACAAATTCAGGCTTCTCAGACCTATCACATAGCTCTGTTGATGAGTAAAAATTTTCTATGGTAATTTGTGTTTCTTACAGTTTTCAGCTTCCAGATTAACAATAATGATCTTTAAGTGAAATTACATAGAGCAGATATTCTAACCAATAAAGGGGCATTCATATTCTACGATAAAGCCTTACTTGTTAGATACTTGTTCGATCCGTGAGATTACCCATAGTCATGAATATCATTAGAAACTATTCCAAATTTGAATGTCACAAGCAGAACTGAGAACCGCTGCTGGATGGGGAAACATCTTTATCTGTAATACAATCATGTGGTATCAGTTCTGCGGGAGAGGGGCTGCACTTTGTAGTCGGAATTTGGTTAAACTCTTTTAACAATGTCTCTTAGAGGAAGCAAGACACAATGTAACATCCAGGTTGGGACTTGAGCCCTTTGTCTTTTGCTCAGTCTAGGTTTAGTCTTGACTTTGTACTTCCTCTTGCTAATCTCTTGAGGAAATTGAAGCCTTAAATTTCTCACTTGTAGAGTGAAGACAACTAATGATTAAATAGGATGATGCCTGTAACAGGCTTAGTTCTCCTGACGTGAGCAGTGATGGACTGAGGTACATGAATATTGGACTTACTTACCATCTGCAGATTTCCAGATGGAATGTTAATTATTTTCAAAACAAGCATGTAAATCAATGAGATGTCACTCAAATGTTCCACACTGAAAACCAAAAGCTTGCATTGAGCCTGCATTGTCTAGCATCTGAGGATATTGATTATTTATAACGACTTGGGGTTGATTCAAAGGCACCGTGGTGGGAAGTATTTCCTCTGGCAGGCATGCATTTCTGCCTCTGCTACTGAGCCCAAACAAACAAATGGTATGCAATAGAGCTTTATGCATGCTCAGGTTTCTGCTAGTGATCTCTGGCTGTGTTTCCCTTACAGTTCTACCGAGCTTACATAACAGAGTTCCTGGAATTGAGAAGATGATTCACAAAAGCTGGTTGAGTAAGTCAATGAAAGACAGAATCCAGCTGCGCTCTTTCAGCATCCAGAGAAAATTTCTACAAGTCTGTCTTTACACTTACCTTTGCTGACATTATAGAAGTTACCATCTAGTTTCCTAAGATAAGTATGAACAAAGATTATATTTCGTATTGTGTTATTTTAGGTATATATAATTCCCCTGCCTCCACTCTAAATGATAGTGCAGTATAGGGTAGGAAGATGACTTTTAGGGTTCACCCACCAAACTTCAAATTCTGACTTCTACTTGCCAAACTTCGGCCTTGTCACCATGTATGTCTTAGTTAAGTTCTAAATTGGAAATATTTATTACATTAATATTAACAGAACCATTTAAATAAATGAGCAAATATGTATCAGATGGGTATATATCATTGCTTATTTGGGGTAAGCACTCTACATAATGTTAATATTTTTAGCTAACAATAATTTCTGACCACAAGGTCTGAAATGAGGAAATCACATTTTTGAATAATAAAGGAAGAATCAATAGATATTTATCTTCTCCGTTTCTGATTTGTGGTATACATGCTGTAATGCTATTCCCATGAAAATCAATTACTCATCACCCCCCACACACACACACACACACACATCTCCATTCAGACACACACACACACACACACACACACACACACACACACACACACACACATCTCCATTCAGACATTATCTATTCAACCTTTAGGCTGACTCCTTGCTTCATGTATAAAGTGTTCTTGTTTTATGTATATAGTGTTCTTGGGTTAGACCATGACATTGTGACTCAACACTAAAAGATCATCTTAGATGCTCTTTAGTTACAAATCAGTAGAACCAGGAGGATTCTAAACCTGCATTGGTCTAACGAAAATTTCCCTGTCTTCCTCTTCTTTCTCTCCTCCTCTTCTTCTTCTCTTCCTCCCTCTCCTTCTCCTCCTCTTCCTTCCTCTCCTCCTCTTCCTCCTCCTCTTACACCTCTGGCGTCTGCTTCCTCCTTCTCCTTTTCTTCTCTTCCCTTCTTTTCCTCTACCTTGTTCTTCTTAAGACAGGGTCTACACCTGTACTTCTGATTGCTCCGCACTCACTGTGTAGTTCAGGCTGCTCTTAGACTCAAACTTGCAGTTTTTTTTCTTGTCTCTACTTCTCAAGTTTTGTGACCAAAGTATTGAATCACCATGCTGGCTTAGCATAATAGTTTTGACAGAAAGGTGAACTGTTTTATAGAAATATATCACATGTATTTATTACTATTTGTGTGTGTTTGTGTGTATATGACATAGAGGTTATAAGACAACTTACAAGAGCCAATTCTAATCTTTCATTATGTAGGCTGAAGGGATTGTACTCAGTTTGTCAAGCTCAGCAACAGGATTCTTTACCAAATGAACCATTTCACTGGCCCATGATAGACTCTTTTAACATTCTATGGAATGTTGTCTAGAAAAATACTGAAAACAGTAGCCAGAGATGATGTGAATTAGGATCTTTCAAATTCTGTATAGACAATTAGCTCATTATCCCCAAATTGTTAAAATACACACATAACTAATGTCATGCTTTTTTTTTCAGTACTGTAACAAATTGACTAAACATTGCTGGTCAGTTAGCCAATAATCAGGTAAAGGAACACTTTGTACAACATGCCTTTTCTAAAGGTCAGTGTATTATTTATATTTCTTAATTGCTATATCTAGAAACCCAATAATAACATTTTAAGGAAGCAAAGATTTACTTTGGCATAAAGTTTGATGCTACGGTCCATCACAGTAGGAAAAGCATAGCAAGCAATAGAGTGATAGGTGTGACAGCAAGAGTGTGGGGGCAGTTCATTAAACTGTGTGCTATAGTCAGGGAGCAGAGACATGAATGCTCATGTTCAGCTTGCGTTTTCCTTTTTATTTGAGAGGATCCCAAGGGATGGTGCTTCCAACCTTCAGGCTTGGTCTTTACTTCTCTGCTAAAATTCTCTGGAACAATTTATTTATTTATTTATTTATTTATTTATTTATTTATTTATTTATTTATTTTAAAAGGCCTGACACTTATCTCATAGAACAGTGGTTCTCAACCTTCCTAATGCTGTGACCCCATGTTGTGGTGATTTCCCCAATCACAAAACTATTTTCATTGTTACTTCATAACTCTCATTTTGCTACTGCTCTGAACTGTAGTGTAAATGTTTCTAGATGGTCTTAGATGACAACCCCTGTGAAAGGGTTGTTTGATGCCACTCAGCAAAGGGAGGGTCTCAAAATACATGTTGAGATCCACTCTCCTAGATGCTTCCAATTCCAGTCAAGCTAATAGTGAACATTAACCATCATCACACCCTTATCAACTTGACGCCCAAATAGATAACTTTTAACTACAATATGACACTAATAACCCTCAAAGCTTCATGCACATCTCATAATACAAAATGGGTTGAATCCAACTCGCAAAGTCTATAAAACTTTAACAATCACAACACGATTCAAAAGTCAAAAGTCCAAGTCTCTTGTAATATTCATGACAAATTCTTAACTGTGAGCCCAAATAAAAATAAAAATACAATAAGTTATATGCTTCCTATATAAAATGGCATAGAATAAACACTTCCATTCCAGCAGAAAGAAATGGGGATGTATCAAGAAAAGATCAGCTCAAATAAGACCACAACTTACTAGGGCATATACAGGGCATATACTATATTATACCTCTAAAAACCATGGCTAGATATCCTTGTTCCTCTGATTTTGATACCTGTAGCACATGCAGCCCTCTGTTTTGGGGCAGCTTCTTCATATCAAAAAACTGCTAATAACACTCCAATATACATTCTTGATTTATTTATATCTAAATAAACATTCTACAATAACACATCTAACTTTGTGTCTATTGCAGCTACTCACAATAGTCAAGATATGGAATCAGCTTTGATGCACATCAACAAATTAATTGATAAATAATTGGAACATATATCTATTTCCATATATCTGTATATATATTCATCTACATTTCTTCCACATACACACAAAATGTTTTGTTCAGCTACAAAAGAGTAAAATTATGTCATTTGTAGTAAGATGGTTAGAACTGAGATCTTGGTAGGTAAAATATGCTAGAAACAGACTTAGAATGATAAATATAGTTTTCTTTCATATATGAAAGATATATCTGTTTACTATCTATCATTTATCTATTATCTATCTATCTATCTATCTATCTATCTATCTATCTATCATCAATCTATCTGTCATCTATCATCAAAGTGAAAGGATAGCTATTTAGAGATGGAGGAGTGGTTAATGGTAGAGGGTAATGGGGATAAAAGAAGAAAAACATTACATATTCTCACTCATATGGAATGTAGGTCTAACAGTATTTTTAAAATAGCCTTCTTTTAAATGTATCCACATTACCCATTCATAAGAGAGATCTGTGGAAACAATGAAATGCGATTTTTCACACTGACATTAAGCTGAGTCTACTGTTTCTAAGAAGCTAATTAGCTAAAATGTTGTGTCTCTGTGCCCACAACTAATGTCAAAATGTACTTTTAAACTCCTAAGTTCTTCAAAATGAGGCATGATGGGAACAGCCTAGGAACAAATGGAGGACAGGAAATTGGGTTTGTTTTGAACTCCAGATGAACTATCCTAAGAAACTGATTCTTGAAACAGAAAACCAAAGATACAGAACAACTGGCTGCTCTTCCATCAGCCAGGCTTAGAGCTATGACTTCTTGATAGTTTTATGGGGAGTGAATTACCAAATTAACATTAAGATACATTTCACCCTCTCAGAGATTTTGTAGACATTACTAAATCTAGGATTATCAGCAAGGATTGTCACCATTTATGTGTCTAGAAAAGCATTTGTAATTTCATTAGACAAACTGTAACAGTTATGAGGCAGAGTAAAAATACATATAACCTATGAGGAATTTAAAATGCTCTTCAAAATCACTGTTTGTTCCTTTGGTAGACATAACATTATGTTAGCTTTTTTTTTTTTTTTTCATTTTCATGAATACCTACCAAAATACTAAATAATTGTAGGAAGCAGCACTCGCCGAAAGACTAGGTATTCAATAGAAATATCCTACTACCAAGAAATAGCCATTCCATTACAAATGGTTCAATTTTAGGCCCTTGAAAAATTAAATGATATTTTTGTATCTTGGAAAATGTATGTATACATGTATACAGTGTATTTTGATCAAAGTTACACATACTATCTACTTTCACGTCTCCAGAACTCCCCAATGCTCAAGGGGATATTACTTAGATATAAAGAAAAGTAAAATCATGTAATTTGTGGAAAATGATGAAAATGATGGAAATGAGAGATACAGAAGCAGAATCCTTAAGCTGGGCAGAATGTGAGAAAGCAAGTGTCAAGATATTGCAAAAATTGTAGGTGAAAGGAGACACCTTCAAGCTGAGGCACCAGGAGAGTGGGCAGAAATGAGTCTATAATTCCAAGTCCAAGAGAATTATACCTAACACCAATGCCACTATTAAAGATCTTTTAAAAAATAGTTTTATTTATTTATATTCCAAATGTTGCCCCTTTCCTGGTTCCCCCTCCAAGAATTCTCACACACTAACCTTTCCTCTTTGCCTCTGAGAGGGTGATTCCCCAATCCCCCTTCACCCTCCTTCACATACCCCCATACATTCCCACTTCCTATGGCATCAAGTCTCTACAGGATTAGGTACATCCTCTCCCACTGAGGACAGACAAGGCAGTCCTCTGCTACATATGTGCCAGGGTCTATAGATATATGACACCATAGTGACATTGGTGTTAAGTACAGTTTTCTTGGATTTCAGACTATAGATGCATTTCTTCCACTTTCCTGGTACCACAGCTTGAGGGAGTCTTTTCTTACCTAGAATTTTTGTGTTATCTTGACACTTGATTCTCTTGGATTAGTGGTTTAGTCTCTGGGAGCTCCCTAGGGTTCCAGTTAGTTGACACTGTTGGTCTTCTGTGGGGTTGCCATCCCCTCTACAAGCTGATTAGAACAGATATAGATATTTAGAGCCATATAACCACTGGTCTGAGGTCGTGGATCCATATGGAAGAGTTAGGAGAAGGATTGAAGAAACTATCAAGAATCTTAACACACTGCTTTGTAATGGCATTTGGAAAGCTATCATCTGGAGTATAGGAGGGTCTATTTGTGACCTCCAAAATTTGATGTTACACCCTAATCCCATGCTCAGTATGGAAATGAGGGACTTTTCTTGAGATAATGAATCACGAGAACAGAGACTTCATGAACAGGGATTAATGTTTTCATAGAAGAGGCCCAGAGATATTTATTTATTCCTTCCTTAGTGTGAGAATGAAAGAAGAAGTCACGATAAATGAAGCAGAGAATGAACTACAGAGTGCCAAACCTTTAGCTCTTTGATCTTTCACTTCCCGGCCTCTGGAATCTTATGCAAATAAACATCTATTGTTTGTAAGTACCCAGCATAAGGTATTTTTCTATGACAGTGTGAATGGATAAAGATAGAATAATAACTAAAATACATTTTTTTTTCCTGTGAGTCCCATCTCAAGATTTGTATCCAGTAAGTGTTTTTTCAGACTTAAATTTGGCAGCCACTGTTAATGATCATCTTAGCAGGTAAAATCCTTAAAGGATAAATATAGGGGTTGGTAAATTGAACATTTTGTGATCAACTGAAGAGTTGCAAAGCCAGATATGATGGTATTTAAAGCTTTCCCTACCTTTGTTGTCTAAGTCTGCAACAAAGTGGGATAGAAAAAGAATTATGGGTCAGAATAATTACTGAACCTGAGCTTCTGACTGGTGTCAGGGAGACAATAAAGGACTGTATAAATCAGATATAACCAGGCAAGCAAGAGTCTCTTATTTTCTAGCTCTGACAAATTACACCCAGACCCTGTCTTCCATCTTTAAGCAACTACAAATGAAGCAGCATATCTTTTTGAACTTTTTTTAGATGTTGTGCCAAAGGTAGCACTGGCTGAGATCTTGTAGAAAAGGGAACTAAATGAAGACTGTCCAGTCAGTCTGGATGGACTTTCTGTCCTGGGCCTCAGGGAGGAGAAATGAATAAAAAGTTGGGCATTTTTTTTTTTGAGTCCAAAAGTCATAAATTAGAGTAGGGTGGGTAAGAGCAATGAAAAGGGGGGAATTACGTCGAAGAAATCCAAAAATCTTTCTGTCATCTATTGGTGACTACAAAGATATGTGTGTTAGAATAAAAAATCTGCTCAAGATGATTTGCTAACTGAACAGTTTCCAGATTTTTGACTTCTGTGTAGCCAGACTGGGTCCTTCCTAAATAGCCATGGAAGGAGGGTTCTACCTCAGCGGAGAGACTGAATTCTATCTAACATTAAAAGGCTTAAAATTGTATCTTGGGTATTCTAAGTTTCTGGGCTAATATCCATTTATCAGTGAGTGGATATCCAATGACTTCTTTTGTGATTGGGTTACCTCACTAAGGATTATATCCTCCAGATACATCCATTTGCCCAAGAATTTCATAAATTCATTTTTTTAATAGCAGAATAGTACTCCATTGTGTAAATGTACCACATTTTATGTATCCATTCCTCTGTTGAGGGACATCTGGGTTCTTTCCAGTTTCTGGCTATTATAAATAAGGCTGCTATGAACATAGTGGAACATGTGTCCTTTTTACCAGTTGGAACATCTTCTGGGTATATGCCCAGGAGAGGTATTGCAGGATCTTTCAGTAGTACTATGTCCAATTTTCTGAGAAAATGTCAGACTGACTTCCAGAGTGGTTGTACAAGCTTGCAATCTCACCAGCAATGGAGGAGTGTTCCTCTTTCTCCACATCCTCGCCAGCATCTGCTGTCACCTGAATTTTTGATCTTAGCCATTTTGACTGGTGTGAGGTGGAATCTCAGGGTTGTTTTGATTTGCATTTCCCTGATGATTAAGGATGTTGAACATTTTTTCAGATGTTTCTCAGCCATTAGGATTTCTCAGTTGAGAATTCTTTTTTTTAGCTCTGTACCCCATTTTTTAATGGGGTTATTCACAAGAAAATCAAGAAGGAAGACCAGCGCGTGGATACTTCATTCCTCCTTTGAATAGGAAACAAAATACCCATGAAAGGAGTTACAGAGACAAAGTTTAGAGCTAAGACAAAAGGATGGACCATACAGAGACTACCCCACCAGGGGGATCCATCCCATAATCAGTCATTAAACTTAGACACTATTGCATAGGACAGTTAGTGTCTACTTAAGGGACCCTGATATAGCTGTCTCGTACAGAAGTGGATGCTCACAGTCATCTATATGACGGAACACAGGGCCCACAATGGAGAAGCTAGAGATAGAACCCCAGGAGCTGAAGGGGTCTGCAACCCTAGAAGAGGATCAACAATATGAACTAACCAGAACCCCCAGAACTCGTGTCTCTAGCTCCATATGTAATAGAAGATGGCCTAGTCGGCCAACATTGGGAAGAGAGGCCCCTTGGTATTGCAAACTTTATATGCCCCAATACAGGGGAACGCCAGGGCCAAGAAGTGGGAGTGGGTGGACAGGGGAGGGTGAGGGGGGAGGGGACTTTCGGAATAGCATTTGAAATGTAAATTTAGAAAATATCTAATAAAAAAAAAGAAGGCTTAAAAAATGGGTCATAAAAGGTTAAACTACTTCACAACAATTTTTACACATGTACTCCAAATCAAAAATCTTTAAATAAGTAAAATTTAGGCTAGCAACAAAGTAGCATCCTACAATGTCCACAAGTAGGAGGAAATGAGAAAGTCCAGATGTGACAGAAATGATGGTAGAACTGAACAAGGGCTTCAAAATGATTTTTGGAGCATGCTTAAACCTGTGAAGAAACATGAAGTTATTTGAGGAATCTAAGAAAATATCAAAGAAAATTGGATTATTGGAATATTATCTAAAGACAACAATGTAAATTAAAAAACAAAACAAAATAAAACACCCCTCATTTATTAGGGTTTAACAGTAGACTACAAGTCAGAGGAAGAACCCAAACATAGAGGGTAAAAACTCTCCAAAAGAAAACTAGACTGAAAAGTTGCAAAACAGAAGCCTTCCATAACTTAAGGCATGGTCAACTCTGGTAGACATTTAGGAGGAACTCTCACATAAACTCCTGGAAAATGGGAAAGAAATAACCATTTTCCCATTTATTAAACATTGGCTCTCATCTGTCTTAAGAAAAGGCATCATACAAAGTAAAACAGCTTAAGAAAATAAACTGCAAAGACCTCTTAGTATCAGTGTAAAAATCTTCAGGAAATTCTCTTGGCATATTGAAAATCGGCATAAAAAAACAATCCGCATCAGAAAAGTAGATTTTATTCTGGAAATAAACTAAATATTTTACAATCAGATTAACTCCCTGGAAGTAGTCCCATAGAAACCCATCTCTAGCATATTTCTAGGCATTATCAATTTTATCACATTTAGTTTATCATGAAGATTTTTAAAAAATAAATATAATGAAGATGCACTTTTCATTTCCAATTGCTGTTTGTTGAAGGCATTCACTTACAATGTTCTCACTGACATTCATGCCTTCAAGCATCAACTAAGACAGAGGGAAGATACTTAATTTGCAGAACATTTGACTTTTGTGGAAGACAATGTTTGAAGTCTTGTGTCGTACTGTTTCCCCTAACCTGACACTATCAATTAGAGCTAAACTGTTGATGATAATGTGGTGAATTCTCCACATTCTGCCGGTTATTCCCTCTGCTGTGTGATTTCCTTCAGTTTTTGCAATCCAGTCGGTGGCGTCTGTTTTCACTTTCCCATTGGCAAGTGTCTATCCTGAGTCATAGTGACCTCCTCCTGCCCTGCGGTAAGGAGGGAGGCTGTTGGGCTCTTGCTCTTGACCATGTGGGAAGAAGGAATGGAGGCACACTTTGCAGAGCCCAGTTTGTAGCTTTTCTCAAGCACTTCCAAGAGTCACCCACCCAAGAGTCCATGTATTATGCATTTACACTACTGAAAGACTGGAGATATCGTCTAATGTTTCCTGTGGGTAACCTGAATTTGCCCTCAGACTACTTCAGGCTTCTCCAGTTAAGAGGAATCTTTAGTGTGACATTTGACTGCATTCTTATAAATTCCCCAAACTAGCTCCAACATGCCTTACATATCAATGGCTTGTTACCTACGGGTTTGACTCCCTCTGTGGTTGGCTTCTAGGGAAATTAGCCAAAACATCAGCTGCTCCAACTGTGCTGTCAAACCAATGTGACCTAGATAAACAACATTTTTTTCTTCCTTTTTCATCTAAACAATGTTTTTGTTTTTGTAAATTGTTTCTTTTAGATGACAAATAAGGTTAGCCAAATCACTGAAATTTTTTTGTTTCTTTATTTACTCCATATGACTGAAGGGAGAAAAGGAAGTTGGTTGGTCTGAGTAGCTCCCCTGGTTACTCTCCTCTAATAAGATTCCCACTGTCTTCTTCTGACGGAAAATACTCCAGTTCACATAGCAAGCAGCCACCGAGCAGCTGACAGATTGCTTTTCAAAAGAGAATCTTTCTAGTTCACAACCAGCATTTTATGAAGTGTTTTTTTCAAAGAAATTTGCAGGTGAAACACTGTACCAGTTCATTGTGGTTCTCTGGTGTCTGGAGTTTGGAAGGTATTCTTTCTCACAGTGGGCCAAATACACACGGATACCTCTGAGTTGTTCTGGGAGCAGGTTTAGACATGCTCCTGAATGGGGCATGGAGTGGAATGATATGAAGGGGAAAACATCAGACAATGTGAAACAGAGGACATTCCCAAATAAGTGGACTGTATTAAAGACATGTGAGTGGTTTAGACTGTGGCATAACATAAAAAACAAAGCTGCCAGGTTTGAGAAACAGAGGGACTTTATAAAAGGTGAAGGCAATCTGACATTTATTCTTATAAGATAATAGAGCCTTGGGAGGCTATGGGAGAGACTGTGACTCTGGACATCTGAAGTGAGCACAGAAAGGAAAGGAAACATCATAGAAATGCAACTGGGACATGAAACCAGGGTGTTTGCAGATTTATTACAGCCCAGAGCTGGAGACAGATGACTCAAGAGGGTTGTAGGTACAAAGCAAAAGAAATACCAATGTGTATTTTACTGAACTGTCTTCTAATTTATGTTTTTCAACACATAGTAAAAGTTTATGGATATTTCTTTAAATATCCCTGTATTAAAATAACAATGCCAGCTACCATCCCTGTACTGGATAGTTTTGTGTCAACTTGACACAGCTGGAGTTATCACAGAGAAAGGAGCTTCAGTTGGGGAACTACCTCCATGAGATCTAGCTGTGGGGTATTTTCTCAATTAGTAATCAAGGGGGAAAGGTCCCTTGTGGGTGGGACCATCTCTGGGCTGGCAGTCTTGGGTTCTATAAGAGAGCAGGCTGAGCAAGCCAGGGGAAGCAAGCCAGTAAGGAACATCCCTCCATGGCCTCTGCATTAGCTCCTGTTCCCTGACCTGCTTGAGTTCCAGTCCTGACTTCCTTGGTGATGAACAGCAGTATGGAAGTGTAAGCCAAATAAACCCTTTCCTCCCCAACTTTCTTCTTGGTCATGATGTTTGTGCAGGAATAGAAACCCTGACTAAGACAATCCCCAAGCAGTCCATGGCAGTAATACAGTTTTCATATTCAGCTTATTTTCCCTTTTACTAGGACCACTAATTTGGGTTGTCTTTTCTCCATCCCCCAACAATCCCTTTCTTCAATTCACAATAATATCTTTTCCTCTGATTTCACTAAAACAAAAGAAAGCAAAATAGATCTATGTCTTACTCAAAGCACCAAAATTTATGAACTGTCAGATCCAGATGTGGCCAAGGCGAAAAAAATGTATGGCCGAAGGGTAGCTCTGAATGCAGACAGACCAACCCAAAACCTTTAAGTTGTTCAAACCATTATGAGATGTGTATGCGTGTGTGTATGTTTGTGTGTGTGTGTTTGTCTGTGTGTGTGTGTGATATTTTTCTTTTACAACGTAGTTGTTTAGTTTTCAAACATGACCCCTGTAGATGACAACATTGCATTGTGACACAAAATGTCACAAACATGTCACTCAGATCTACTATTCTGCTTTCTCTCAGTTGATACTACAGGCATTGTTTGTGCTTCAAACTTTTGGCCAATCCTTCATTGGTACACTTGTTGCTGGCTCTCCTCCTGGAGCCACTTCTCATTTGATTCTATATTATCATTTTTCTTCGTTGTATTATTTTCAAAAGCATTGAGACATGCTTCAGTATGCCTCATGCTCAACAAAGCAACGACCCAAATCTAACTCAACACACAAAAGCAGAAAGCTCGTCATACTGTCTCTCCAGTTACCATCTTATTTTTTTCTCTACTGTTAGAAAAAGTATAAGTGTTGTTTGTCCTCTGTCACCAATTTCTTGCTTGACATCTATTCTCAAGTTACTTCAATTAGAATTTCATCTCTAACTGAAATCTCATTAATGACCACCATTTTATAATGCCCAATAATCATGGCCATCATCTTCTATGGTTCTTGGTAGGATTTGAGACAATTAATGGTATTTGAGGGGAACCTCTCTAAAGGTGACTTGTCCCTCAAGTCTGAGAGATTACTTGGTGTTTCCACCTCCTTAGTTGTAGTATCTCTCCATAGCATCCTCTAGACTTATCACTTCCAGTATTCAGCATAAATCTGATTCTGAACTATGTAGTGAACCTTTCTAGCCCTCTGGCACTCAGTTTGTTCCCAGTGATTGTTAGTTTTAATTGTCACATTGACACAATCTTGAATCACCAAGAAGACAGTCTTGGTAAGAAATTATTTAGATCAGGTTGACCAGCAAGGCATGTCTGTGGAGTGTTATTATGTCAATTGAGGTAGAAAAGACACTCTACTGTTGATGGTACCATTCCCTAAGAAATGGCTTCTGCTCTCAGTGGAACACCAGCTGCATCCATCAGTCTACTGCTCTTTGCTTTTGACTATGATGTTTGTTTGATGACTGGCTGCTTCTAGTTCTTCCCTCAACACCATGGCATGATCAGATTTCTATTTCACCTTATACTTAACAGTTCCAGATCCAAGTCCACATTTCTGTTTTTCCAACGTATTATTTTCATTTTTCTCATTCTAAGAAAAGAGTTCCCATTTTCCTCTACTGCTAAAAGCTATAACTTACTCTGTCTCATACCATTGGCTATATTTTCAAATCCTACTCTAGCCACCATTTTCCATGGTGATTTATATTAGCTTGTAAGTAGGACACTCATGAGAATTGGTTGATTGAATAGGGTGTTGTGTTTTGTAATTTTTCTGTGCAATATTTTATCTACCCATTCATGTTAGTTTCCTTTATGTCTCAGATGACAGTTTTCAAAAGGGAACTCAGGTGAGAATTTAAAGTTTAAGAATATTAAGAGCATATATCTTAGCTAACCAACACTTTTGTTGCTAGAAGCTGTAGCTTAAATGTGCTTTCCAGCTACATTTGAAGGACTGAAATCAATCCCGTGATGATGCATGTGATTAATAATTTAGAGATCGTTAAGTAATCATGTTTGCTAGAAAAATAAATGGTCTTAAGCCACAGGTGAGAGAATCAACTGCCAAGTGAGAGATTCTGCTTCTGTTTCTGACACATACGTAAGTCCTATCATCATTACATGATTTTCCTTTTAAGCAATGGGGACAGTAACTGCCTGGGATCACAACAGAGCTGTTATACAGCAGAATCATGGGTACATATGGACATGTTTTTCATATTTTTAAGGGAAGATAAAGTTTTCAAACATTAATTTCGTACAATACAACTTAAAGTTGCCCAATTCTATTTATTGTTTTTTCCAAAAATTTATAACACATGTAAAAACATCCATAATAAAAAACAAACTTGAGTTGGAAGCAACAAAGCTTTACTTACAGACACACATACACACACATTAAATTATTTATTTATATTTCACATGTCGCCCCCCCTTCCTAGCACTCCCTCCAAGAATTCTTCACCCCATCCCCCCTTTCCCATTGCCTCTGAGAGGGCACTACCCCCCCATACACCCATCACCCATCTACCTCCCAACAACCCTCCCCCACATCCCAATTCCCTGGGGCATCAAGTCTCTACAGGATTAGGCATATCTTGTCCCACTGAGGATAGACAAAACATTCCTCAGCTACATATGTGCCGGGGACCACAGAGCAGCCCATGTATGCACAGAACATTTTATGAGACTAGCTTAGTGCTTTATAAGCATGCTATCTAGAAATCAGATGTTTTCCTTAGAAGCAATGTCAATTATGATGTTGATATTGTCTCAAAATTTCTGCACTTATCTACATTAAAAATTTATACTTGACCTGTTACATTATAGATAGTCTTAGTTATTAGATGTTCAGAATGAATGTTAGTATAGTTACTAAATATTTTATTTTATTTTTTGTTTTTTCCAAGATAAATTTTCTCTGGGTAACAGCCCTGTCTGTCCTGAAACTCACTCTGTAGACCAGGCTGGCTTCAAAGTCTCAGAGATTCAGGTGCCTTTGTCTTTTGAGTGCTGGGATTAAAGACATGTGCTACCACAGCCTGGCAATCAAATATTTGAAATGTTATTATTCCCTAAGAACTCTCTTTAGGATTTAGGAAGCATTCTGGGTTCATTTCTGCATGGTTCAAAGTAGATTATTTGAAGATATGCAGAGAATAAAGTTTCACACAACTGATAAACATCAGTTGCAGATTGCCAAGGAGGAATTTAGTTGGTATTCCTGTAGTAAGCAAAAATAATCAACTCAGTTTGCTTGCCATTTTGTCATGTTCTTGCCCATGATGCTTTGCCTTGTGTATGTACCTTTACACCATCTATATTTCCAGGTGATTTTACATAAATTATTATTCGTATTGCTTCCATGAGGCTGTGTTGGATTATATTGTACTTACCTTCGGAAACAAAATTAAATGTTAAGCCCATAATAAACTACAATATTGTAGGTTAAAAAGTGCCATAGGCATGAGAGGAGATGTGATGAGGTTTTGGTCTTTTCTGAACAAGGTGAGGCATCTGGGACCATCGAATATATGATTTATCTTTTCCTTTGCTTCAGCTGACACAAGAGACAAATATGTTACTGATGATTCATTTTAATTAAAATATAATACAAGAACTAAAATGTGATTTAGTGTGTCATGAAACAAGAGTCCTAATACCAGCCATAGGAAGCCCCAGGCTGGTGGACTCAGTTTCCTGGCCAGTCCCTTCAAAGCTTCTGATCCAACTCTCTCCAGCATGAGCTTGTATGTACGTGTGACTCATTTCTGCTTACATTCTTTCTTTTCCATTTGTATCCATCGCTCATGTTCACTGAGAGCCTCTGTCTACTGGCTTTTGTATGGGATGATGGATTTTGGCTTCTTCATTCTGTCTTCTCTCCTTTAAAAAGTTTCAGCAATATTCTAGAAAGAGCATAGCTGGCTAGATTTCTCTTCCAATGCTTCTGAAAGCTGGCTTACCTCCCTTAGATCTTGCTGTCTTCGAGTCCACATAATGACCTGAGGTGTAGTACATTAGGGATTTGTGTCTTTTCTTTTCTTCTCTTCTTTTTTTTTTCTAGGTAAGAAGGTAACCACCTATGTGGAAAGGCTGCTTCTGACTGTGTAACCTTATTCTCTGAACTCCAGTTTCACAAGCAATATTGTCAATTGTTATCTGTGACATGATGTTCTGGATTACTACAATGTATTTTATTTGTTTTTTTTTTTTTTCAAGCAAAGTTGTTATATCAAGACATGAGAGTCTACATCAGCATGTAAAAGTAATGTAAGCCTGTCATCCACTTTGCTGTATAGCAATATTGTTTTATGTGTGACACACAATTTTACACCAGATATTAAAATTTTTATATACTTGCAGATTCAATCTCTCTCTCTCTCTCTCTCTCTCTCCTCTCTCAGAATTTTTTATTAGATATTTTCTTTATTTATATTTCAAATGTTATCCCATTTCCTGGTTTCCCTCTGAAAACTCCCTATCCCCTCCCACCTGCTCACCAACCCACCCATTCCTGCTTCCTTGTCCTGGCATTCCTCTACACTAGGGCATCAAACTTTCACAGGACCAAAAGCCTCTCCTCCCATTGATGTCAGACAAGGCCATCCACTGCTACATATGTGGCCAGAGCCATGGGTCTCTCCATGTGTACTCTTTGGCTGGTGGTTTAGTCCCTGGGAGCTCTGGGGGTACAGGTTAGTTCATATTGTTGTTCCTCTTAAGGTGCTGCAAACCCCTTCAGCTCCTTGGGCCCTTTCTCTAGCTCCTTCATTGGGGAGCCTGTGCTTAGTCCAATGGTTGGCTGAGAGCATCCACCTCTGTATTCAGGTTCAGTTTTAATATAACTAATTTACTTTATTGATTCATAGGAAACATTTTAGATATTCAACTGACAGCTTTTCTGAGGGAACATCTCACTAGAGGATGTACATGCTATTTACAAACTCAGACAATGCATTTGATTCATAGACCACTGTCAGGTTTTATCTACCCCTGATATTTCACCATCCATTCACATGCCAACATAATGAAAAGGACAAATATCTCCTTTTTGTTATTATTGTTTTTGTTTTGTTTTATGAGACAGGATTTCTCTGGGTAGCTTTGGCTGTCTTGAAACATTCTCTATAATAGACCAGGCTTGCCTTTAATTCATAGTGCTGAGATGAATTCATAGCCACGTCCTGGCTGACAATAATAAAAATGTTTTTTAAGCCAGGGTGTATGACATTGGTCTTTCTTGAGTGTAATACTAAGCTCTACATGACAACCTCATAAAACACACAGTAATGAACCATCGTTCAAACAGAAGTTCTCAGCGTGACAGCCCCATAAAACACACAGTAATGAACCATTGTTCAAACAGAAGTTCTCAGAAGTGAGTAACTATATTTGGCTAAACAGTGAATTATGCCACACACGGAACATTAAGAATAGAGAGGACTGTTGCAATATTTTCATGCAAATTCCACAGTCTGTATTACAGGTTAAAATGTTCTCATCGAAAAACTGAATCTCACTGGGTAATTCTTATCACCTCTCCCAACTTCATGCTATTGTGTACTTGTCTGTTTCTATAAAGTTTTAACACTCACTATTTCATAAAAGGGACTTAAAAGCATATTTAACCTTTATGATTGCATTTTGTTTTGTTTGTTTGTGATGAACAAACTTTAAGAAAGAGGGATGCTTTCTTTCGAGTTTGCCTTGCTTCTTCCTTCATGGTCATATCTCCTAGAAAAGGGCAAATCCCCACCTCCACAAAAATCACGTTGCCTGTAAGACTAACTTGATTGGAAACATCACTAAACGTTGCCAAGAGACATGAAATTTGACCATAGCCTTAAAAACTGCACCAATCACAAGTGATGAGGATAAACAAAAGCTTAAACAGCTCTGGGCACAGGGAACCACCAAGAGGATTCTGGGAAGAAGGGGGTTTTTCATAGAACAGCACTTGGCTCATACCAATATAAATATATGTTGAATGGATGATGAAGACAAAAATGAATTTTTGCACAGAAAGAACAGTGATAAAAATTAATATTTGTCTATTGCTTTCAAACTTGTGTGAGTTTCTTATTTCAACATCAAAAATTTAACTGTTCAAATGGTTCTGTCTGGTTTCCACTGTTCTTTTGAAAAATTTGCATTTTGCAATTAAAAAAAAAAAAACTCTTGCCATGTTCCAAGAATTTTGGGTCAGATACCCAAAGGTACCTTGGGAAATAGATCCCTGAGGCATAATTTTTAAAGTTTCACTTGTTATGAAGCAAGTTTAGAATTGCTGGGTTTATAAAAACACGCATGTCAAGTGTTTTCCCATAACCCCAAGAGAACCCTCACGGCTCACTCACCCAATACAGCTCCACCTCGTCAGTCCATCACTTTTGTGATAAAGTTTCAACCCATGAATACAGAAGGACACAATCTCAATCATAGAAACTATACAATCCAAAGTGTGAAAAACTGTGGTGAACATTATTCTACTTAGTTTCCACCAAGGCATCTAATGAGAGAAGGCCCAGGGAGGACATCCTCCTTTAAAAACAAAACCAACCAACAAACAAAGCTTTGTATATGGCAGCCAACAAGAGAGAATCATTTGGGAATGGCTAAGGGTTCCATGCCCCAGTTTTAGGAAACTGTATTAAAGGACTGTCAAGTCAAGCCTAGCGAGCATTTCAGCACACCCAGCTGGTTTAGGGATTGAAGCAGTTTCTAGACTGTGGCTGTATATATGAATAATCCTATGTTTCTATATACAATCCCAGTACTTCGAGAAAAATCAATAACCTAAATATTTAAAGGAGGCAGCTGGGTGTGTATATTTTTTAAAAAGTTTTTTTTTCCTTTCAGAGATTTGAATGTCATACCTATGACATCATTAGCCATGACCAGCTGGAATAATTGGATATAAACAGGATGCTCAGACAGTGTTATCTGTTTGTCTAGGAGAGTGGTCTGGGAAAAATGAAAAAAAAATTTCCCAATGGAAAAAATGAAGATCAGGATCAGTCAGAATGTTTCCCAAGGAACTCGTTATAAAACACAGAAGAGGCTTACTACAGGGAATGCTCCGTGCATCTGAACAGTGGCATAAAAGCCCTGTGCCCAGATGGTTTTGTCTTAAGGTGGTTCATTTGGTGGCAAAAGGAAAGGAAGAGGCCAGTGTGTACATCCCACCAACTCACAGCAACAGTAAAAAAAAGGCCTCTTTGGCAGTTCATGTTGAACAGGGCCTTCTCTGTGGTAGGAATAACAAAGATTGTATAAATGTCACTAGTGATAATGATACTCTAAACAGAGCTTCCTTTGACTACTGTAGCTGGTTCTGGGTGGAAGACACTGAGGAAGCTAAGGGAGCAGTCAAAGCTTCTATGCCTCACATCTTGTTATAGGGAAGGAAATGTCTTCAGAGGTACAGGGAAACTGATTTGCTGAAATTTATGACGTTATGGAAGCTGCCTCAAGGACTTCAGTTCTTTTAATTTCATCTTGGCACAGAGATATGTTCATGGCAAAAATTTGAATAAAACGTACACTTTTTAAGGTGATAGGAGATGTGTATTGAAGTGTTTCCTATAACTTCATGCTCTTTGGAAATGATGGGCCATGGGACCTCACTGACAGAAGTAGGTCACTAGATATGAGCTCTTGAAAGTCAGCAAGCCCTGGTCCTGAACTTGTTCTTAGCACCCTAGTGTGTCATGATGTGAGCAGCTTCCAGTAAATGCTACTCTCACCAGGAGCTGAATGCCTCCTCCAGGACTTTAGCTACAATGGACTGAGAGCCTCCAGAATATTCACTACATATGTAATTTACAGAAAGCTCTATAACACCACATTGTTCAAATCAATAAGATGAGCACTCAGTAAAAAAGCTAAAACAAGACAAAACACATCAGGGGGACCCACAGTGCAATTCCTAAAGTAGGAAAACAAAATAACTAAATTACATGAAAAAGTGCTTATCCTTGTCAGCCATATGGTAAACTCAAAAGAGACTCATAATTTCATGCTGTGCACTTTACTAGGATGATAAAGTATGGAAACTAAAGATTGTTAGTGAAAGCTGTGGAATTATAGTTAGTACAGATAAGCCTATCAGGGGGTCAAGAGGATGAAGGATGTATGAAGGAATGTCTTTGTAGACATTGTTCACAAAATTATAATAATCATAAATAGTGCTACTGTCCTCTAGAAGTACAATACATAGGCACATTTTGGCAACTGAATTTTGATTAATAAGTAAAGGTATATAAAATATGGAAATAGCACTCATAATCTGAGATAAAATAAGCAGAACATAAAGTACAATTCCATGTAACCAAAGCTAAACATCCTGTGATGCTAAAGTAGACAGATTAAGGGTAATAAGGGCCTAGAGAATACTAAGCAGTAAGCCAAATGTGGCGGCAAATTCTCTCCTACTTGTCTGCAGGACAATTCAATGAAATTCTCGTCATCATTTAAGAAATCAGAGTTAAACTATCCTCACTTTAAGGGTGTGGCAATATTGAAGTGTGATGATAAAGATAAATTTCTGAGCAAAGATCCTGGTGCTAGAGGCACAGTACCAAGGGGCTATTTTGACAACTCTGAACGATGTCGAAAGGAATCAAAACAAGAGAGTAATTACTGAGAAACCTGACAAACATGGTTAAACCCACAATCAATCATCTCTGAGAGAGAGGGAGGGAGAGGGAGAGAGAGAGAGAGAGAGAGAGAGAGAGAGAGAGAGAATCTGAAGAGACAGTCTTGAAGTATTTCGTGTCTTGTAAGTGGGGACAGGGAACTTTAAAACACATATTTAGGAATTTGATAATTTTAGTATACCTAGAACAGACACCAACCAAGTGGATCACAATCTTTATATTCAAATACAATAGACCTATTCGTTTCTCAGAGGACTGAAATGTCATTTAGTTAGTTTCTCATAGAAACAAGAGGGAAATTTCCCCAAATACCTACCAAAGTTTTCTCAAATATCAACCATGTTCTTAATACTCAAATAAGATTGTAATAGCTGTGGTTGTACAAGTATTGGTCACACTATGCTCATAATTTTTATAATTAAAGTATTATATGCTCTTGATAAAAGATCTATAAGCTATAGCTTTGTAATTAGTTAAAATGTGATGGAAGGAGCCACGTGGGCAGCACATTTCCCAAGCACAGATGTTTCCATCATACTTTAAGAAAGAGCTTTGCACAATCAGTGTGAACGGCCATCTGTGGCTGCACTGTAAGAATTCCGAGGAGCCCTACTGAGAGCCGGATTCGGGTTTTTTGTCTAACACTATTTTTCTGTGTCTGCGTTTTTCCAATCCGACTTTTCATTTCTGTGGGTTGGAGAAATATTCATTTTTAGCTTTGTGCATTTTACCAGTGTCTATGAAAGTAGCCACTGTCTTAGGAAAAAAAAAGAGAGAGCATAAGATGGAGAGGAGTGATAAGCCCATAGCTGGAAACATGATGTGTACCAATCCGTGGGTAGGAAAGTTCTAGACCATTGGGAAATGGCTTCTTGGAAATATGTGAAGTGTGATGCCCAGGAGATCCTTCAGGGTATCCAGAACAAACAGAAAACAGCCTGTACTTCATGGGTAGGCCAAGGGTTATCCCCACTTTGAGCTGTTAGCTTTTAATGCTCTTGTGTTTTTCACATGTAACCTGCACACAGACAGTCAATACTTCATGAATATAAAGAGGTAGCAGCTTATTGCTTCTCTGGCTCATAGTTCATTGGGAAATATACAGAGCCCTGAAGGTCATCTACATCCCAGAGATGCAGAAGGGAAGAACATAATGTGGCATGCATCTATCACTAAGGCATTGCTTTATATCTGAACCCCAGCCTCCTCATAGTCTTCAAATCTTCCTGTGAGTTCAACCTACTAAATTCTTCTGACGCGGGGAATCCAACAAACAAACTCTCATAAGCACATTTATAATTTCTGAAATTTGGGTGAGTGAGGGGAGCCCAGGCTTTGCTGAGAAAAGACATTTGGAAATACAGCGAGCAGGTTTAAATGCAAAAGGAAATGGAGAGTTACTCTTGCATGATACATAATTTCAGTCAAACAGCGGATCATAAGCACAAGTACCAAAAGAAGACAATAAAACCCAAAGTCCAACAGCAAAGTCAATAGCTGAATGTATTTACCAGGCTAGGGGCACAAAGTGAATAGACCATTTCACCTCTTATTTAAGGAAAACTGTCAGTGCTTGTTAAGCACAGGCATGGAGTGGGCTCACACAAAGGATGCTTGCTTACTAAGCTCCATGACATGAACTAAGAATAGAAGTCTTGACAGAATGGAATGAGTCTTTGCCTCTGTCCACAACTGATTCAAGTCAATGCCCTGTTCCCTAGTTGGTATACTGTCAGGAAAGCATTATCATGGAGAGAATCTTGTGCAGTGGATAGCTCCACATCTGGGCACCATCAGTTCCAAGCTAGTTGCAAGATATTGTTTTGAAATACAACATAGGTTATGAGGTCACTTAAGACTGCACAGCTACAAGTGATCCATTTTTTCTTCTATAGCACACAGGAAGATATATCCTTTGGACCTTCCTAAGTTTCTGTTAAGATTATTAGTCCAGGGTAGATGAGAGTGAGTTTCATTTACTATCTGGACAAGGAATCTCCATAGCCTGCTATTCATTAGAGAGCCCTTCAGCTCACCATATACACACATGTCTATACAGACTTCATCCACTTGATCAATGTTCCATGCTCAGGAGCTGGTCTCCTCAGAAATGCCACCTTGTATTTATACCCTTTCTGGAGGAAAACAGAAACAAATATATGATTGAAACCATTGCTGCAACATATTCAGAAAATTAGCTCATTCAAGGTTTCAATATATAATCATAAGATAAAGAATGAGAAAAAATTTTAAAAGATTTATTTAATATTATATCTAAGTACATTGTAGCTGTCTTCAGATGCACCAGAAGAGGGCATCAGATCTCATTATAGATGTCTGTGAGCCACCATGTGGCTGCTGGGATTTGAACTCAGGACCTTTGGAAGAGCAGTCAGTGCTCTTAACCACTGAGCCATCTCTCCAGCCCCAAAAACATTTTTATCAATGATATGTAGTCACCTAACATAAAACTACTACATTGGTAAAACAAACAAACAAACAAACAAACAAACCAAAACTGAAAATATAAAGTTCTGCATTTAACAGCTGGAGTGGTGTAGAGAGAATATCTTGTGTATTGTATGGATACATCATCTGTCAATTAAAAAGCTTATGGCCTATGGCTTAGGAAAGAAAAAGAGGTGGGACATCTGGGAGGAAAAAGTATTCTGGAAGAAAGAAGGTGAAAGGGTCACTGAAAAGTAACAATGAGATAGACTCATGGTCCCTGAGCATAGGTAACCAGCCATGTGGCAAAATGTAGGTTAAAATAATTTTGATGGGGATTGCATTGAATCTGTAGATTGCTTTCAGCAGGATAGCCATTTTGACTATATTAATCTTGTCAATCCATGAGCATGGGAGATCTTTCCATCTTCTGAGATCTTCTTTGATTTCTTTCTTCAGAGACTTGAAGTTCTTGTTATACAGATCTTTCACTTCCTTAGTTAGAGTCACACCAAGGTATTTTATATTATTTGTGACTATTGTGAAGGGTGCTGTTTCCCTAATTTCTTTCTCAGCCTGTTTATCCTATGTGTAGAGAAAGGCCATTGATTTGTTTGAGTTAATTTTATAACCAGCTACTGCACTGAAGCTGTTTATCAGATTGAGGAGCTCTCTGGTGGAATTTTTGGGGTCACTTATATATACTATCATATCATCTGCAAACAGTGATATTTTGACTTCTTCCTTTCCATTTTGTATCCCCTTGATCTCCTTTTGTTGTCAAATTGTTCTGACTAGGACTTCAAATATTATATTGAATAGGCAGGGAGGAAGTAGGCAGCCTTTTCTAGTCCCTGATTTTAGTGGGATTGCTTCCAGCTTCTCTCCATTTAGTTTGATGTTGGCTACTGGTTTGCTGTATATTGCTTTTATTATGTTTAGGTATGGGCCTTGAATTCCTGATCTTTCCAAGACTTTTATCATGAAAGGGTGTTGGATTTTGTCAAATGCTTTCTCAGCATCTAACTAGATGATCATGTGTTTTTTTCTTTGAGTTTGTTTATATAGTGGATTATGTTGATGGATTTCTATATATTAGAGCATCCCTGCATTCCTGGGATGAAGCCTACTTGTTCATGATATATGATCATTTTGATGTGTTCTTGGATTCAGTTTGCGAGGATTTTATTGAGTATTTTTGTATCAATATTCATAAGGGAAATTGGTCTGAAGTTCTCTTTCTTTGTTGGGTCTTTGTGTGGTTTAGGTATCAGAGTAATTATGGCTTCATAGAATGAAATGGGTAGAGTACTTTCTGTTTCTATTTTGTGGAATAGTTTGAGGAGAGTTGGAATTAGGTCTTCTTTGAAGGTCTGATAGAACTCTGCACTAAACCCATCTGGTTCTGGGCTTTTTTTTTTTTGTTGGGAGACTATTGATGACTGCTTTGATTTCTTTAGGGGAAATGGGACTGTTTAGATTAATTTGATCCTTGTTTAACTTTGCTACCTTGTATCTGTCTAGGAAGTTGTCCATTTTGTTCAGGTTTTCTAGTTTTGTTGAGTATAGCCTTTTGTAGTAAGATCTGATGATGTTTTGGATTTCCTCAGGTTCTGTTGTTATATCTCCTTTTTCATTTCTGATTTTGTTAATTATGGTACTGTACCTGTGCCCTCTAGTTAGTCTGGCTAAGGGTTTATCTATCTTGTTGATTTTCTCAAAGAACCAGCTCCTGGTTTGGTTGATTCTTTGAATAGTTCGTGTTGTCTCTACTTGGTTGATTTCAGAACTGAGTTTGATTATTTCCTGCCATCTACTACCCTTGGGTGAATTTGCTTCCTTTAGTTCTAGAGCTTCTAGGTGTGCTGTCAGGCTGCTAGTGTATGCTCTCTCTAGTTTCTTTTTGGAGGCACTCAGGGCTATGAGTTTTCCTCATACTGCTTTCATTGTGTCCCATAAGTTTGGGTATGTTGTGGCTTCTTTTTCACTAAACTTTAAGAAGTCTTTAAATTCTTTCTTTATTTCATCCTTGACAAAGGAATCATTGAGTAGAGTGTTATTCAGTTTCTGCATGAATGTTGGCTTTCTATTATTTATGTTGTTATTGAAGATCATCCTTAGTCTGTGGTGGTCAATTAGGATGCATGGGTTAATTTCAATACTTTTGCATCTGTGGAGGCTTGTTTTGTGACCAATTATATGGTCAATTTTGGAGGAGGTACCATGTGGCGCTGAGAAGAAGGTATATCCTTTTGTTTTAGCATAAAATATTCTGTAAATATCTATTCAATCCATTGTTTCCTATATAATCTTTTTTATCTAAATAATTGTTGCTTCCTATTATTTTTGTTATTAAAGGTGAGATTCTGTTCTTGAGGCTGTTTTCTTTTAGGTTTGTTGAAAGATTACTTTCTTGTTTTTTCTAGTTTGTAGTTTCCGTCCTCCTGTTTGTTTTTTCCCTTTATTACCCTTTGATGGGCTGGATACATGGAAAGATATTGTCTGAATTTGGTTTTATCATGGAATACTTTGATTTCTCCATCTATGGTAATTGATAGTTTTGCTGGGTATAGTAGCCTGGGATGGCATTTGTGTTTTCTTAGAGTCTGCATAACATCTGTCCAGGATCTTCTGGATTTCAGTCTGCTGAGAAGTCTGGTGTAATTCTAATAGGCCTGCCTTTATATGCTACTTGACCTTTTCCCCTTACTGCTTTTAATATTCTATCTTTATTTAGTGCATTTGTTGTTCTGATCATTATGTGTCTGGTAGAATTTCTTTTCTGGTCCAGTCTATTTGGAGTTCTGAAGGCTTCTTGTATGTTCATGGGCATCTCTTTCTTACGTTTGGGAAGTTTTCTTCTATTATTTTGTTGAAGATATTTGCTGGACCTTTAAGTTGAAATTCTTCATTCTCATCTACTCCTATTATCTGTAGTTTTGGTCTTCTCATTGTGTCCTGGATTTCCTGGATGTTTTGAGTTAGGATCTTTTTGCATTTTTCATTTTCTTTGACTGTTGTGCCCACGTTCTCTATGGAATCTTCTGCACCTGAGACTCTCTCTTCTATCTCTTGTATTCTGTTGCTGATGCTCGCATATATGGTTCCTGATTTCTTTCCTAGGGTTTCTATCTTCAGAGTTGTCTCACTTTGGGTTTTCTTTATTGTTTATAATTCCCTTTTTAGTTCTTGAATAGTTTTGTTCAATTCCATCACCTGTTTGGTTGTGTTTTCCTGTAATTTTTTAAGGACTTCTACCTCTTCAACAGTGTTCTCCTGTATTTCTTTAAGTGAGTTATTAATGCCCTTCTTGAAGTCCACTATCAGCATCATGAGATATGATTTTAAACCTGAATCTTGCTTTTTGGGTGTGTTGGGGTCTCCAGGACTGGCTGCGGTGGTAGTGCTGGGTTCTGAAGATGGCGAGTGATCTTGGTTTTTGTTATTAAGATTCTTAAGTTTGCTGTTTGCCATCTGGTAATCTCTGGAGTTAGTTGTTATAGTTGTCTCTGGTTGGAGCTTATTCCTCCTGTGATTCTGTTAGCCTCTGTCAGCAGTCCTGGGAGTCCATCTCTCTCCTGAGTCTCACTGGCCAGAATAATCTCTGTAGACAGCTCTACTCTTACAGGAAAGATGCACAGAGGTCTGGTGTTCAGACCTGCCTCTTAGCTGAAGACAAAGGCCTGAAACATGGCCTGTCCCAGAAGATGTGCTGCCCCTGCATTCTGGGCACTCACTGGATCTCAGGCAGGCAGATCCCTCCTGGGTGGACACCTGTTCTCTGGCAGGGATGGTTCCTAGATGTCCGGAGCCTGAAACAGGGTCTGTCTCAGAAGGTGTGTTGCTTCTGCCTGTCCCAGAAGCTATGTTGCTTCTGCAGTCCACTCACTCACCCTTAGCAGTCCGCGAGCTGACCTGTGCAGACTGGTCTGTGAGAGATCTGTGACCCAAGATGGCTCCCTCACCTGCTTCTGGAGGCAAAGCTCTCCTGGGAAGACACCTCTCCTCTCATGGGGAAGGCTCCCGGATGTCTGTAGCCCGAAATGGTGCCCGTACCAGAAGTTGTGCCTCCTCTGACCGTCCCAGAAACTATGTTGCCTCCATAGTCCGCACTCTCATCTGTGTAGACTGGTGTCTGAGGGACCTGGGACCTAATATCTTAACTGATTCTTAATAATCGGGAGTGTGGAAAAAGCATCCAGAAAATTAAATATACTAAACACCATCACAACTCAGAACTTGGAGTCTCTTGTAATGGTATTTATATTACATGGAAAGTGAAAATTATCACACAATAAATAAACATTAATCATTAGAGATATAAGTGAATTAAGATGGAGGATGTGAGTGGGTGCTAGGTTCTTGCTCTAATGTGGGCATGTGTTAGACCCCCAACACTGTAAAAGTAATTAATACAATGGATAAAAATAAAATGCATTCACAAGCCTCAGAAAGAGACTGTGTGATACATTCAGTGTAGCTTGAGCAGAGAAGATCCCCAGAGTGACTTATTTCCTTCAATATGAGCACACCTATTCCAACATGGCACAAGAAAGTCTTTGTTCTGTTGCTCACTTGATTACTTTCTATACTACACAGCTTTCATCCCTTAGGCTTCCAGGCAAAGAAAACATTCGTGAGCCCCTAGAAATGCTGAGTGATGAGATTAAGACACATTTGAGTGTATACAACACAATATTCTGAGAATACAAAGATCACATAATCCATCAGCCAATTGCTCCGTTGGTTTGAGAGCAAAGCGTATTGATGAACCTTTAAACACTGATATTCAGTTTTATTAGATAAAGCCTGCATCTGTGTCGTATGCCAGTCACAAGTCATATGCATTGTGCAAACGTGTGTACAAAACATCACATACTAAAATGTACTACATGTTTGATCATATGTTTTATTGTTGATTGGCAAATAACAAATCTAAAAAACTGTATGTTTGAACAAAATGAGATTATACAATATTTGGAAAGTGTCCATTTAATCTGAACACTGGTAAAAAATTTTCCTATAGGAATGAAAGAAAACATTCAAGCAATTCTTTTTGGGTCTTCCTGATGAATTATGGTGCACAATGCCCTCCATCAGAGCAGGGGCTTCAGCATCCTTCTGACTATGGCTAGTCCCCAGCATAAAGCTACTGTATTTAGACAAGCAGGGAACAAGTAGCACAATTATCCACCGGAGTGCCATGGATGATGTAGAAAATAAACAAACAGAGCATTCTAGGACATTTCAGAAACACTATGAGACATGGGATTAAGGAGTCTACAGGATCAACATCACAGATTTTATATGGCAATAACCTTCATTGTTTTATTTGATGGTTACTAACGTTCACATTTTATTTTACTCTTCCTCTGAGGTATTGATTATTATCACTAGAATTAGGTGCAATTGTAAAAATGGCTCAAAGTGAACACAAAGCTATACTTGGTCTCCATTCTCATCTGGAGGTGTGGTCCATTTCCATTAAGATGTGTCAGTTAGCCTTTGCCTCTGCCCCACCATTTGGAAGCTAGACTGGTCCTTGTGGCTGCCAAGATAAGTAGAATAAGACAAACACAGCACTGTTTAATCCACAAGGCTTCATCAAAAGCTGCAACATGGCTCCTCTCTAGCTCTGTCTCTGCATGTGTCTGTTGAACCCCCCACCATGTTATAGGAAAACACATAACATTTGAAAAAGACACATACACCCATTATAGTCAACAGCTGCAATTTTTGTCTCAGTTGATAAGCATTGTCAATTGCCAGGTTTGTGTGAGGAAACCCAGAGGTGGTCCCATTTACACCAACTGTAACCATCTCAAACTGCAGGTCCTTGAACGAAAATGCTCAGGTTGTAGGTTCTTTGCTATGATAAACAGACACCAAACAGAAATAGAGCATTTGATTGACTGAAAATCAAGATAAAATCAATTTATGGTAGAAAAAGTATTGATCTTCTAACCCAGTCAACTCTAAGTGTCAACTCTAAGCTCAGAAATCTTTCAACTTAGTCCCTTTAAAATTTAATATGGATGCCAGTTATTGACACTTAATGTAGATGTGATTTGGGGGGATTGGTTATGTTATTTGTAGGCATTTGTTTTCTGTTTCTTCAGTTACATTATTTATTCTTTGAGGGAAGAAACTATTACTCCCAACCTTTTGACATGTTCTCTAGATCATTGATTTAAATTCATAGTAGACTTTCCCTGGTCCCCTTGCCTAGGAAGTGTATAGCCAAAGGATAAACCACCTAATTTACCTATTGATTGCCTAGTAAATATCTGGTCATAGTATAATCTTTTTTTTTTTCTCTGTGTTTTTTTTTATAGTATAATCTTAACAGGCATAGGAGTTTTGTAATGTTCATTGATGTAATTTTATAAACCAGCATAGTGATTGGTAAATAGTAGACAATCAATATAGTTATAATAAGTAAATTTCTGGATTTCTCTTTATCAAAAGGTCACTCTTGAATTCATTACCTCTTTTTTTAACTAACTGCTACATATCAAATACATAAATACTAACTGCTCAGCTGTATAAATAAACTTGCACTTATGTTTTTAGGGCTAACCATCTGGTATTATATTTTTTGTGCTTTTCTCCAGATCCCAGCATCTTGTGGTTGCCTGTAGTTGTTTTGTGCAGTGCTGAGGCCTCCTGGGATTTTCCCTGTTCACTTTAGCATGTCTTTTATCATTGTCCTTGTTATATTTAGACAGTCACATGAGCAAGACTTTATGGATGTAACTTCTGAAATTCCTAGGAGTATCAATCTCACTACAAACTTCTGCTCCTCTAGTTCTTATTCTGCCCCCCTTTCTGAGATGATCTTTGAGCCTTAGGTATGAAAGTTGTACTGTAGATGTATTGAATGGGATTCTAAGCTCCACAGCTCTGCATGTTGATTGCTTGTGGTTCTTCTACAATGGTATCTGTCTGCTGCAAAGAGAGGTTTCCTTGACGAGGTCTGAGACAGTCACTACACTTATCTGTTGGCATAAGGACAACTATTCTGAATGTAGTTAAGCATTGTTCAGCTTTAGAAAAGTGGTGGTTGTAGATTCTCTTCCAAGATCTGTGAACTAGAACTAGAACTCATAACCAGGTATGATTTCCTTCCTGTTGAGTGGGTTCTAAATCCGATTTGACAAATTTTCACTACCATAAGGTATATGTGCCATTACTGAATACTTAGAGTTATTTTGCCATGCTGGTCCTTGTTGTGGTTCATAGTTACCATCATAGTTGGGTAGGTATGTTGGTTGCTTTCCGCCTTGGAAACTTACATGTCACCTTCTGGTACATGAAAGATAGTCACCATGGAGGAGGCTTTTGGATCAGTTCCAGGCCTCTGAGTCCTGTGTGTACAGTACATCATATCTCATCAGCAATAGGGATTTACCTTCCTTCTATCTCCTGAGAACAATGAAGGGCAGTGTCAATAGCTTACAGTGTTTTGGAAGTGTCTTGGAGAACTCTGACCAACACCTCAAAAATCAAACACACACACACACACACACACACACACACACACACACACACACACACACACCTGACTTCTCATGTCTTGCTTTTGGAGTCTGTGTTAGAGGTCTTCAGCTTTTGTAAGGAGAATTGTCAGCCCAGGCAGGAAATTTTTTTTTAAACTAAACGTACATTATACACCACCTTACTTGTTTTATGGGTACTTCCAGGAAGAGAGATAATGATAATTATGATTCTTAATGATGTTCCCAGACATCCTTACAATCATTTTCTCTTCCTCTGTCCTTCTGTGTTTATCTCCCTGCTCCCTCCTTTACTAGAGCTCTCACCCCATTCTAAATGCTTTTTAAAAGTGACTGTTTGCACTTCTTCTTTTGATATTTCCGTGTTCAGATCCATAGCGTATTTTTAACTGTGTTGTTTTCTACATGTTCTCTTTATTTTCCTTCTTTATATATTGTAGATACACTAATTAGTAGTTTTAGGGCACTACATCATATGTCTTTGATCTAATTGTAGTTGATGTTTGTATGACATGAGAGATAAGGACCTAGTTTCTTTTCTCTGAATGTTTAAGTTCATGTTTCCCAGCACCATCTATTGATGGTGTTTTTTTCCTAATGTATGTTTCTGACATCTTTACCAAAATCATGTAGCAGAAGTTTTGTGTTCTCTTCCTTTGGTTCATATGTCTGATTTTGTGCTAGTACCTTGCTGTTTTTATTACAATGGTTCTGTAATATAATTGAAATCTAGCATGGACCTATTTCCTATACTGTCTTCCTTTTATTTGGGATTGCATTGTTAACCTTCAGTTAACACACAGCTTTTGGTTTTTTTTTTTTTAAATATCTGTGAGGAAAGGTCCAGGTACTAGGATTGGGACTATATTTAAGGTATAGGTTGCTTTTGGTACAATGTTTGTTTTAAAAATATTAATCCTTCCTATTTTTCCATCTTCTGGATACTGAACCTCTTACCTGTCAGAGTTTGCAGCCGGGTAGAAGGCAAATATTTTAGGCTACGTTTACAGGTTCTGTTTACTCCATGAGCTAAGACTGCTAGGAACACCTGGGATGAGTTCTCAGGGTCCAGAAATTCCCTCACTAGTTGGCATTGGAAGCTCAAGGATGGTGAGAAGCAGAAGCATTGAATCTGACACTCTAGTTTTCAAGTATTCTTTAAGTAAAGTTCACAAGACAAATATACTTTAATTATTATCTAAATTATAAAAGAAAAATAATTTGATAATTGTTCGGGATACTGCTGAGCAAGAATGTTTGTTTAGTTGAAAGGGACCCATGCAAAAACCTCAAATGCAAAGCACTTTTTAAAAATCTAAGACCTTAAGCCAGTGACAGTGATCATTAAAACAAGGAATAGCTCTTCAAGCACAGGTTCTGTGCAAACATGGGGGCTTCGGTCCATGAGCCACCTGCTTCTGTTTGCAAATCACTTAATCTATTTTTGAATTGAATTTGACATTTATCAAAGGAAACACTCAACAAATGATATACATACAGATGTGATTAAAAGCTATTTATTCGCCCCCATGGCACCTCCTAACAAAATACCATTGAGACTTACATCATAATTTTAAAAAACAGTGTGTTCAACAAAGAGTTAAACCTTGCAGAAATGACCATTGTTCATATCTACATATGGAAACATATGTTTGTTGTTAAATGTTGGCAAATAAATGCAATAGCTTGGGTTAGGGGAAAGAAAAGAAAGAAGTGTCTTCACCCATATTCACAGCTATCCGTTAGGAAAATTCTAGTTAAAATGTGTGGACACATTTCCTAGATAATATAGAATGATATCAATCTGCAAGTGCTTTCTTTAAAGAAAGCAACAATCCTTGTTTTTCCATTATATGCAAACTAGCCTAGAATACAATTTTGTTTTCCAATTTTTAGTAGATATTTTTCTTCATTTACATTTCAAAAGTCCCCATACCCTCCCCCATCCCCCACCCTGCTCCCCTACCCACCCATTCCCCCCTATTGGTCCTGGTGTTCCCCTGTACTAGGGCATATAAAGTTTGCATGACCAAGGGGCCTCTCTTCCCAATGATGGCCAACTAGGCCATCTTCTGCTACATATGCAGCTAGAGACACGAGCTCTGGGGGTACTGGTTAGTTCATATTGTTCTTCCACCTATAGGGTTGGAGACCCCTTCAGCTCCTTGGGTACTTTCTCTAGCTCTTCCATTGGGAGCCCTGTGTTCTAATAGCTGACTGTGAGCATCCACTTCTGTGTTTGCCAGGCACTGGCATAGAGACCTGTAAGACAAGATGTGTAACCATAAGAAGCCACCCTGTAAGACTGTGGCTTCATGACAAACACAGTTCCTTAATTAATCACTGGCAATTTACTTTTTAATTGAATTCAATTAGTTGTTTGAAACAGACAGGAAATAAGTTATATTTTGAGTTCTTGTATTCGTTTTCATTCTAATTAGAGCATTTTGTGGTTAGTCCTTTTATAAATAATTAATTTCCTACCCCTCAAGGCCTACATTTGTTTGTTAAAAATATTCCACCGAGTAAATGTACCACATTTTCTTTATCTATTTTTCAGTTGAAGGACATCTAGATTGTTTCCAGTTTCTGGATATTATGAATAAAGCTGTTATAAAAATAGTTGAGCAAGTATTCTTTGGTATGGTGGAGCTTCTTTTGGGTACATGCCCAGGAATGGTATAGCTATGTCTTGAGGTAGAACTAATCACAGTTTTCTTAGAAACCACCAAATTGATTTCCAAAGTGCTTATACAAGTTTGTACTCCCACCAGCAATAGAAGAGTGCTCTCCTTGCTCTACACCATTAGCAGTGTGTGCTGTTGCTTGAGTTTTTGATTTTGGCCGCTCTGACACTCTGATGGATGTAAGATGGAATCTCATAGTCATTTTGATTTGCATATCCCTGAGGACTAGGGGCATTAAACATTTTTAAGTGCTTCTTAGCCATTAGAAATTCTAGTATTTCAAATTCTCTCTTTAGATCTGTACCTCATTTTTCTTTTTTTTCCCAGCATTTTTATTAGATATTTTCTTCATTTACATTTCAACTGCTATCCTGAAAATCCCCTCCCCCCTCCCTGCTCCCCTGCCTACCCAATCCTACTTCTTGGCCCTGGCATTCCCCTGTATTGGGGCATATAAAGATTGCAGTACCAAGGGGCCTCTCCTCCCAACGATGGCTGACTAGGCCATCTTCTGTTACATATGGAGCTAGAGACAGGAGTTCTGGGGGTTCTGATTAGTTCATATTGTTGTTCCTCTTCTAGGGTTGCAGACCCCTTCAGCTTCTGGGGTTCTATCTCTATCTTCTCCAATGTGGGCCCCGTGCTCCCTTTTAAGGATGACTGTGAGCATCCACTTCTGTGGGAGTCAGTTATATCAGGGTCCTTTCAGTAAACACTTGCTGTCCTATGTGATAGTGTCTGAGTTAAGTGACTGATTATGGGATGGATCCCCTGTGGGTTAGTCTCTGTATGGTCCATCCTTTCATCTTAGCTCTAAACTTTGTCTCTGTAACTCCTTTCATGGGTATTTTGTTTCCTATTCAAAGGAGGAATGAAATATCCACATGCTGGTCTTCCTTCTTGATTTTCTTGTGTTTTGCAGATCAAATTGGGTTATTAATGGTTTGGTGATGTCTAGTTTCTTAATTTCTTTAATATTTTGTATATCAGCCTTCTGTCAGATGTGGGGTTGGTGAAGATCTTTTCTCATTCTGTTGGTTGTAGTTTTGTCCTTTGGATGATGTCCTTTGTCTTATAGAAGCTTTTCAGTCTCATGAAGTTCCATGTGTTAAATGTTGATCTTAATGTCTGAGCTGTTGGTGTTCTGTTTGGGAAGTTGTCTCGTGTGTATGAGGTTGACCCTAGGTGAAACTCCTAGCAATGGGGGAATACAGAGTCCAAAGCAGCAATCTTTATAACCAGAAAAGACCTCCAATGGAGAGACTGCGATATCAACCCAGTCACAAACTTCAAAGATTATGTGCAAGGATAAAGATAGAGCAGAAATTCAGGGAACAGCCAACCAATGACTGGACCAGCTTAGGAAGGAGCCCACTCATGATACTCTGCTATACTCCCAGACAGGTGCCTAGCATTGCTGTCGCCAGAGAGGCTTCATGAAGGAACTGATGGAAACAGCTGGACTTCAGCCGAACACTGGGCAGAGCTTGGGAAAGTCTAAGGAAGAGGGGAACAAAAAAATTGAAGGAGCCAGAGAGTTTAAGGAAAACACAAGAGAGCACATAGAACAAATTGCCTGAGCCCATAGGGACCCACATAGCCTGAACCACCAAATGGAGAGCATATATCAGACGGACCTAGGTCCTCGGCACATATGTAATGGTTGTGCAGTTCCGTCTTCATGTGGGACTCCTCACAGCAGGAGCAGGAGCAGGAGGTATGTCTGCCTGTTTTCTGCCTTTGGATCCCTGCCCCTTAATGGGACTGTCTTGCCACAATAGGAGACTATGCACTTAGTCTTGCTGCAACTTAACATGCCAAGGTGAGTTGATAACTATGGGAGGCCTCCCTTCTTCTGAGCTTTTTCTTAGGGAGTACAGGAGGATGGCAGAGAGTTAAGGTGTGAGGGAGGGACTGGGAGGAGAGGAGGGAGGGAAAAATGCAATTGGAGTGTAAAATAAACAAATAAAATTTTTTGCCTTTTTTATTCATTTTTTTTTTACACTCCAGATTTTATGCCCCCTGCCCCGTCCACCCTCTGACTGTTCCATATCCCATATCTCCTCCCCACCCCCTGTCTCCGTTCCTACCCACCCCCAAAGCCCACCCCACCTGACCTCTAAACTCCCGGGAGCTTCCAGTATCTTGAGGGTTAGGTGCATCATCTCTGAATGAACACAGACCTGGAAGTCCTCTGCTGTATTTGTGTTGGGGGCCTCATATCAGCTGGTGTATGCTGTCTGTTTGGTGGTCCAGTATTTGATAGCTCTCAGGAATTCAGATTAATTGAGAGTGCTGGTTCTCCTACAGAATCGCCCTCCTCCTCAGCTTCTTTCAGCCCTCCCTAATTCAACCACAGGGGACAGCTGCTCTGTCAATTGGTTGGGTGCAAATATCTGGGTCTGACTCTTTTTTTTTTTTTTTTGGTTTATACTGTTTTAATCCATGTCAAATGTAGTTTACAAAGGGAAAGGACAAGTACCTTTGTATAGAATATACAGACACAGCATCACTCTTTCAGCTGCTTATTGGATCTTCCAGAGTCTGGTCATGCTGAGTACCTTTGCTCCGTAGCCTCAGTAACAGTGTCAGGCCTTGGGACCTCCCCTTGTGGGGTGTCACTTTGGGCCTGTCACTGGACCTTCTTTTCCTTAGGCTCCTCTCCATTTCCATCTCTGTAGTTCTTTCAGACAGGAACAATTATAGGTCAGAGTTTTGACTGTGGGATGGCAACCCCCTCTCTCATCTCCACAGGATGACAGGGCACCAAATATGGACAATTTTAAAAAGGAAAAGAGAAAAGAGAAAGCTTTAGTTGGTTGATTTCTGTATTCTTGCCCAGCTCTAACTAGATTTCACATTGCTTCTTGCTGAGGCACTACCTGCATTTTCCTTACTGGGAAGATTCAGGATATACCTGGTAAACTACAACTCCTGACCACACAGCTCATTGTCATGATGAGAAAGCAGAAAAGTCAGATAAAAATCATAATGTAAAACCAGTCCCATATTCCAAATTTCTGTCTCTAAAATCAACAAAAGCACTGTGCTAACAAACCACAAAAATCTCTTCAGGCTTGAATATGTGATAACAATTGATGAATTGAAACACATACCACAAATTAATCTCCTTAGGAATTGGAGGTCCATTCTAAGAGCATGGCTAGATGATTTGCACTCGTGTATAAGGAGAGCCTGGCTCTTCTGTTACCATGACACCCAAACAAATAGCCAAACTTACCTTCCAAGCCAGCATCCTTGTTCTCAGGACTTATTGACTGATGCACAGCAGGGACACAGTGTCAGATCACATTTATTTTCCCCAGTGACTATTGCAGTAACATGCTTCTGAGACAACAGTCTAGCTTCCCTCATATGCTTGTTTATTATTTTCTGCTCTGCCATTTATTTCAAGATTGCATCAGCTTTCCTCTCACATATTTGGTACAAATGATTGAATCAAGGTTATATATACTTCTATCATTTTTTCTAAAATAAACAACAAAAATCAAGATGATTTAAAAAGTAAGAGATTTCAGCGGGGGCATAAGATATAACCAACTCAGCAGAAACTGGGTTAGTGTGGCTTTAATGTGATTTTAAAAGGTCTCCAGCCTAGTGTTTGCATTCAATTTCCTGGATAGTCTAAAATGAGACTTTAAATAATGTACCCAAAGGGAGACCATGAGTTGGTGGCTGACCTAGTAAAACCTGTGAGCAGAAAGATGATAATAGATGGTCAGTAATATATGTTCTCAAAATCAAAAGAATCCAGGGCATAATTTTCATAATAAAAATGTGCAGGTGAGATCAGACATGTTCAGGGTAGCCTTGGTCTCTCTCAGTGGTCTCAGTGGTCTCAGTAGTCTCCGTGGTCTCCGTGGTCTCCGTGGTCTCCGTGGTCTCCGTGATCTCCGTGGTCTCCGTGGTCTTAGCGGTCTCAGCGGTCTCAGCGGTCTCCGTGGTCTCAGTGGTCTCAGTGGTCTCAGTGGTCTCAGTGGTCTCAGTGGTCTCAGTGGTCTCTGTGGTCTCCGTGGTCTCCGTGGTCTCCGTGGTCTCAGTGGGAGAGGAAGTGCCTAGCCTCACAGAGGCTTTATGTGCTTGGGTGAGGGATACCCAGGAGGCCCAATGCACTCATAAGAGAAAGGGAGGGGAAAGGGGGAAGAGGGGAGGATTTTTGAGAGGCTGTGACCAGGAGGCAGTAAGTGGAATGAAAAGTGAATTAATAATAATAATAATGTGCAGAAAAGAGTTACCAAATGACCCATCTTTCTACTGAGTAACAATCCCCGAAAGTCAAATCAGCTTAGTATCACGATCACAGATGTGGTTACGGACACACTGTTGACAATAGTCAAGTTAAACAAGCATCCTGATGCTCAAGAGGTGAGTGGATGAAAAAGTAGAGTTTTATTCAGTTGCTGAAACAGATGAAATTATATTATTTTCAGGAAAATGGTTGTAAATGGAAATTATCACGTAGGTGAAGTCACCAGAAAGATAAATACATATTACACATGGAATTTGGAAAGAAAGAGGAAAAAAAAACAGTATGTGAGTAAAAGGAATAATGAAAGGAATAATGGAAAGGCGTATAGAACATTAGAGTGAGAAGAAGAGGAATGGATATGATAAAAGTCCATTGTATACAGGTATACAATGTTGCTACTTTGTAAAATTAAATGCACCAACTAAGCAAGCGGACTTGACTTAAGATTTAAAATAGCAGTTCTCTAGTAATAGACCTATGGGACATTGTAATACTGATGCCACAGGTTGTGGTGCCAAGCAAGCAGGTGGCTTGTAAGGAATGTTTTTCAGGAAGCATAGCCGAGTATTTGTGAGGGGAGGAAGATCAGGAAGGGAGGGGAGCTAAACTGTAAGAACTGAGATGGGTCTGCCAATCAGCTGCTGGGCAGAGCCTCTCAGAGGAAAACATGCCCCCGTCTGCAAGAATAAACGAGTATTATTAATAGTGTTAATGATTGGTGCTTGCCCATGCATGGGTCTCGAGTTGGGTCAGTTAATGGTTGGCTATTCCCTCAATTTCTGCTCCCCACCTCGTGCCTGCATCACTTAAAGACAGGATAAATTTTGGGTTAAAAATTTTGTGGATGGATTGGTTTCTCTATCCCTCTACTTGGGTTCCTGTCTGGATATAGAAGTAGCCTCTTCAGAAGGTTCCATATCTCCAATGCAGTGAGTCACAGCTAATGTCACCCCCTTTGATTTTTGATGCCTCCCTTGTCTCAGGCCATGTCTCATCCTGGAGCTGCCCCTCACCCTCAACCCTGTCTGGTACAGATTTCCATTCATTTTCATGGCCATTTAGCCATTTCTCCTGTCCTTCCCCACACCTGATTCTGAATGCCCATTCCCATCCCCCCAACCCTTCCAATTCTCTTCCTCCATCTGCCTATTTTGACTATTTTAAGTAAGAATCAACCTTCTAAGTAAGAATCAAGCTTTCTCACTTGGGCCTTCTTCTTGTTTAGCTTCTTTGGGTCTGTGGAGTGTAACATGGTACCTGTAGTTTATGGCTAATATCCACTTACATGCAAGTGACTCAGACAGATAGAGTTAACCACAGCCAAACAGTGGATGGAGCTTGGGGATTCTTATGGAAGAATAGAAAGGATTGTGGGTCCTGAAAGGGATAGGAATTCCATAGGAAGACCAACAGAGTCAATGAACTTGAATCCTGGCCATGAACATAATTATATCATTTCCCTTCTTCTCTTTCCTCCCTCCAACCACTCTTGTGTCCCACTCTTATTTCTTCTCAAATTCATGGATTTTTTAATTGTTGTTAGTAATCACACACACACATATGCACACATGCATGTGCACCTAGGAACACATATAGGAAATTATTTATATGTATGACTATTAATATGTATATGCATAAATATATTAATGAAACCCGCTGAAATTTAGTGTTGCTTGTTGTATACATGAGTTCAGTGCTGATGGTTTGGTATTGGGTGACCATTTAGGAATATCATCCCTGGGATTCTCATAATCTGAGCCACCAATCAAAAAGCATACAAAGGCTGGACCTAGGCCTCCTCATTCATCTGTAGCAGATGTGAAGCTTGGCTACACAGGCAAGTCCTGAACAACTGGAGCGGGCGGGGGGGGGGGGCTTTACCAAAAGCTGTTGGCTATACTTGGGATATGTTCTACTAGCTGGACTGCTTTGTCTTGCCTCAGTGTGAGAGGAAGTGCCTACCCTTGCAGAGACCTGATGTGCCAGGGTCAGGGAATACTCAGGAGGCCACCACCCACCCATAAAAGAAGGGGATGGGTGAAGGGGGTAGGATTGTGGGCAAGGGTGACAGGGGGGACAGTGAGTGGGATGTAAAATGAATGAATAAATAAAAAACCAAAAATTAAATTAAAAATAAAAGAAGAACTGAGCTGTTTGCTTGGTACCTGCTGAAAGTAGACTGGATTTCAGCTAGTATCCACACTTTATATTCTAAGACTAAAGAGAAATATGTTGACTTCTTGGTTATCTGATTATGTTCTGAATATAATAACAACTGAAATGATAAATTGTAAAATTATTTCCTATTAGATCGTACAAAAAGTAGAGTATTGAATTAGAGATTGTTTCTTTCTTTCTTTCTTTCTTTCTTTCTTTCTTTCTTTCTTTCTTTCTTTTCAGTTCAATTTATTTTCTGAATCAATAAACCTTAGGCTGTGAGGGACAGAAAAAACTCAGTTCAAACAAAAGCATTCACTGGGCAGCATTGGCCCCCAGTATAAATCCCTGTCAAACATGGTGCTATCATTGGCTAGGCTGGGACTTTATGATTCCCAGTTGTGTGTTGTTGTGTTTTTTTAATTACAGGTGCATTTCTTTATTCTTGACAGTTTCATATAAGGATATGACAACATAGATTATAGATCCCTTTCAACTGCTTTCATATACCAGTATGAAAAGCACCATAGTTCTTTTTTTGACAGTTTTTAATAGCCCACTAAGTCCAGTTAGTGCTGCTATATGGGAAAGGATGTGGGGTTATCCACTGGGCCATGGAAATCCTATGCCATTCAACTACATCCTCAAAAAGAATCACCAAGCCGGGCAGTGGTGGCACATGCCTTTAATCCCAGCATTCGGGAGGCAGAGGCAGGCAGATTTCTGAGTTCGAGGCCAGCCTGGTCTATAGAGTGAGTTCCGGGACAGCCAGGGCTATACAGAGAAACCCTGTCTCGAAAAACAACAACAACAAAACAAACAAACAAACAAACAAACAAACAAACAAAAAGAATCACCAAAATCATAAAGTTATTCACTGATTATTGTTCTGATATACCATGTCTTTTCCACCTTGACAGAATACCACAAGATGGGTGCATTAGGGTCTTTTTTTAGTTGCCTGATTTTTTTTCTTAATATAAAGAAGTGGTTAAGCAAGAGGCCTTAAGCAGGAGATGGGAATCTAGCAAAATCTCATCGGGAGTCAGCATGTGTCTGTATTGAAGACTAATTTTCTCCATGTAATAACTACAAACCAGGTCAACTTTCTGTCTAATTTTTAAAAAATGTTTAATTAAAACATAATTATATCATTTCCCTTCTTCTCTTTCCTCCCTCCAACCACTCTTGTGTCCCACTCTTATTTCTTCTCAAATTCATTTTTTTTATTGTTGTTAGTAATCACAAACACACATATGCACACATGCATGTACACCTAGGAACACATATAGGAAATTATTTATATGTATGAATATTAATATGTATATGCATAAATATATTAATGAAACCCGCTGAAATGTAGTGTTGCTTGTTGTATACATGAGTTCAGTGCTGATGGTTTGGTATTGGGTGACCATTTATGAATATCATCCCTGGGAACGACTAATTTCCCTTTTTCATCAATCAGTGCTTGACTGTAGTTCTGTATATGGATGAAGGCCTGTGAGATTTTTTTCCTTCCATGTCACCATGTTTTTTGATGGTGTCAATTGTCCAGGCCTTATTTAGGTAGCTGTACTGTGGAGGTATCATAGGACTATCTTCTTTATCATTTCTAGTGGATCCAGTCTCACAGCAGACATCCTGGTCCTCTGGCTCCGATGGTCTTCCCACCCTCTTGTCCTTGGTGTCACTGAGCCTTAGATACAGGTATATCATAGATTTATCCATTAAGACTTGATACCCCACAATCAAGTGTTCTCTGCATTTTGGCTGGTTATAGCTTTCTGTAATCTGTTGCAAAAAGAAGTTTCAATGGTGAGGAGCAAGAGCTACACGTATCTGTAGATCTAGGAGCAGTTGTAGAACGCAGTTAGGAATTATGCTGGTCTAATAAAAGTGGTGGCATTATGTTTTCCTCTAAGGGTCCTGACCTCATTATCCCTGGCTATTTGGCTGAGTTTCTAATACTAGACATGGTTTTCCTCCTGTTGTGTGAGTCATAAATCCAACTACCTTTGTTGTTTACTGCCAATACTCAAGAATTACTGTTGCAGCTTTAAGTATGTCTGGCTGTGCCAGTCATTGTGGTTCATAGGCACCAAACCAGGGTAGAACCATTGATTGCTTCTCTCCCTTGGCAAATTTCATAGCACCTTTAGGTACTGTGACCATCATGCCTCCAGCAAGAAGATTTTAGGTCAGCTCTAACTTGAATCTTCTGAGCCCTTTGTTCAATGTGTGTGGATTCTTCAGCAATAGAGTTTTACCTTTAACTTCTGGAAAGGGGCCAAAAGGCATGTCAATAGCCAAGGTTGGTTTGGGAATCTCCTGGACTCTTGTGAGCCATGATTCCAAAGGAGATTTCTCATTTATGGTAGTAGAATATTTGCTTGTGTGTGTACACACACACACACACTTGTATGTCATTTTAAGCCATTATAAAATATAATTCAATGTGCTGCCTTAAGAGGAACCAGACTATCAAAGTCAGTTCAAGATGATAAATTAGAAGTGATCTATGAGAGGATGGCCTAGTTGGCCATCATTGGGAGGAGAGGCCCCTTGGTCATACAGACTCTATATGCCCCAGAACAGGGGAATGCCAGGGCCATTACGTGGGAGGGAGTGGGTAGGGGAGCAGGGCGGGGACGCGGGAGGGTAAGGGAAAATTTCTGGATAACATGTGAAATGTAAATGAAGAAAATATCTAATAAAGAGAGGAAAAAAAAAAGGTAAAAAAAAAAAAAAAGAAGTGATCTATGAAAGGCTAAAATGATTTAGGTAAATAACACAATGCGCATTAGAAAATTATGTTATATACATTATTGATATTAACATATTCCCAGCATACTTGAGATTTCTGTTTTAAAAAATCAAGAGTTCAGGTACATACTGATATATTTTCATGTAAGTAGTTTAACCTATATTGATCAATGATTTTTTTTCCTTAAAAATTAATCTGTGCTAGGATATGCTTAACTTGTAAAGCACTTGCCACACATGCATTGGGATTATGTTTGAATCTCAGAACCCATTTAAATCTTTGGGTATAGTGGTGTGATCTTGTAATCCCAGGGATACAGAGATAGAGGCAGGCAGAATGGTGAGACTCACTGGCTCAGTCAGCATAGCTAAGTGGTGAGATCCAGGTCTCATGAAGAGGGAAAAAAAGTAAGGTTAAAAAGTCTCCTGAAAATGATATCAAAGTTGTTCTCTGGATTTTGAATGCCATTACACATACACAATCATACAAGTATAGGAACATGAACACACACAGAGACACAAATACACACACTCAGAAAGAGGGAGGGACAGAGAATTATGTATTATAGGGATCTTTTCCCCCCTACCTTCAAGCTGGGAGGGATCAGACTAGACAGACATTATCTATTTTGAAATATATAAATATTTTGAGGTAATGTTGTGGTCAAAGGTAGTTTACCTGATCTAAGCATATATGTTCTAAGAATATAATGCTAGAGATAACTGAAAAAGAAGAGGAACTGGTGGGTACGAATTAAATGGACAAGCAAACTCCTTCAATTCCTACATACTAGTGGGGTATCTCACTTTTGGATGAACCATAACAATTTGAACAAATGGAAATTTGTGTTGTTTTTATTTTAAGATAGATTTTCATCGTCTTACCCATGGTAATCTCCTTGGTTCAAGTGGCCAGCTTACTGCAGTTTCCAGAGTTCTGAGACTTAGGTACCATTCTGCTCATACATAAAAGTCTATATAAAATGGATTTTCTTTATTGTTTGAAGGCATTATAGAGATGTGAAAACACCAAAGACTTAGGAGATCATTTTCCCAGAAACAAGTTCAGAGAAGTCAGCGTAGTATCTCACTCTGCTCATCTTTGCAGAGGCTATCTACCCAGAACCAAGAGCTATTCCAAGATCTTGGCAGTCTGGAGATTCAGAGAAGAATGAATATCAAGTTTCGCTAAGGAGGAAAAGTCCTGAAAAATATGCCAGATGTTCCGTTGGGTCTCCCAAAAGGCATAACCCAAGGGATGAATAAAACCAATCAGCTTCCAATAAGGCCCACACCCAAGTACAAGCTCTGCTGTGCTCTTACTGTTTCAGCCACGCTGGACTGCAGCTCAGGATATGGAAGAAAGATGGCCCATTAAATCACTTACTTGTTCCACACATGTTCTCTACTGCATAAAAAGAATGGAACTATGTTAAAACGTCTTCATCTGAGTTAACCTTTCGTGGATATCAAGGCAAGAAAGGAGTCAAGACACGACTGTTTGTTACAGTGTTGTGTTGCACGTTGGGTTTCAAATGTCTTTGGTTGGATTAGCGAAGCAGAAAAATGGGGATTTTGTTTGTTCAAGCCTACATATATCAGAACAAGATTGTCGCACTTAGGAAATAAAGATGCAGAACATTCAACTAATTTGAACTTCAGATCAACAACAAAGCACAACACAGAACTTAAAATTAGGAAACACTCCCTTGGAAAATATGCCCCTCATTACATACCTTTTAGAAGATTTCATATTATAAATAAAAGGATGGCTTTAAAAACAATAAAAACGTAATAAAACAATAATAATGGCTCATAATTATTAAACATTGTTATGTACATAAGCCAAGCAATAATGTCAACCTCTTCATATTTGTCATTTATACAGATACTTTCATGGGGCTGGGGAGATGGCTCAGCAATAAAGAGTACATACTGCTCTAGCAGAAAAATCAGCTGAGTGACTTATATTTCCTGTGACTCTAGTTCCAGGAGGATCATGTTCACTGGATAATGTTCCCAGATACCTACACTCAAATGCATGCCTTCACATGTATGCAATCGTTAACAATAAAATAAATCTTTCAAAAAAATGATTTCCCCTGTGACGGTTTGAATGAGAATGCCCTCCATAGGTGCAGATGTTGAAATAATTGGTTCCCAGTTGGTGACACTCTATGGGTAAGTTTAGGAGGTGTGGATCTTGCTGGAGGGAGTGTGTTACTGGAGACAGGTTTGAGGTTTCAAAAGTTACATGCCATTACTACTTTTCTGTTTCCTGTTTTCAGTTTACGGCATAAACCCAGCCCTCAGCTGTCATCTTCCACTTCAGTCACCATATAGCTTTATGCTGTCTCTGCCTTTACGGACTCTAACCCTCAGGAACTGTAAGCTCAAATAAGTCCTTTCTAAGTTGGCATGGTCATGAAGTTTTATCATAGTAAAGGAAAAGTAACTAAAACATCTCTCAATCCTATGGCATTGTATTGATGTCCAGATGAGGGAAAAAATCAGAGAGATTAATGTTTTGCAAAAGAAAAATAATTTACTATCCAGAGTAGCTTTCAAAATTATATCATGTATCAATAGTGATATAATAAATTTTGCTAAGCCATATAAATGATGCTAAGTCTGTTTGAATTTTCTATCATGCAAAGCAATATTTTCAGTTAGGTTAAATTTTGAAGACCTAAAAATATAAATGTATTGCAAGCCATGTGATGGAGCTAATTGGTAAAGTGCTTGCCTAGCATGTATAAGGCCTCGAGTTCAATCCCCTATACCTCAAAACCCAAACACAACTAAAAATGTTAACTAATTGCAAATGGTAGATCTTCTTCGGAACTTTGTCTGAAAATAAGCAAACCTATAAAAAAATTTAGGTGAATTACTTGGGAGATAAGAGTTGTACCTTTCATTGCTTTTCTTAATAAATTTAAATTTGGTTAAATAAATATAAAATTTGATAATTTCTGGAAATTCATTGGGAACCAATACTGTTATGTAACTTAACAATTTGATTAAGAATTCAATTGTTATTTAGTTCTATGAAATCTCAGTGTTTTCTCAGTGACTCATTTGGTTGAGATCATTGCTCAAAGGAATTAGATTTTGTAGTGAAGACATCAGGATTTAACTGAGGTTCAAATTAGTGGTGTCATTTCTTTATATATTGGTAGTGTAATAGATTCCCTTGGGAGCTTGAGAACAGGGTTACTAGGCAGGACATAGGTGGTATGTGTGGACAAGCATTTTAATTAATATTCAGGTTATTTAATTTAGCAATTAGGGAGAATATTCTTGGAATTAATCTGAAAAACATTCAAAGAAAAACTTTCTTAAAATATGGAGGGAAAGTCAGGCAGTGGTGGCACACACCTTTAATCCCAGCACTTGAGAAGCAGAGGCAGGCGGATTTCTGAGTTTGAGGCCAGCCTGGTCTACAGAGTGAGTTCCAGAACAGCCAGGCTTATACAGAGAAACTCAGTCTCAAAAAACAACAACAACAACAACAAAAAAAAATAGGGAGGGAAAAAAGATTTATGTAGCAGTGACTTTAGTTTAATCAGAGAAACAAAAGAATGAGAGTTATGCTTGCTAAAGCCCACATTTAGGAGAAAATTATAGCCAGGTTTCTTAAATAAAAGTACTATATCCAATTAAGTTGAATTTTAAATTAACATCACATAAGATTTCCTGCTCAGATGTCTCAGGCAGGGATATACTTGTAAAAAATATTTTCTCCTTTAACAGAAATTCAAAGTTTGCTGGATATCTAGTATTTTGTCTGCAAGATCCATGACAGAGAGGGCAATTAAGAGGTACTTTCATGAGTTTCAGAGATGGGTTCACGTTTGCCTTGGGTTACTTGGAGTTTAGCCTTTTTTTAAATTAAAAAGTTAGAATTAAAATATAATTACATCACTTTGTCCTTTCTCTGTCCCCCTCCCATGCTCCTTCCCTTCAAATCTTCCTATGTACCTTTTCATTCTCTCTTAAATTGACATCCTCTTTTTATTATTATTGGTATATATTCATGTATATTTTTATAAATACATAAATACAGCATGCTGAGTCTATTTAGTATGGTTTGTGTGTATATAAGTTCAGGGCTGGTTTCTTTGATTTGGACATCTAATTATGGGACTAATCCCCCTGAGACAGTCTAAATTATCTAATTCTCCTTCATCTCTTTCTATTGTAGTCTGTTGTTCTTGGTCTAGAGGTAGAACCCTGTGATAATTCATCTTCTGCATTAATATGTTTATTGTTACTAATATTGTTCAGGACATGTTTAGGCAACCATATTGTTATTTTGAAAGACCAAAACAAAAACAACCAAATACCCAAACTGAAAATGAACCTGTTCAGTTATTGCAGAAGCAGTTTTAGACACTTTCTTCTGGGTAAGTGGGGTTTAGTGTGAGTAAGATCACTAAAACAGAATCCACCAGTCTGCTACATAATTTGCAGGATTATCTATTTTCTGTACCAGTCAATGCTGCCATTCTTATCACCAGTGATTCCAGAATGAGCTTTCACAAAACAGAATGGGGTGTGGGGTGTGTTTCAAATGGTCAATTTGATAGAGATTTATTTCAGAATTAAAATTGTGAAATGCTACCTAATTTTTATATCAAACTTCTAGCCCATTACATTACCCATTAAATAGTTGTAAATTCAAAATTAATGCAGGTGATCCTAGAAGATATCTGGGATACCTTTTGAAGCTATTGACATAGAACTGAGAGAAAACTTACTCTTCTTGTCTTTGCAAATGTGTTCCCAATTTGTTCTGGTATCTGGATTAGATACAGCAGAGAGGACACTGGAAAACCATGAGAATCAGTGCCCTTGGGAACTGAAGTAGAGCAGAGAAGTCTGCAAGCTAAAAAAAAAAAAAAAAAAAAAAAAAAAAAAAAAAAAAAA